>MJUT01021615.1:184573-213813 GCA_002080005.1 Gigantidas platifrons | reverse complement strand
TGAGAAACAACAGGTGGATAGAATGAAAAATATCAAATTATATCAATTGTCTCACATTTAGGTAACTTAACTTCGATTCCAACTATTTCTAGGCTGTTAATGTCAATAAACTAAGCTTTTACATTGTCTTCGACACGAGAAGTACAACTTAAGTACGTTTGGTTACTGTGAAATGTTTTGGTATATTTCATGTTCGGTTAGAGTTTCAGATAAAAAGGGTACACTTGAAAACGTCATGTGTTTATTCTTTGAAATTCCATTATAAATACCTCCATAATATTTTCTTTTTAAGGAACGACTAAGTTTTTTTCTTTGAACAACAATTTCTGTCATAATTTTTTATAGAAAAAAAACTGACATGAATGAAGTAATTGGAAATTATTAACATAAAGTACTTTGAAAAGTTAACCAGGTAATGAATAGAATAGAATATGTTTATTTGTCAATTAAAGACGCCCATGACAGGCAGTATAATTACATGAAAATCACAATATTTACATTAATTGGTATGATTAGGTTGATTGGATTTAACATACAAGACAAACAAATACATGTAATTCTAACATGACGTCCTTCATGGGCTATATAAATAATACAGTGATAAAACTCACGATATATTTTAATTCGCTCATGCGTATTGACGAACAAATTACAAACACAATTCCCTGGTGAAATTATACATTCATACAGCACTGTGGTGCATAACAAACATAAAAATGCCCGTATTGTTTTTACCTATATTTTTCCGGAATAAATACTTAAGACAACCATCAATGGACTTTGACTTTTGAAATTTAACATCTTCCGGAAGTCGTTTACAAGGAACGCTGATGACATTAAAACGCATGGTTCTGATTTATTTTACGAATTTGTGAGCATTTTACTTGTTTAAGTTGCTAAATTCAAAATGCCATTAAATTGGAAAATATCAGTAACTTCATAGCACCACAGTCTATTTATACATAATAAGGGTAATAACAAAATTACCGAACACAGAGCAATCTTCCAAAGGGAAAGTAAAAACTCATGAATCAATAAACAGACAAAATCAGTCAACAACCGGGAAACTGGGAAACCGCAATGGCCCTGACTTGGTACAGGCAATTGTAAAGAAATGGTGGATTAAATCAGATTTTACGGCACCAACCTCTCGCTTCCATTACGGTTCAAAGGTTCCGGTTGTCACTATAACAGCATTTATAACAACACTGGAACAAAATAGGTAAAACACATGTAAACTGTAAAACATGAAGGTTAGTGAATTTTGTTATGAAATGCATTTCCATTACCGACTTCCACTTCAAAAAAATATAAGTTAGATTTTTCCTACTAGAATCGAAATAATTCATGGAAGCCAGAGTTTGTATCACGTTTTAACATGGGTTACATTATTTTCGTTGCATTTTATCCCTCGCTGACGTTCGGGATAAAATGTTTACGAAAATAATGTTACCCATGTTAAAACTGTATACAAACTCTGGCTTCCATGAATTATTTCTTAAATATACAATTTTGTAATCAATAATTTTGACAAGTATAGTGATCCCTGTAGTAGATCAAGAGACAGTGCATTATCCACAGTTGTATATCTACCACAGATACATAATCATTATTATTAATACTGTATAACATAAAATATTACTATTATTAATTTTGAATTATATCATTTCTAGATGAATGTAACTTTAGTATCATATCAGAAAGTTGATTTATGATGAAATTGTCTTCATTTGATATTAACCATATAAATTGTTCTCTAATATCTAAATGTTTAAAGTTATAATTATTATTATTTATAAGATCAATAAATGGTGTTCTCACATTTTGAAGTGCTTCACATTTTAATAAGAAGTGAATTTCATCTTCAACTGCCTATAAGCATAATTTACAAATCCTTTCTTTTGCCTGAAGTCCTCTGTGTCTTCCTCTTTCTATTTCTAAATTATGATTACTTATTCCAAATTTTGAGAGTAAAATTCTTTGTTCATCATTTTTCATAGATAAATACGGTTCTAGATTTATTGTAACGTGTACGGCGCGTTGCTCTTCTTTGTTCGTATCCGTTTTCACGGAGTTTGAGAAGCTATACAATTGAGACACAAACTATTGAAAGCCAAACCCAAACTTTCATAAACAATTACAACAATAACATATGGTTTGGAAACTCAACACAATATGTATCCTTTAAAATAATTCTCAGACCTCAACTTTTATAACGAACTAATTTCCAGACCATCTGGAACCCACAAGCAAAACAGCGTTCAAATATATATTATAAAACAATTTATATAACCACGGAAAGACAAAGCAAACACAAACCTCTGTCAAACCTTGAAACACTTATGTTTCCCAAATGCTGAATATAAACAGCACAAACTATAGAACAATCAAGTTACCTGTTCTGAGATGTTGCGACCATTCCATTAGGAAATTACAACTTCAGAACAACCCGGTAACTTCGATTGTCTATTAATTCCTGTGGTTATTCTAAACTAGTAAATTAAACTATTACCGCTGTTCTTCTCTTCTACTTCTTTCCAGTCGTATTTACGATAAGAAAATGACGAACCAAATACAGATTTCTCACTCTTCATATACCCCTATTTTGGGTTTAGACCATTGTTCTTTCAAAGGGATGACAGCATGGACGAGTCCATGTGAACTGTCAATCATCGTTATCTTTCCCTTCGATGTTTAAGAACTGCGCAATTTTTCTTATCAGCTGTCAATCATCGTTACCTAATTCAATGTATTTGAATACAACCCTGTTATGTATCAATAATAACATAACTGTATGTTTTAAATAAATTTAACGCTACATGAAAGTATTCTTACTAATCTTTGTTACGTTACCCACGCCTCCGAAGACATGCGTCCCGTATGATCAACCTTTTATGATTGAACTTATGTTCACCCCGTATATCTTCTTCTTGTTTTTATCACTAAGTATAATTCAAACTTCACACATACCCTATTTACGTCTGTAATTTAGACTGTCACACCAATGAGACTACTATTATATGTAATTTTGCCTTAGCAGCTGCCCAAGAACCTACTCTTAGCGAAATCTGCTAGAGGGACCTTTTACGTGCACAGGGCGTGACATTTCCATGAACACGGGACCTCGGTTTAACGTCTCATCCGAAGGACTCATATACAAATAACATCATATAAATCTGATCTCCTGTCTGTTAATGACAAAACGCTTGTCAAAAAGTCTACTATATATATAATGTACTGTTTGCGTAATCTATTTTATAAAGAACATCAGACACTTTCTTCTTTATTTCAAATGGATCTCTCCAAAATGAAGCAAACTCTGGAGACACTCGAGTTTTCGTTTGTGGACAGAAACCACACATCTCATCGGTGACTCTAATTTTACTGCCAGAAGACAAGTATAAGAGGGAACATTTGAGGTGTATTTAATAATTCACTCCAATTAACTATTCATTGTTTCTTTCCAAATACAATTTGTAGAATGTTACATATTCAAATAGATGTTTACACATTGAACGAACTTTCTCAACTGACCAATACACATTAAGACATAACATTTACTTTAATTTCTCTTGACTTAAACTTTCGACCTTTTTAATTACTACTGCAGACCATTTAACAGACTGAACAAATTTATCATCAAATGCCTGACATCCCTAATGAGAGATAAACAACAAATAAATCTAACTGACCACCACCTGTTTGTCTAGAACTACGTAATGTAAAATCTAATCATCCAAAACTAATTAAGACTTTCTTAATCAATGGAAAATATTGAAATGTAGAAAATTATTTAAAATACAACCTTATCAAACTTTCATGTAAATATGCACTGCTATGCAAGTCTTCGGCTGATGCGACACTCACTATCAGATCCATGACATCACCTGGGTCCGATATACTAGTATTAGTTTTATTTGATTCAGGTTCCTTCATGTCTTCATGTTTTTCTTTGTTTGAAGTCTCTGAAGCTTGTACTAAGCTTGCAGTTTTATATGCATGGAATGTTTGCATATGTCGTCTCAAGTATGCAGCTTTCTTAAAATCCTTAAATATTGCATCGCATGCAAGAGATGCTACATTTCTCTTTACGCTGCTTCGTATAAACTGAACATTCCTCCTTTCCTATAAAAACCACGTCTTTAACTTTCCTTTTTACAATAGTATTTCTTCTTGGCTGTATCTTAATATATTTTTCCGTTGCTACTCGATGACATCCGATTTGTCCCTCAAACTGTATGCCGACTCTATGACCATGAATTAACAAACTACCCTCTGCAACATTGATGGTGCAATTTTGGCTTCTTTGGAAGTCTAAGCCCAAAATATTATCAACATTTATATCTGCAACTATTGCAACATTTGAGCAGACATAACCGTTGATATCAATGTCGACAATTGTTTTCCCTAATACATTTACCTTCGACCCACTGGCTGTTACGATTTCTCTCCTCATCTCAGTCAATACAGGGGAAGCCATGTTTCGAACATTTTGATAGAAACAAGAGTTACTGTTGCTCCTGTATCTATCAACATGCTAGCGTGCCACCCATTTACTTTGGCCTTTATAAACATCCCAGCTTCATTAGCTAACATACTTACACCTATTGAACCACTCTGATCTCCATTGTTTCTGGTCGTGCTGGGTTGCTTATTTCTCATTTCATCGTTAATGCCATTTGCCTTCCTCTTTCTACAATATCTTGCTATATGTCCTAAGCTACCACAACTAAAACACTTTGTCTTTGACAAATCTTGTTGTTTGTAAGTCGATGTCTTGTATCGACGTTCATCTTTTAAAGATTTGACTTCCTGTTGTAGTTCAGACAACATTGTCTGCATATTCTTTATCAGAGTCAATGTTTGTGTATCACAATCCGGTGCTTCGTTGGTTTGAGACGTTGGCCTTAGGTATCCACGTCCATCGTCATGCTTACGTTCAGCTTTATTGAAGGCCTCCAGCTCCACTGCGTGTCGAACTGCATCGTTCAAGCTTAATGGCCTTGCCTGTTTTACCTGCAGCCGCATATCAGCACTGGCTATACCATCTATAAATTGTTCTTTGGGCAGTATTTCTCTAACATCATTAGGGGCCGTAGGATAAGCGAGATTTGTTAGTCGTCTGATATCTTGTCCTAACTCTGGCAAATTTTCAGTGGCCTTTTGACGACGTTCTCGCAGTTGTGTTCTATACAACTCTGTTTGATTAGATGGAGAAAACCTTTCTTCCAATGACCTTATAAGTTCATCAAAGTCCTGTCTACCATTTAAAGGTAAGTTCCCCAACACCCCTTGTGTCTGTCCCCGAAGAGATACAGCCAGGTACAAACCTTTCTCTGCATCTGTCCAATTATTAATTTTGGCACACACATCGAAATGGGACTTGTAATCAAGTCATGGACCCTTCCCGTCATATGTTGCTGGCTTGATCATGCTTTTACTTTTTGTGCCAACACTACCATTTACATGGGTTATGTTCATCATCAGCTTCAGCATTTGGTTCGGACTGATGTTTGATTTGTCTTTGAGTGACAAACCTATTGTCAACAGCAAAGTCTGGAATAGGTCTCCTGACTGGGGATACCCTTTCTTTATCGAAACCATGTACATGTTCTTTTCCTGTCTCTTGGATTTTGCCTTATCAGTTTTATCAACACATGTTTTTGACTTAGCCCCAATTCTAACTTGCTTGTAACAGGTTTTGGATGGAGTCTTATGGTACATACCATTTTCATATGCAACGCCAATATCTGAAACCCTAGATGTCGCTATGCCAGAGTCAACATGTCTGGAAATAGTTGCTCGGGTCATCGGCGTTGAATGGGCTAAACTCAGCGTAGTGCCAGAGCTTTTTGTTCCAAACCATTCTATATCTTTGTTTAGAACTTCTATCTCTGCAACCAACTTTTCATGATCATACTGATCAAAGTCATAAACAAAATCTGTATCATCTCTTATCACAGACATTCTCAAAATAAATGTACAATTAGGATTTGTAAATACGAAAAAAATAATCCCTCAGTTCATCGTACAATGTCAGAAAATGTAAAACCTATAATGTGTCTTGATTTTACCCTGATTTTCCCCCACCAAATCTTAATACTTCTTTGTATTCTTCATCTGACAATTAGGACATTTAATTTGCGGTAATGGAGGTTAACATACCATAAACAACTCACTTTGCTTAAAAGTTTCGGTCTTTATTTATTCTAGTTTGCCAAGAAGTAACATTGTGGTAAAGAATAAATATCAGTGAAGAAAAAAAAACAATAAACCAGATTTTATGTGAACATAACTGGCAACTGAATGTTTATATTTACACATGTCTTTCTCGGAAAAATATATTATTTCGTCAGGAGGGAAAATACTCATTCTGCAGTTAATAAATTGCTTATTTGAAACTTCGCAATGCTATTGCTACTAAGAATATAGATGGAATTGTAAAAAAATCCATTTCGGAATACAAAAATGTCTACCAGATACAAGGAGTTAATTCAAAAGGTGAGGACGTTTTTGGTAACCGAAGTTAAAAAAAAGGTAAGACATAATATAAACCATCTCTCTAAAAATGTTAAATGAGAGATTAAAAAAATGAGCGCTCATACTTTAGTACGATCCTATTCACAGATATTCATATATATATATATGGGTTCGTCTTTGAGATTTTCAACTTGAGAAGCCCAATGTTCAAATACTGTAATTTTGTTTTGGCTTAACTGCATTTTGTACTACTTCAGAACTGAAGAACCTTTCATGCATATTTTTCTGAGAATTCTCAGAATCCAGCAATTAGAAGAAAAAAAAACAATGAATGTGTCAGCCTACAGATATAACTTATAAGACAAATACAAAATAAGTTATCGGTAACGGAAGTTAATCATATTTTTTAAACCGGACATTCATAGAAAATTAATATTTTTCTTGTCACTTTTCGAATACTATAACTTGATCTGTTGTGTACCTAATTTAATTCACAAAGAATAATTGTTGTGGCTTGTATCGGGCAGCTTGGTCAAATTTTTTGTTTTGTATGCGAGACAATCTCTGGAAATTTTAATTAAGTAAACTTTATTGAAGACAGTGAAACGACCTCTGCATACTTTATTCGCATAAGTTTTTTTAAAGAGAATTTTGATTAACCATAACATCATCGCTTCGATTTAAAAACAAAAATTAAATTCAAAATGTATTTCAAGAACATCAGGAACATTAACTGAACATTAGAAGTTTATTCGCCCAATAAAATCTGCAAAAAGGTGTTCAACAACTTCGATGTCTATTTTTGACATTTTGAAAGATCTTCGTGACTTTCCACACGGTTCAGGAGCTGAAATTGAATTTTATTTTAATGCCCAATGGCTAATTACTGATCAGATATCACAAAGGCAGCGGTAGTACTTTGTATATCGATCTAAACGCAAAAACTGAAACAAATCAGGATTGACCAACGGACAGACATATCGACGAGGGTGGATTTCTATAAGTGATGGTTGTTAAAATAGGATTTGAATGCCAATTTCAAAACTGTACCGAAAAATATTATTTGTTTATTGTTTAACTTCCGTTACCACCAGCATGGCACCATGTATGAATTGTTATCTATCTAACCACCACATCAAAGCAACTCTCTGTATAATTTCTTTTTTTAGTATAAACAAATAAAATATGTTGTGCAGATGGAGAAGTAGTATGAATATAGACAATTATTCTATGTTTGTGTTGTTGTGATATGATGTTGCGACATGGGAGAAATTTTGGTGTAAAAGGAACATATCAACGCCATTAAAAGCTTTTTGTGTTTTTCACATGAGATGTACGTAAAATTATACGAATGTAATCACCAGAACAAGATTTATTAGGGAAATTGCCAATTATCGTCTTTCATATACATACAAGATTTTTTCTAACTTCCGTTACCATGCAAAACAACAAATTTCCGTCAACACCGGAGATAGAGCACACCACACTTTCCTACAAATTGTAGATTATCTCCCCTTAGACGAGTAAAATCATTATAACATGTAAATACATTTTTATATTTGTTTAAATCGAACTCGTTATCAGTTTTGTAATAGAAAGAAAAAAAATTACCATAAATATTTGTTTAAATTATTCAATATTTCTGTGATTTTTCTGGTTTATCGTCTCCAATTCCATTTGAAGATACTTCATCTGCTGACTACCGGTGTAAACGATTAAAAATAGCCATTTTTGTTTGTTTCGATAAATAATATCTGGATGGGGTCTTCTGTGGTCACGGAGGTTATAAGTAACGGATGTTAAAAAATAAAAGTTCCTTCTCATTTATTATTATCACAACTTCGAAAGAATAGTTAATAATATTGTACATCTGTTCCTTTGGGCATCGTCTCCTTAGAGAACAGTGTGGGGGGGGGGATTACTCTTTAACGTCGCTGTGAATTCCCAGTAACGGACGCAAAGGAAATTTATCTAATTGCTCTTATTTTAATGTAGACTCAATGCACGTCCAGATTATTTAGAGTAAATATGAAAATACAGTTATAAATGAGTTAAAAATTCTGCAAAATAATTATTTTCACCTTAATTAACCAATACTCTAAATAGTATTTAAATCAGTAACGGAAATTAAAGTCATATTGGCGACATAGCTTTAAACTCTGCCGCGATATTTCGATATTTGAGATTGTACCCAAAAGAATTTCATAGACAACAACGTTTAAGAATTGTTAAGAAAATGTGATCTAGTGATTTTACTGCGTTTCCTTCTCCATATATATATATTAATTGTAAGCATGCAACTACGACACCCTGTTTTTGGCCATAATAAGATTTATAAGTCAGTGTATATAAAAAAAAAAAAAAAAATGGCTATAGAGCACCTTTATTATGCTTATTTACTTCATCATGGAACATATTTGATCAAATAACGACACAGTTTTCTGTAATCGTTAATAACTTTTTAAAATATTACTCCGACAATAAATTTTACTGATTGTACATAGAAAATGAGAATGTCCGATCAACGACATTTTGTTTTAAGAAATGAACACAAAATACTCTTATTAATATAGCTTTATTTATACACAAGCTAAAACAACAATTACAAAACCTCTCTGGTTCACTATATAACTAAATACAAACACAATATATTTTTCTACGAGTGCTTCTCAAACCCCACCAAGCTGCCACCACTTTTGTAACGTGTACTGCGCGTTACTCTACTTTGTTCGTATTCGTTTTCACGGAGTTTCAGAAGCTATACAATTGAGACACAAACTATTGAAAACCATACCCAAACTTTCACAAACAATTACAACAATAACATATGGTTTGGAAACTCAACACAATATGTATCCTTTAAAACAATTCTCAGACCTCAACTTTTATAACGAACTAACTTCCAGACCATCTGGAACCCACAAACAAAACAGCGTTCAAACATATATTATAAAACAATTTATATAACGATGAACAGATAAAGCAAACACAAAACTCTGTCAAATGTTTCACAAATGCTGAATATAAACAGCACAACCTCAATCAAATTACCTGTTCTGAAATGTTGCGACCAATCCATTAGGAAATTACAACTTCAGAACAACCCAATAACTTCGATTGTTTATTAATTCCCGTGGTTATCCTAAACTAGTACCTTAAACTCTTACCGCTGCTCTTCTCTTCTACATCCTTCCAGTCCTTTAAAATAAAAATAAATATGACGAACCAATTACAAATTTCCCACTCTTCATATACCTCTATTTTGGGTTTAGAACATTGTTCTTTCAAAGGGATGACAGCATGGACGAGTCCATGTGAACTGTCAATCATCGTTATCTTTCCCTTTGATGTTTAAGAACTGCGCAATTTCTCTTATCAGCTGTCAATCATCGTTACCTAATTCAACATATTTGAATACAACCCTGTTACATATCAATAATAACATAACTATATATTTTAAACAAATTTAAGGTTACATGAAAATATTCTTACTAATCTTTGTTACATTATGTTATTAAGAAATAAATCATGGAAGCCAGAATGTGTTGGGAGTTTTGACATGGATTGGCGGATATTAGTATTTTATCCCGAGCCAGAAGCGAGGGATAAAATTTACTAATATCCGCCAATCCATGTTAAAACTCAAAACACATTCTGACTTCCATGATTTATTTCGTTTCTGATATGTCTAAGAGTTCAAATACGGCAGTATACTTTTATTGGAAGACGGTAATTTATACATACGCTTGCGGAAAAAGTCGCACACAATTTCAAACTCCGGAGTTTGACACAATTTATATGTAACTTGAATAATACTGCGTCCTCCGGTCATTATTCGGGTCACAATTTATGCTGCTAATGGAAACGTCAGTCACATTCATCGGCGCATGTGCTAATGAGATAATACGAAGAAATAATTCTGTTTTTTTAAGAAAGGGAAAGAGTGAGGTCATGTTAGAATCTTAAATACCCTATATCATATGTTCTTAATTTATTTCCAAAATCCTTATTAATTTTATCATCATGTAAAGATTGGAACCACCGTCTATTATAATTAGATATAAGTTTAGTGTACAAAAAATGTTTTAAATTTGTTTTTGAGTTCATAACAAATCTTAAGTCAAGTTTTTAATATTTTAATAAGGACAGGATAGTACTATTAGATAAACGAAAACATGGTGATCATATATTTCCGTAATTTCATGTCCTATCCTCAACCGCTTTCAATATTATCATAGTCATTACGTTTCCTGTCAATCCATGCCAGCTTGAAAAGCAACCCAAGGTTTGTTTTTCGCTGCTTATATTAAATAAGAAATACATAATTATGATCAAGTAATAGGGTATCTATTAAGGGCAGATGTGACCTGAGAAACGAGCGATAGATAGGCTAGTCATAGTGTCATAAGACTTTGGCTTAAACCAAAATACAAGTTGTATTTACACTGAAAACAGGGAGATATATATATATCTGTATATTAAAGTAGATTTTAACATGGTGACGTTCTGGTTTACAGGATGCGAACACATATATACTAATATTCCTGTAATTTTCCATATTCTGGAAATTTTGTATATTCTGTTCACTGTTGTATTTAAAATAGTATAAATGTATGCACATTTTGAATTGTTTAAGAATATTAATTGTGGAAAAATTCCAAAATAGACAACAATAATCGGACAATTGGGTTTTGACGTGATAAAATTTGAAATAATGCTATCACAAAAAATATTAGAAAACAGTTTAAATACATTTGTATAGTTCAATAATCGTCCATATACTGTAGGGTACATTTTGTAGTTTGACAGTAAGCTGAATGCTTTCTTTAATTATAAGTTATTCAGAGTCACAGACTTTATGGTAAATATAATATATCTTTCGGTCATCCTTTTCTGGTACTCGAAACTTCTTTTGAATGTTCAATAAATCTGTTTAATAAATTTTTAGAATCTTGCCATTAACACAGACAAATAAAAATGTTTTCAATCGATCATTAAACATTAATTTTTAATAATCTCTGTTTGTACATGTAACTGCTATAGCATTTACATTATTGTATGTGCTTTAATAATAAACATATTATTATTAATTTAAACCTTTTCTATACAGTGAAACCTGTCTAAGCCGAACCCTGAGTAAACCGAAAAGCTGTCTAAGGTCTAAGCCAGACAGACTTTACTATCCTATCTACTTGAAATGTCTATGTAATTTGAACCTGTGTATATCAAACACCTGTCTAAACTGAATGAATTCTTCAATCCCAATGGGGTTCGGTTTAGACAGATTTCACTGTATTTGGTTTGTTTAACAATGTATGAGGATAAAACAACCAAGACTGTTCAATTTTTCCTCATTTTATGCTCAATATCTCTCCCCTCTTCAGGAGCCCTATAAATCATGCAGACATTTACTGACAACATATGACGTTACATTTAGACAATAGAAAAAAATACTATAGATGTAACTAAATCAGATTTAGTTACATCTATAGTATTTTTTCTATTGTATGCATAATAATTAAACATCAGGAAATAGTCTGAACTCGCCAGCAAAGATGTCTGACATTAGAGACATGTACGACAGGACTCACTTGTAATTATTAACCAGCCATTTTCAAATCTTAATAAATTGTTATGAAATTCTACATTAAATTTGACTGACAGTTTAAACTACATCAGCCAGATATTGTGTTTCAAATGTATTAAGATATATTCTAGAGTCAAATGAAAATAAGGAAACTATATTTTTCTTTAGATATGATATTTTGTGTATTATTTGACATTTCTGTACAGTATTAGTTGAGATACAAAACTTTGAAGTGATCATGCTCAGTAAAATTATGTTGCTACATGTACGTTTCTTTGTATAATAAATATAAAGGTGTTTGGGGTATTTCATGCAATGATTATTACTGTCCCCTGTGTGTAGTGCCTATGGTAACGCTTATCACAATATAAATAATATTATTGACATTTTCGATAGATTACAACTATGGCTGCTACAAGAGAGAAGAGAAGTACTGCTGGTAATAAGATGGCCAGGTTGTTAGAGGCAGAGGATGAGGATGATTTCTACAAGACAACATATGGAGGTTTTAATGAGGTCATTCAATTAATTACAGTGATACTAGTTTGATAAATACATGTATAACACTGAATGCCTCTGTTTCTATTTATCTTTATTTCTGTTATTATTTTTTTTACTATAGTATTTCTTTACCTCTTTTGAAGGGTCATGATTTCGTATGATTCTACAAACATATTTATAAACCACAAACCTAAATTGAATATAAAATCAGGTTTAGGTCTTTGAAAAGAGCTGTAATTAACCTGTTTACATGTATGTACAATGTATGAGTAAAACAGAAAAAAAATATAAATACAATAAAATGTTAACCTTGTCTTTACATTTTCATGTCAATTATGAAATATCTATCTAATTTTTATTTAATTATTGTTGTGAAAAGGTGATTTTTGAAAAGTCTTAAGTTCTCTGAAAGTGACATGTGCAAATACATTGTACATGTAACCATAATATCTTCTTTCATCATTATACCCCAACTCGTAGAGAGGGGGAATACACTATATTACAATCACCTTGTCCACCCATCCGTCCGTCCGTTCACACTTTTGTAACAGATATCTCAGCTTCTACTGGAAGAAATGATTTTATATTTGATATACATGTATGGCTTTGGCATGATGACTTGTACCATGTCTCCCCTTTCCAGGTTTACCGCACATCTACTTCCTGTTTACACTGCGACTTACAAATGAACGAGTGGGGGTATTCTTAGCACAACGTAGCGTGCAACATCTTGTTTTCTTATTACTTGAATCCCATCAGTGACTATTGGTTAGCATTCTTGCCTTGAGTGTGTAAGATCGTAGGTTTGAGCCCTGATCAGGTCAAATCAAAGACTATAAAATTGTTAGTTGCTGCTTCTATGCTAAGCATGCAGCAATAAGGAGTAAGAACAAAGACTGGTTGGCTTGGAATCAGGATGATGTATCCAAGTGGAGCAACATGTCTACCACTGAACTGTTGTTTCAGTGAGCTACATGTACATGTAGGTCTATAAAAATCCAACTAAGCATGTTGGTCTAGTACAAAGCAGATATCATCATCTCATCAAAAATGTAGCTTGTTCTTGCAGGGCATTCCACTTATTTTCAAGTAAGAGGTGATAATCCTAAAGTAGAAGGGCAGGAATTTTTCCAGCCTTTCCCAATGTTCGATAAAAGGACCCTTTCCCAATGAAAAATATTTTAAAATCATGGAAAATTCCCAAAATTGTCATTCTTACCCCTTATAATGATTCCCAATTTGAGCAATTTAGAGTGCAAAAGATAAACCAGTATGCAAAACAAAGCCATATTTTACTTTCACTTTGACATTTTCATTTTTTAAAGTAAAGTAGCTGGGGATCAAATGCAATTAGATAGGCAATTTGCCCTGTGCCCGGTTGCTGTGGAATGCCCTGTCTTGTCATGATAAAACTGAAAACTTCCTTATTTGGTGTTAAACAATAATTACTGGATTATTTTTTATTATTTTAATACAAAGAAGAGTGACATTGATTTGAAAAATTCTTAATCATTCTAAGGTAGAAAAATATCCTAAAGTTAAACAGGAGTGGGTAATAATTTTGTTTCAGAAAACATACATTTTATGTAAACCACTACTTTAATTCACTTCCAATGCAAGAACAGAAAGAGGTCAACAAAGATAATTAAGAATTAGGTACTGAAAACGGTCAGATTTGAAAAATGATAAATGTGGTTAAAAGCAGCTAATGGCACCTAACTCTCCTCTGTTGATAATATATTTGTTATTAGACACTTAAAAACATTTAGTCTCAGTATTTTATTTTTATTTTGTGTTATTTTAGGAAGAATTTATTTTTAGTTTGTGTTATTTAATTTAAAGAAGAATTTATTGTTATTTTAGGAAGAAGGAGACAATGAGTATGAATCAGAAGAATCAGAGTCTGATTTTACTGATTCTGATATTAGTATTGATGAGAATGATGAGGTGAAGAGTGATGCAGAGGATGGGGAAAATGGAAAGAGGAAGAAAAGGGGAGTTAATACCAAGGCCTACAAGGTAGATACTAGAGTTTATATATAGGGGCTGTCGTTGTCATGATCGTAAGGCAGTTGGATTTACAACTACATTTGTTGTACCTATGCAATCAGTGGCTATCACTGCTAAAGTTGTGAGTTCGAACCCTGTTCATGGTGATGTGTACTCGATACATCATGTGAAGTTTGTCAGTGACTTACAACAGTTCAGTGTTTTCTCTGGGTACTCCGGTTTCCTACACCAATAAAACTGACCACCACAAAATAACTGTAATATTGTTGAAAGTGGTGTTAAGCACCATAAATCTGGAGTTTATATATGATGATATACAAAGTAAACATGGAATTAATTGTGGAAACATTGCTCTTCAGAATTATTGTACATGCAACAATATGTGCAATAATGTAAAATTACATAATTTGATATTTGTTGTTTATTTGACATAATATGTTCATTTTGTTATGTTACAGGAGCCAGTTAAGAAAGTTGTAAAGACAGAAGAAAGAAAACAAAGAGAAAAGAAATCCAAGGTCTCAGCAGTACAGATATACCACACACCAGGTAAATATTTTCATCAGAGTTATTCCCCTTGTGCCAAACAAATATCGCAAATTTCTCTAGACTAATGCCTCTGTACATCTGACATTCTTACTGTTACATTTGAATGTTGCTTAACAATTCCAAGACGTTTTAGTTTTAAAGTGGTTTAACGTGATTAACGTTAATATTATTGTTTTGTTGAATTAAATTTATTTTATTTGCTCAAAATATTAGCAAATGGGATTGGGCACAAGTTAAGACAACAATTATTTAATGCCTGCTCTCTGTTGTTTTGTTCATAATCATGGGATCAAAAACAGAAAAAAAAATATATTGCCATAATGTTGCCAATACAAATTTTTTAGTACTACAGTTGACTCTCATTGTCTCGAACTCGGTTGACTCGAATTTCCGGTTGAGTCGAATTTTTATCGAAGTCCCGAACTTCGTTGTGTATAAACATATATAATTTGACTCCTGTGGAGTCGAATTCGGATGAGTCGAAATTTCGGTTGTCTCGAATAAAAGTGTTGGTCCCGAGATGTAGAAAGCCATATTATTTACATTCATTAAGTCGAATTTACCTGTCAAAACATGTGTATTATCTTGGGATTGAAATCGGATCACAGGTGAAACATCCGGTCATTGACTTTGACATTCTTACCTTCGGCTATTTCACATGTTTATTTCACAATCTGTTAAATTAATTAGTAATTGTCTTGGTATTATGACACAAGTTAGATGTGTACAATCAAAAATTATCGATTCATAATATTATAAGTGCGCTTGGGTCGGCATACATCAATGATTATGAAAAGTACACAACGGAAGCATTTTATCTATTGTCGGAAATTAATTATAATTTCTCAATTTTGAGAGATTTGAAAAAAAATGTTACTCTTAATTAACAGTTGTAATAAAAGGGGAATTTTTTTTACACTTTATTGAATCATAAAAACACACAATTTGTTGTAAATATTGCACAAAGAAAAATACATCATGATGGGTTTAATGACAACGCAACAGCTGAAAACATAATCATACACACAAAAAAGATATCTAGAAGTTAACAGTTGTTCCACATGATTCAAAGAATTTAACAGAGAGAACAAAAAACAGCAACAAAAACATCGAATAAATTTTAAATCGTTCCGAGAATCGGGACATGTGGTGCTGGTGTTAGCTCTTCAAAATTTCGCTCGAGTTGTCTCCCTTTCGTCATTAAACAAACTACACTTCCAGTTTTCGTAGCTCCTCTTGAGTCGAACTACGGTTGACTCGAATTTTTTCCATGCTCCCATCGAATTCGAGATAACGAGAGTCAACTGTATTTGAATTTGTAATAAGTTGAGGTTAACATTCAGTTATTTGGTTCAGGAGAACTAAGAAATGACCATGGTCAGTAATAACAGTTAAATTAGACAGATTACAAATACAACAAATGTAAATGGTTTTATTTATTGTGGTCAGTTTGCCAGAGGTAAAAAGTACCACACAACAGTAGATTAGGATCAGTTATTCTTACATTGACAACTCTAATGTGACCCGAGTCAGAAATACATTAAAATAATATCACATGACTACAGGACATAAAGTTGTGCATCTGGTATTTCTTATTTTTTATAACATTTACTTAATTATATTCAAAATTTAAATGACATTTCATTTTGTTGTATTTTCATGATAAAATGGTCCATTTAGGATGTAGCAGGTCTGTAGAATGAAACTTTTCTGTGCCAGTACATGATCTGCCATAATTGCCTCATGTCATGTCAATGTCATGAAAAGTCTTCACGCTAACCCAGTTGCCTGAAACCCAGGACAAGTAAAACTGGATTTGGACAAGTGAAAATTATGAAAGAATTTGTTTGAATAAATACAAAATTTTTCTAAATTTAGCTTTCAGGCAAGTAGGTAAAACAATTATTCCATATGCAATTTTACATATTTCATTTTAGAAAAGAAAACACTAAGAAAAACAACAGCAGATAAAACAAAAGAGATCCAGGATAGAGAGAAGACCAGAGTCGCACGAGAGAAAATGTTAAAAGAAATGGCAGCACAAAAAAATGTAGCTGAAGTACGGAGATTAACTCAAGAAGAACTATTAAAAGAAGCCAAAGTTACAGAAGCTGAGAATCTACAGTCCCTAGGTAATTATAGAAATCCTCACCTTGTTTATCTTTATGTAGAGATATTTTTACTGTACAATACAATACAATACAATACAATAAGCTTTATTTACAGTCGAAAAGAATCAAACAATTATAACACAAGCTGTAGTGAGCTTTTAAATCTGACATAAGAATATGCATATACAGACAATAAAACAAAACATGCACACAATAATTCTAAAAAGCACTGTCATATTAAAAGAAATACTACTAATGTTCTGTTCTAATGTATTTTTGTACCATTTTGAGTATTTCAGGGATTTCTTCTAATCTAGACTTGTAATCTCATTAATCTCTTGTATATGTGTGCTGTGCTTTTGTTGAAATGTCACCCATCCTATTTTTTTTTAAATGTCATCTTATCCAGATTTACTAATTTGTATGCAGCCTAATTTTTAAACCTGAATTTGTCGTTGGCAATACTGGTATACAAAATATTTCTGTCATAATACGATGACAATAATAGATGAAAAATAACCAGTAACTGTCTAAATTTATAATAATGAGGTGAGAAAAGGAGGGAAATTATCATAGAATCCTCTGATTGATATTTAAATCTTTATTTATACACAATATATTTTATTCTAAATCTCTATACTAGTTAAAAATGTAATGATGATTTAATACAATATTTTATGAAGACTGATGACTGGTAAATACTATCTACATAAGGAGGTTATTATCAGTTACATTTATTATTTAGAGGATTACAAGAGGTTAGAACTGGAGAAAAAGAAGAATAGAATTCAGAAACAGATAAATAAAGGACCAATGATCAAATATCAATCATTTACTATGCCCCTGATAGAAGAATTACCAATGGAAACAGAAATTAATGTTGATGACATGTAAGTAACCATAGAAACAGATAAATAAAGGACCAATTATCAAATATCAGTCCTTTACTATGCCTCTGATAGAAGAATTACCAATGGAAACATAAATTAATGTTGATGACATGTAAGTTACCATAGAAACAGATAAATAAAGGATCAATTGAATAAATACCAGATCCTTTTCTCATAAAAAAACAAAAATGTATGTTGATGACATTCTTATCGCTTTAAGTTTTCACAAAGACATAAAATTGGTTCTTGAAGTACTAAGAGTATGTAATTAATTACCTTATGAAGTTCTATCTGCCAAATAAGCAAATCAACTATTTAAATATTATAATATTTCTGAAGTATGAATATTTGAATGATATATACCAGTAGGTATTGGCATAGCTAAGATGTCATATAAGTATCTCATTCTTCCCCGTATTCCAATCTGATTACACCATGAACGTGGAACAGACTAAAGTACAAGGTTTTGTATCTGATGGGTTACAACTACCTGTGCAATCAGTGCCTGTCACCACTAAAGTTGTGAGTTTGAACCCCAATCATGGTGAGGTGTACTCGATGCAACATTAGGTGATAAAGTTTGTCAGTGACTTGCGACAGGTCGGTGGTTTTCTTCGGGTACTCCAGTTTCCTCCACCAATAAAACTGACTGCCATGATATAACTGAAATATGGTTGAAAGTGGTGTTAAACACCATAAAGCAAAACCAACTAATGGTTTAAATCCTGTATTTCTGTAGAATACATACTTAATGTTAGACTAATTAGCCATATTGTTATTTTACAGTATGGAACCACAGAAGAAAGCTGATGAGATATCAGATATATCAGAGAAATGTTCTAGAACTTTTATTACATTTACTGATGACAGAACTTTCAAGGAATTTTTCCCACAGAAAAAACTCAAAATACCACAAAAACAATATTGTCCTGTTACAAAACTTCCTGCCAAATACTTTGATCCCATTACACAAACTCCTTATGCTACGACGGAAGCATTCAGATTAATACGAGAAGCATACGCTCAACAACAAGCAGATCGGAAGCGGAAATGATTTATATATAAAATACAGAACTACAGATAATCATACCAAATTGTGTTCATTCAAAGACGTAAAGGAATTTTATGTCATAGAAATTAAACAGTTTTTCTCTTGTTATGTAAAGATTCTGAGGAATGTCCATAATCAGGATTTGACTGTATTTTATTTTCTTATTTGAAAGCCATACATACTGTTTCATCATAATCATCAGAACAAATGGATATGATTTTTAACATGGCTTTAGTTGTTTTGAAAATCAACTGCTAGATCACTGTAAGCTGTGACAGAATAATCACTGAATATGTTAATGTATAGTGTATCAATATTGATATTACAGATACATACAGAATTCTATCATTTCTATTCTTAACATTCCACTCTAGACATAGAAAATATGAAATATTCAATTAATAGCAGCTGCCAGCATTATTTTCTTTAAATAAATGGTAGATACTTGAGGTATTTATTTTGGATGGCATTATAGTCAGTGATTGTTAAAAAGCTATTTTAATCTATTAACAAAACTTGATCTGTGTGTAGCTGCATCAGTGGTGTAATGGTTAGCATGCTCGTCTCTAGAGTGGTAGATCATGGGGTGAGTCAAGATCGGGTAAAAACAAAGACTATAAAATTGGTATTTGTAAGCTTCTCCGATAAGCATGCAGCATTAAGGAGAAAGAGCAAAGACTGGTTAGCTCGGAATCAAGATAATGTATCCGAATGGGGCGACATGTCTATTCACAGACTGTTGTTTCACTGAGCTAGCACTATAAAATCCAACTAAGCGTGTTGGTCTGGTACAAAGTGGACCTCATCATCATCTCATTGAAAATTAACTTGTTCTCATCATGATTTAGCTGATAAATTGCTGAGTTGGCATTAAACAACAATCACTCACTCTCTCACTTTATCAGTGTAAACAGTGAAGACTATATTTTGTCCTTGAACTAAGCATTATTATTGACATATCAAATTTAATCATTATGACCAAAGAGCATAGATATCTAATTTACCAGTAATGTGCACGACACATTTCTGGAATAGCCATCATCAGGTATGCTCAAAAGTCAAATGACAGGAAAGTCAAATATTGAAATAATCTTTAGGAGCATGAAAACCAAAGGGCCTAAACAGGATAGCCAATGAAAACCCAAGGGCCTAAACAGGATAGCCAATGAAAACCCAAGGGCCTAAACAGGATAGCCAATGAAAACCCAAGGGCCTAAACAGAATAGCCAATGAAAACCAAAGGGCCTAAACAGGATAGCCAATGAAAACCAAAGGGCCTAAACATGATAGCCAATGAAAACCCAAGGGCCTAAACAGGATAGCTAAATTCTACATCACCTATACCCGAGGGTAACCTTAGTCTTAATAATATTTACATCATTTAGAAACAGTCAATTTCAATGATAAATATATCTAATAAACTCTGTCAGTGCCAAACCAAGCTGCTCCATGCAAAAATTCCTATGATATAGAAATCGGATCTAGTTTCTCCACTGCTGGATATAACCCTTACAATAGGGGAATTCGCTGGGGCAAATACCAACTCGTCCTTAAGACGGGACATAAATGTATGTCTCTTGTTTGCAGAATGTTGCTTCTTACTCATGAAAGAGAACTGACAAGCTATTATTACACATTAAGAGCTGATTCAAGTCTCGTATGTGCAAGGAGTGTTACATTCTTCAAACATGAGGCATTCATTTACATCCTACACTGCAAAATTTCTCACCCTAATCAATATGTTTTCCTGATGCAATGTAACTTTCTGCCCATAGGCCTAAAAATTCCTTTTATCCTTTATTATTATTATTACAACCTTTTTACCTACAAAGTTATCATGAATATAGCTGAAATACTGCTCACTGGAGGTTAAACAATAATAAATCAGACAGAAGTGTGGCATTTTATGCTGAAGTGGATTGGTATCCCCATTGTACGAGGCTTCGGAAGTAGGTCATGACATCAGGTATGCTCAAAGTCAAAAGATTGGAAAACCATATAATTCAAAAGCAAATAAAACCAATAAAACCAAAGGGCCTAAACAGGATAGCCAAAATCTGCTAAGGTCACATATGTCTGAGGGAGGAGAATCTTAGTTTTAATAATGATTACATTTTCTAAAAAAAATCTCTTGTATCCTTTATTGTGATGCATTGGGCATGTTAATTATTTTTAAAATATCAAAATTAGATAGCATATTGAATCCAAAAATTGATCTTGGTTAATGTGCATGTTGCTTATGTGTAGGGAGTTATCTCCCTTAGAATAGTATTAATAAAACATTGCATATTATGTTGTTCAAGTAGCCAGGAACTTGAGTAAGAAGCATACTACTTAGGTATAATTCTTGTTTTATATACATTGGTGGTGGTTTTGAAAATAAAGTTCTTCTTTGATGAATAAGGGGTTATGGTGTTTAACACCACTTTCAACAATATTTCAGGTATATTTGGCGGTCAGTTTTATTGGTAGAGGAAACTGGAGTACCCAGAGAAAATCAACATCTGTGGCAAGTCACTGACAAACTTTATCACATAATGGTGTATCAAGTACACCTTGCCGTGAGCGGGATTCGAACTCACAACTTTAGTGGTGATAGACACTGATTACATAAATAGTTGTAAACCCAACTACCATACGTTCACGACCACGACGGTCCCTACCTTGATAGAGGGTTCCTGACACTTAAGCGATCGCCTTCACGACTTGGTTAACTGGTTGCATAATATCTGTTACGGACGACCACTGATATACCGTTTGTCGCATTCATAATCGTGTCCGTTCTTTTATGGCAAAGGTACGCATTTATTGGGTATCTTCCGGAGCACAACCCGGTTTTCAGTGTGTTTGGTGTTGCGTAATCTTTAGTTTTCTGTATAGTGTTTTGTGAATAATTGGTTGTGTTTAGTGATGTCCTCGTTGAAAGGCACAAGATACCAAGGCGTGATCAAAATAGTAACTCAGTGTAGAAAGACAAATAAGTTCCTGTTCCACGTGGCATCCTCGTGTTTTCTTGGATAGTCATCGCATGAATTTATCGCATCACTGTCGCCTCTCGTAGTGATTTACGCAACAATTTTGACCTGATACAATGCTACGTACTGACACACTATTCATGTAGTGGGCATATAAACTGTTTACGTGAACAAAGAATTCGAAAGTATTTACAGGTCAGGGATAGGGTCTACACAGAAGTTGGAACACTAACCGTTATATAGATTTATGTGTAGTGTCGAAATAAGACATAAATATTCATAAATCCTACGACACAATCTAACAGCTTAAGTCCTGGGACTCGATCAGTTGGTAAGCCAATTCTTAAGACACGTGAGGACGACAGTAAGTTAAGATGAAATATGTTGCGACACAAAACAACAGTTTAAAAACAAAGTAATCCAAAGCAAATAATCAGAACTTCTGACAAAACAAACTCCAACAAAACCAAGAGTAACACCAAATGCTCCGAATGGGTAGGCATCGCATATCCAACTAATATTATCCACCGTGAGAAGGTCATTCACATGTTTGCAACAGTTGAAATGCTGAATTTTTGTGTGGATTAATGTTACTCAGAACCCACTGAATTGATATCATCAACATGCTTGAGTTTTTTTTATTTAAAACCTATTTGTTATCTTTGATGGACGTGTTTATCAACAGACAGTCGGCACACCTATGAGTACAAACTGTGCTCCTCTTCTCGCCAACTTGTTCCTTTATTCGTACGAGACAGACTTCATACAGGGGCTTCTCAAGAAAAACGAAAAGAAACTAGGCCGATCCTTTAATTTCACGTTCCGCTATATAGATGATGTCCTTTCGCCATTCGATATTGAAATAAAGGATACCACAGATACAGATAGGTCTGCTTCATACCTTGATCTACACCTCGAAATTGACAGTGGGGACGGATAAGAACGAAACTTTACGACAAAAGAGATTATTTCAATTTTCCCATTGTGAACTTCCATTCATATGTAGCAGCACCAGCATATGGAGTATATCTCTCGCAGTTGATACGATATTTCAGAACTTGTGGTTCCTATCAGGATTTCCTTGATAGAGTGTTGCTGCTAACAAGGAAGCTATTGAACCAAGGGTTCCTCTTAGTTAAGTTGAAGTCATCACTTCGAAAGTTTTACGGTCGCCACCATGACTTGGTTGACCGTTATGGAATATCTGTGTCACAAATGAACACGGATATGTTGCACTTGTCGTAAACACTTCCAGGTCCTTTCCTTGTTCATGACTTCTCACCGGGTTTTTAACTAGATTAACACGACGGGTGTCACTAATGGAGCAGGAACTGCTTACCCTTCCGGAGCACCTGAGTTCACCCTCGGGTCTTAGTGGGGTTCGTGTTACTCGGTCTTTAGTTTTATATGTATGTTTTGTAGATCAGTGTTTGTCCTTTAGTTCATTTTCTTTTGGATATTGTGTTGTCTGTTCTTCTTCGATATACGGATTCTGATTAACCCTTTGGTATCTTCAAACTCTTCTTACATAAGTGACAATGTCATAGTCGGCATCCAAATTTGTGCTCTTTCATATTTCTGTTATCCAAAATGATCTCGATCAAGAAAATATTGAGCACGACCATTACCTGGATACTTGTTTAAACATCCATTTTCATGTGACTTCTGATTACCCCTTTGATATCTTCGAACTTTTCGTTTCTTAGAAATCACAGTAAAATAACAACATATATAATTTTATGATTATATTTCTTCATTACTTCAATTATCAGTTGAGGACCCGGGTGGCTCAAGGTCGTTGGATCTAACAGCTCATACAAGCCTATCACCAATACGGTGTGGGTTCGCGCCCGGCTTTGTAAATGACATAAAGGGTGCACTCGACTCGCAGCCGCGACGGTGTGGGTTCGCGCCCGACTTTGTAAATGACATAAAGGGTGCACTCGACTCGCAGCCGCAAGTGATAAAGTTTACCAGTTGCTTGCCAATCCCCGGATCGGTGGTTCTCTCCGGGTACTCCGGCTTCTTCCACCACTAAAACTGGTCACCATGATATAGCTGAAATATTGCTGAAAGTGGCGTAAAACACCAAATATTCAAATTCAATTACCAGTTCATGATTCGATTGGAAAGTGTGTTAATAAACATTAAAGTTTAGTGCAATTAAAAGACAACTTGTAAGATCCTTCAATTTGTTGTTTGGAACATATGAACACCGTGATTTTTGTTTTGTAAACTGCATTTATTTTCTCATACTACACAAAGCATAAAACAAATACAGGTTACTAATACAATTTTTAAATATAAAATATAAATAATTCATGAGATAGATACAAAATGTTTTGATATCCTGGCAAGAAGTTTATGAGTATTTTAATGAGACATGGTCCTTTTTTTAAAAAAAAAGTCTAAAAATATTGTTCGTACCATTCATATCTAATTGTTCATCATTGATGTCAACAAACATAGTCAATACCACGTGTTTTTAGACTTTTGATATCACACATAGTCCCTCGTTGGCAGTGATGATTCCGTAGAACATAGTCCCTCGTTGGCAGTGATGATTCCGTAGAACATATTAAAAGGACTGTGGTAATATCAATTAATCGTATGTGCAATTCTACTGAAAGACATCGGTAAATTTAAAGTTAGTTTTTGGACCTTTACATTGGAGGAGGGTCGTCTTCTGTTGGAAAGGGGGCATGCGGCAAGACTACCCCACTTATGTGCTTACGTTTAACAGCACATGTACATGCAAACGTAAGGTGATGGGTGTATGGTTCATATTGCCACACGCCATTTACACACGTTCCTGTATTCCGTAATAATTTGACTGGTAGTGTAATAGGTTCACATACATTAAACTCGCTACGTCTCGAACTTTCTAGACATTTATCACAACGACATCTAGCCTCTGTGATGGCAGGGGGGTAACGTTTTGAATCAATTTCCATGACGTAATAATATGGACATGTTGACCTATGAACTAGAGACGAATCGAATGATGATTGTAATTCCATTGAATTTGTTGGGCACCATTTGTCTCCCATGATCAACGTTCCGTTTTCGTATGATTGTTTAAGATTTGAGTCTCCATTCAGTGGCATTGGTACCAATAAGTTCTGGTGGTTGTCTAGTTGTAATTGGGTCCACATGGCGTCCAGGTTGGTTGGATCCTGACATGTGGCTACTGTTGGTATTGGTGTTGACATTACCAAATCTGAACCAAATGTCAGTGCTGTGATCAAAATCTGTAGAAGCTGCAAGGAATAGAATATCATTAATATTAATTTCTTGTAACATTTGAAACATTTTGAAAATTAAACTAAAATAAAACTGATGACTTGTAATGAAATTTATTCTTTAAAATGATAACATTATTGATTATTAGTATCAATATGTTAGTGATATATTTGTCTAACATCTAATACTAAAAGTATATTAGATAAATTTTATTACACCTGTATTGCATTGTGCATTGCATACATTTATTTTAAATTAAACTTTGTGTTATTTGTTTATCTATTTCTGCTTATTCATCAACTTACCATGTCTGTGTTAAAATGCAAGCTTAGCAAGAAGTATATATTGCAGTGGTTAAAAAATTGTATATTTTAATATCAGAGTTGGGCAGTATTTATACTAAGAACTAGGAATTTTGAATTTTGGAGGGGAATACGTATCTTTGTATAGTTGGAAACACGTCACACAGGGTAAACTTCCGTCATTAATATGAGTATATTGATTGCAAACCATATCTAAACTGTGTATTCATAAATATTTAAATACAAATCATTGCTATAGCATTTAAAACTCCACTAGGAAGTCTACCACTAGTGGAGCGTATAAAACACTACCGCATTCATTGAAACAAATAAATGATTAAACCACTGAATTTCATTGGTCATATGATACAGCTGATTATGTAAATTGCAATGGACTTTCATTGCATGAATGAAAAACTACAAATGTCACCTGTTACATACTAAGAGAGCTAATTACCACTGTTAAATGATGAGAAATCTTAAAATTATATACCATTCATACTGGTCATTAATAACCTTGTTTATAACGGGAAATAACACCTCAAGAGGTTTTGTTTGTTGTATTAATAAATTAACAACATTACATCACTTAAAATACATGTACGTGCTATTTTTGACGCCGTCGATTCCATATCAAGTGCATTAGCATTTGATTTAAAATCCCCCTAATTATTTTAAACATCGTTAGGCAATGCAAGGTGCTGCTGAAAGCAGAACCAAATTTCTTTCAATAGAAAGGAATTCCACCTGGGCAGTTGCGTGGATTTGTTTATAACGTAGTACGGTTAACTAATGGTTGATACTGTCTCTCGCTCAAATAGCATTCCGATTCCCCCTCCCTTGCCGATCAATGCGATACAACACAAAACTTCTAAAAGAGTACATTTTAAAATGCCTAATGATATTTCTGTTGTGTCCCCTCCTCACTTAACCCTTACAGGGACTCTTAGTATAATCAGGTGTATAACAGAGATATATGATTCGGTCATAATGGTCAAGAGAAAGAAGGATTTCCATAAATGTATGATCTGTCGTGTCGTATTGCTTGAATTTTATGTATTTCATCATAATGAAGATGAATTAAGATGTCACAAGATACGTAATATATATCCTTGTGGAACTTACGATGCTATTCTCCTATCTTTAAATCCCAAAGCATTTATATTAAATTAGGTAGTTGCCTTACAAGAAGAATATGGTTATTTTTAGACATGCTATGGCGCTACGAACATTAAGTAATGAGGTTTTTTTAATATAGGAAGTCGATATAACCATGAATATATTTTTAAAATACCGTAACCATCTGATTTGAAAATCTTGTAATAATCAATAGACGTGCTTGACGGAATAGGATGTCCTAAATCTAAGGGGGATTTCCGGTATTTGACATTCACTTAAGAAATATATTATTGTTATCAGTGTAGTAGAATTATATCTAGAAACGTGAATATTTATGTTGACAAAACTTATTCATAGAATAAAAATATGAACTTCTTTCTGTGAGGTCGTTGTAAATTCTAATTCATAATATAGATAAATGTATGTTATACAAAAATATGTTTGCCTTTTTATCCCACCTTATGACCATTTGAACCATGGTCATCACATTGTCGGTCTTGCCGTAGATGTACGATATTCTGGAGCTTGTGGTTCCTATCAGGATTTCCTTGATAGAGGGTTGCTGCTAACAAGGAAGCTACTGAACCAAGGATTCTTCTTGGTTAAGTTGAGGTTATCACTTCGAAAGTTTTACAGTTGCCACCATGACTTGGTTGACCGTTCTGAAATATCTGTGTCACAAATGACCACGGATATGTTCTACTTGTAAACACTTCCCGGGCCTTTCCTCGTTCATGACTTGTCACCGGGTTTGTAACTAGATTGATACGACGGGTGTCAATTTTGGAGCAGGAATTGCTTACCCTTCAGGAGCACCTAAGTTCACACCCGGTTATTAGTGGGGTTTGTGTTACTCGATCTTTAGTTTTATGTGTATGTTTTGTAGATCGTTGTTTGTCTTTTTGTACTTTTTCTTTTGGCCATTGTGTTCTGTCCTTCCCTGATATACGGATTCTGATTACCCCTTTGGTATCTGCAAACTCTTTCTATCTAATGAAAACAAATTTTGTAGTAATGTTCCGCGGACCTGATTAGAATTTTGTGGCGATCCGATATTGAAGTGGGTCAACATATAGGAAATAACACAATATGAATTTAGTCAAATCTCTTCAGTTTAGAAAACATATAGTAGTTTGTAGTTTAGGATGATATACATACTTCGAATTTAACCTTTGTGGTGTTATGTCGGTCTTAAATTCAAAACGCTGGCAATATTTTGTTCACATAGGAATGTATGAGAAAATTTTAAATGCCTTACCTGAAACTGCAAAATTGATTCAAGCCAAATAGGAATACTTTAACATAAAACCCCATGGTTAATCATGTTTAAGCCATTGTTAAAAGCTTCTTCTCTGAAATCACTGAAGCCGTTTGAAGCAAACATGCCAGGAATGTCCATCAGGAATTCAAGATTTGCCACTACAAGGTTTAAGCAAGAAACTGCATAATTTTGTAAATGAAATTGTACATATATAATTGAATGTCTCTCTGCAAATCTGTATTTTGGTGTGGAAAAGAAATCGAAGAAGATACATAGTTTAATACGTCACATAGCCTAATTACTGGGAAAAGTTTTTTCAACCTTAATCTCTTACACAAAAAAGGTTTAAGCGAGAACGCCATTGGAAACCCAAGAAACCATCGAATGCAGTTTAATATTAAATACTATGAGGGGCAGTTTTACATCTGTTACCTCTAACTACCAAATCTTTTTTCTTTTACCAACTTTTGTTATTGAACTCGATGTGAAACTGCTTGCTATAATTTGTTTTGTTTCAAATTTTGTTGGTTTCATGTTTCACTGGTGTTCTGTGTTAGTTTGTTTTTGGCATTATCGTTTTGTGAATATTTTGTGCTGGCAATTGTTCCCAAAAATGTAAACATTTTGTGTTTCTAAACTTCTAATATATCCTGATTATCTAACTCTTAGAAATTATCGTTTCACTGGGGTACATTGTGTTCATTATTATGTTGAAAGACTAATTAGATAAAGTAGATAAAGAAGAGTAATTAGGGATACATACACTGTAGATGTTGGCATAAACAGGGTGAATATAATTCATGGAAGTTATGGTCGTCATCACAATCTGGTTGACCGTTACGAAATATCCATTTCTCAAATGACAACAGATCTTTTACATTTTACGTACAGTTCTTTCCTTTTTTCACTTCGAAGACTTTCACCAGACTTGATTGGATATATGAGTAACACTGCGCATGACAAACAGGAACTGCTTACCCTTCGCGAGCACCGGAGTTCACCGATTTTATTTTTTTTGCTGGGTCCTTGTGGTTCAACTATTTAGCGTTTTGTGTTGTCCTATTATGTGTCCTTACATTCTGAGTTCCGTGTTGTGATGTCTGCTACGATATCCGCATAATAACGATGCCCGGTTCGTCTTTACCTCTCGTTGTTGTTGGA
>MJUT01021615.1:150576-172117 GCA_002080005.1 Gigantidas platifrons | reverse complement strand
TATACATTGTCTTCGGAACTGGGTAGTCCATATACTTAAACTCAATTGTCAATGAAGCAGGTATATGTATATACATTGTCTTCGGAACTGGGTAGTCCATATACTTGAACTCAATTGTCAATGAAGCAGGTATATATATATACATTGTCTTCGGAACTGGGTAGTCCATATACTTATACTCAATTGTCGATGAAGCAGGTATGTGCATGCATTGTCTTCGGAACTGGGTAGTCCATATACTTGTACCCAATTGTCGATGAAGCAGGTATATGTATACATTGTCTTCGGAACTGGGTAGTCCATATACTTATACTCAATTGTCGATGATGCAGGTATATATCATACATAGAAATGGATGTTTACAATATGAAAATTGAAATCATAACATTTACATGTACCTTCAATTGACATCAACTACACCTGAGTTCACCCCAGGTGTTTAGTGGGGTTCGTAATTTTAGTTTTATATTTCTGTTTTATAGATCGTTGTTTGTACTTTTGTACTTTTTCTTTTGGTCATTGTGTTGTCTGTTCTTCTTCGATATATCTTCAAACTCTTCCTACAGTAATTATTTGACTCCCTCTATTTAGTTTTTATTATTAAAAAACACATCTAAATGTGAATATATAGATGATGTCCTTCCACTAAATAATTCATAGTTTGATGTTTTTGTTGCAACTATCCATCTGAAATTCAAAAAAAAATATATTACAGGTACATCTAGATCTGTCTTATACATTGATATACACCTATATGAGTGCCTTTTAAGATCGAAACTTTACAACAGAGATGATATCAATATTTTCATTGTGAACTTTTCATTTATATGTAGCAACATTCTAGCCGCACCTACATATGTATACAGAAGGAAGCTACTGAGCCAAGGGTTCCTGCTCGACTAGTGATACCCGGTGTGTTAATCTAGTTACAAACACGGGGATAAGTCATGAATTGGGAAAGGACCGAGAAGTGTTTACGACAAGTGAAACATATCCGTGGTTATTTGTGACACAGACATTCCATAACGGCCAACCAAGTCATGGCAGCGACCATAGAACTTTCGAAGTGATGATTTCAACTTAACCCATAAGAACCATTAGTTCAGTAGCTTCATTGTAAGCAGCAACCCTCTATCAATGACATTCTGATAGGAACCACAAGATCTGGAATATCGTATCAAATGAGATATATATACGCCATATGCAGGTGCTGTTGGAATATTGCTACATATAAATGGAAAGTTCACAATGGGAAAATTGAAATCATCTCTTTTGTCATAAAATTTCGTTCTTAACCGCCCCGTATTGTTAATTTCGAGGTGGGACCTATATGTATATGTGGTATCTTTTATTTTAAGCTCAGTGGGACAGATGTGATCAACAAAATCACCAAATCTATAATTATTTAGTGAAAGGACATTATCTATATAACGGAACGCGAAATTAAAGGATCAGGCGAGCTCCTTTTCGTTTTTCTTGAGAAGTCCCTGTAATCTGCCTCATAGGAATAAAGGAACAAGTCGGCGAGAAAAGGAGCACAGTTTGCACCCATAGGTATGCCAACTGTTCACCAAACATAACGAATATGTTGTCAATAAAAAAAACTCGAGCATGTTGATGAAATCTGTTTCAGAGAACTTTTTGGTAGAATCAGAATGGTTTTTAACGCAATAATATCTGTCATTTCACAAGTTTATGGTTGCCATCATGTCTTTGTTAACCGTTACAGAATGTCTGTGTCACAGATAACTGCTGATATGTTCCATTTGTCAAGTCACAGTCCTGTCTTCTTTTCCTCTTTCATGACTAATACCCGGATGTTTAAATAGAGAAACTCTACAAATCATATCAAAATATTGAACTAAAATCGTGAGATCAGATTAAAATGTTATCAGACACTTCGATTTATATTAATATCTAAATACCATTATAACTACGATGACAACCGGAGACCACCCTCTATCCCCTCCATTTAATATTGTTTGATAATATTTTTATAAAACTATAAATTATATCTTTAGTATTGAGCCAGATGTGCACATACCCATTATCATATATATAGTATCAGATATAGCATGTTACCCCCTAGGACATTTTACCATTACAACAATTTAACTATATGTTTTAAACAGGTATAGTATATGTAACATACTATTTTCTAAATGATTTTATTGATTTGTTCCGTGTTAATCAATTACAGATTAAGATATACCTGAATAACTATATAGGTCAGTAATATAAAAGGAAATCCTATTAATCTGAAGCCCTGTAACTTATAAATAACCCTACAAGGAAAGTTAACCATCTATTGTATGGTATTGTATTTAAAGTATACAGTCAAATTTATATTAGAAATAAAAATAGAAAATTTCTGATGAATTGTTTTATAATATTTTTAAAAATACCTCATCATCTTTTTTGATGTATTGCTTTGAAATTTCCATGATGTATAAAATTTATTGGGGGTATTTCTGGAAGTAAACCAGGTCGAAATAATGATTTCTATTTTTGTAATGTTTTAACTTTTTGCCTTAATAACGGACAGTATTTTGCAATATGTAAAAAATTTCCACTCTCCTTTTATAATATTATGGTTCATTTCCATTCTCCAATAACATTAAAGTTAATTTCCATTATTGGCAGCCACGATATAACTGAAATATTATTGAAAGTGGTGTTAAGTACCATAAACCAAACCATGAACCAACCATTCTCGTATAATGCTTTCAGTTGAATTATGACTTCAATTAATGTTTGTATATTATGTAATTTATATCCCCCCGCCCCCCTTTACTTTGTATTTTTTAACGATAATATATGGAAATAAATAGTAAAATAACAAAAAGTATGAAGAACACTAAAGGGTAATCATACCAGTAAATAAAAGGACATATTACGTAAAGCGAAAAGGAACATAAAGACAAGAAGAGTTTGAAGCTACCAAAGAGGTAATCAGAATTCGCATATCGAAGAAGAACAGACAACACAATGGCCAAAAGAAAAAAGTACAAAAGGACAAGCAACGATCTACAAAACAAACACATAAAACTAAAGATCGATTAATACGAATCCCACTAAAAGCCGGTGTAAACTCAGGTGCTCCGAAAGGGTAGGCAGTTTCTGCTCCACCAGTGACACTCGTTGTGTTAATTTAGACAAACAATGATCTACAAAATGCTGCACAGAAAACTAAAGGTTGAGCAACACGAACCCCACTAGTGGTACCCGTCGAGTTAGTCTTGTTACAAATCCGGTGACAACTCATGAATGTGATTACGAAATTGGAGCATATCCGTGGTCATTTGTGACAGAGATATTCCGTAACGGCTAAGTCAATACTTTCGAAGTGATGACTGGAACATAACCACTAGGAACTCTTGGATCAGTAGCTTCCTTATTAGCAGTATCCCTCTATCAAGGAATCATGATGCGAACCACAAGCTATGAAATATCGGATCATATTGGAGATATACCGGTATACTGCATATGCTGATGTTGCTGGAATGTTGCTACATATAATTGGAACGTTCACAATGGGGAAATTGAACTCATCTCTTTTGTCGTAAAGTGTCGTTCTTAACCGACCTCACTGTTAATATCTAGGTGAAGGTCAATATATGATACAGACCTAGTTGTGTCTGGGGTGTCCTTGATTTTAAGCTCAGTAGGATATATGCGATGAACATAATTACCAAGCTAAGAATTATTCAGTGAAAGGACATCATTTATATAACTAAAAGTCAAATTAAAGGACAGTGCTAACTTCTATTCATTTTTCTTGAGAAGTCCTTGTATGACGTCTGCTTCATATGAATAAAAGAATAAGTCGACGAGAAGATGAGTACAGTTGGTACCCATAGGAATGCAGACTATCTCTTGTAAAACACGCCTAGCCAACATAGCAAATACACTGTATGTTGTCAATCAAAAACTCGAACATCTTGATATCAGCTTCAGAGTACTTTTTTGTTTTGTTAGAATCAGTGTTGCTTTGCACAATAAAATGTGTCATTTCTTTAAACAATGTATTTTGGCTTTAATACTGAACTATATCCACGCTGATTTTGATTCAATGCTATATACATCATGATATAAGGTTAGAGTTAGGGTTGTGATGTTTTAACGCCACTTTCAAAAATATATCAGTTATATCGTGGTGGTCAGTTTTATTTATGGAGGAAACCGGAGTACCGGAGAAAACCACCTGCCTGTCGCAAGTCACTGACAAACTTTATCACATAATGTTGTATCTAGTACACCTCGCTTGAGCGAGTTCGAACTCACAACGTTAGTGGTGATAGTCACTGATAGAATAGGTAGTTTCTATTTCTATCAGTTTGCGGCCGCCATCAATCACTAATGATACTGCCACTTTGGTGCGCATGCCAATTTTAAACTTACTTTTAAAACGTAACAATAAAGTGCTGTACAAAATAAATGTGCAAGTAAAAACAATTTGATTAATTTAATCAAGTAAGTGAGTCTTGAAGGACCATGTTTCGACTCAGTCGTGATGGTTGTGCGAATTACTCATTATTTATGCGCACTTAGGAACTACTTCATCTGTATACTTCAGTTGATCCTGTACGAGTCTGTCAGTTGCATCAATTTTAACTAGAGTATTTACTATCTTGTACATTAAGACTAGTCTAGCCCTCTGCCTCCTTTCCTCCAATGTAGGCCATTTTAGTTCTTCTAGCATGCTAGTGACTGATGAAGTCTTGTGGTACCTGTTCACTACATACCTTGCCGCCCTACGCCGGACCATTTCGATACGGTTTTTGTCCTCTTAAAGTTATGGATCCCAGGTGGTGCATGCATATTCCAATGACTTGTAAGCCTTCTCTTTTATGTTTGCATTTCTGATATTTAGGTTTCGTCTTAAGAAGCTCATGGTGTTGTTTGCTTTCTTGCAGATGTTTGATATGTGTTGGTTCCACTTCATATCTGATGTTAAAGAAACACCTAGATATTTTGCAGTTGTTACGTGCTCTAGTTGGTGACCATGTAGGGTGTAATTATTCATAATTGGTTGTTTCTTTCTTGAGATGGTCAGGACATTACATTTCTCTGGATAGAAGCTCATTTTCCATCTTTCTTCCCATTTAGCCACTTTGTCCAGGTCATCTTGAAGATTTACACTATCGATATCAGATGTTATGGTAAGATATACGATGGTATCAGTTATAAACCCAACTACCATACGATCACAACCACGACGACCCCTATCATGATATATTGACCTTGTAGTTTGAATAAATCAAAAACAAAGAATTTCAATGAAAATACGAATTCTGACCAGAAAAACATTATCAAATCTCATAATGATTTTTAAATGAATTCATTAGATATTGAAAAGATGATATGTCATTGTTCTTTGGTTATATATGGTAGTTTTATCTTCAAATTGTATCATTCATAGATCTTGAATTACACACAGACGCAAGCGTTTTTTACCAGTTGGGTACTTACTATATGTGTTATTTCTTGTAGGGGTGACAGTTTGCTGAGCGGGATATTTTTATACGTAACGTCACGTGGGCATCAACTGGTGTCTCCTGTAGGGAGAATACTAGACTCCACTCATGTTATTAACTATATTAGCACATCTGAGTAGTTGAGTTGTCGTTACAAGTCAAATTTTACTAGCCATATTCATTATATTCATAGGTAAACATCAACCGATCTTTAAAATTGTTTGAATTACTAGCTACACATTTGTTTCCTATATTCGTATATTTATGCAATGATCTTCCCATTGTTTGTCAGCAAGAATATAACTGAAATAGTGTTTACTTAATGTTAAGCTAATAACAAATAGCAAATAGAAATGATGAACCAGGCATGTTCATTACGCGGAAGTCGTATACGTATTTCACAGTAAATCAGATGTAATGGAAATAAAACTAGACTTGAGACATTTTGTTCTTGGATGGTAAGTTTCGGCTATCCTATTCATGACTCTCGTCGTGACAGCATAGTTCCCAAATCTAGTTACGGAAGCATAAGTTGGCAGTATTACAGTAGACCCCCTATTTATATGGAAATTAGGTAAGGAGCACACAACTGATAAAATGGTGAAGCGACAAAAACAAACATAAGTCTTAATTTATCGCCATATCTATGTCGTTTAATTTGACAGACAAGAGTAGCGGTCTGTTCAATAAATCCTGAAGCGAAGAACCGCACATATTTACACATCCAAGTATGCTATATAAATAATCTTGGCTATAAAAAATCTAAGTTGGAGAAACCCGATGAGGCAATCAAGAATGGACACTACAGAGAACTGCCAACATTGGGCACACAAGGCGAAGACCAAAAAAAAAATAAAACACATGTGATGGGCACCACTATACACAAACAAACACAAATAACGCAAATAAGCCATGAGCCCTCCTACAAACAACTATCGAGGTGCACCATATCAATTTTAAATGCTATAATAGGAATACAGGTAGCTATGTTCGGAACACAGTTGACACACATGAACATATGAAAAGGGAGGTAAATCTAATTTTTCAAATAACTTTTTCTAAATTATCAAACAGACAGAAGAGAATTAATTGGTTGAAAGATAAATGACTAGTCACATCTACATCTACAGGATACTTCTAAACTTCAATGTGTTGAAGATTTTTTAGAAGGCATGCTAGAGAAACAAAAATTTGAATAACATATATACATTTACGAATAAACAGTTTTTATTTTTTTATATAAGATAAAAACAACATAATATATTAACAATAGAGGAATGATTGTGCACCAGACTTAAGTAAGAAAGTATCCAAGTCTGGGCTATTAGCTACCTGGTTTGGTAGTGAATTCCACAACCTGATTGTTCTAGGGAAAAATGAGTATAAATGATAATTTGTGGGAGAAAATGGCTGTATGAATTTGTGATCTCTTGATGGAACTAGGTAGTGTGAAAATTTGAGATGGAAACTAATTGGTGTTGTATTTTGTATAGCATGGTCATGCTAGATTTCTTCGTTGTTGGAGGGTAGGCCAGCACAGGTGTTGTAGCATGGCACGTACACTATTCTGATAACTGTACTGATTTAGTGTGTACCTGGCTGCTCTTCTTTGTATCATTTCAGTTTTATTAATTTGTTGTTTCTGCCAGGGGTCCCAGACTACACTACACTATTCTACTTTTGGTCTGACATATGTTTTATAAGCTAGTTCTTTAGTTTTTATTCTGTTTGTTTTTACATTTCTTTCTATAAATCTCAAAGATGCATATACTTTATTTGTAATATTATTGATGTGGTGATTCCAAGTTAGCTCATTTGTAATGGTAACCCCTAGGTATTTTGCTTTGTTTATTGACTTGAGTTCCTGGTTGTGTAGTGTATATTGGAAGATGATCGGTTTTTGTTTTCTGGATGTGTGGATGATTTCACATTTGTCTGGTTTAAATAACATAAGCCATTCTTCCTCCCACTTATCGAGTTTGTGTAGGTATGATTGGAGTGTGTGACAATCTGTTAATGCTGATATTGTAAGATAAACTATTGTGTCATCTGCAAAGAGGCGAACGTTACTTTAAGGGTGTCTGGCATGTCATTTATATATATATAAGGAAAAGACATGGACCAAGGACAGAGCCTTAGGGGCGCCTGACAATACAGGACAAATGTTTGATGTTGGCCATCAACTACCACTCTTTGAGATCTATGTGATAACCATGCCCCTATCCAGTTTGATGTTTTTTTGTTTATACCCATACGTTTTAATTTGAGGATTAGTCTTTGATGGTCCACCTTATCGAAGGCTTTGGAAAATTCCATAACGGCTACATCTGTTTGTTTACCACTTGCCATGCTATCAAAGCCTTGCTTCAAAATTTCCATGTTAGAACCCATCCAAGATAATGATAATTACAAGCCACATGCAAACAATTATTCAAATCTATCCATGTTTACTCAAGTTATCGTGTAAACAAGAAAGTATGACGGACGGACAGACGGCCGCAATTACTATATCCCCTCACCGCTATCACGGGGGATAAAAAAACCATATACTATCATAATAATAGATGATAAATTAAACATGGACAGTACAATAGCAGGGTCAGTGAATGGTCATAATTCACTGACTACTAACTAAGACGGTAAAATATGTTGGTTAAAGACCATTGCTCTTAGGACAATAATCACAACTGTTACTTCTAACAGATCTAATAAAATGTGTAGAGATGAATGGTCTTCGTCGGAGACAAGAGTAAATATGTCACCAATTTGTTGGATTCAAATATTTAAGAATAAAATAGTACAAAACTATCTTTATTCTCGACATGTTTGTGACTGTTGTTGGGAATATATTTTATTTAAATGTCACAATGATGATGAATCAGTATTGTACGACAATGACTCTGTGATTGTTGCGTATTAGTTACCATGGTTTCCATAGGTACTAGGAGTATCTATTTGTTAATCAACCCTTTCTACCACAATTATCTAATATTAACGTCAGTTAGCTTCTCATCATATTTTTGACTGAATGTTAAATCGGTCCAATCTACAACGACTAATGTCATATGATGGAGTCCTTCCTAGGGCAAGTTCAGATAACAGTTTACCAACTACTGGTGCAAGCTTGAAACCATGACCTGAAAAGGCATAAAATAAGAGTTAGCGTTATGGTGTTTTTAAGGCCACTTTTAACAATATTTCAGTAATATCGAAGTATACAATAAGATACTGTATTAATTATAATTGTCAATCATTTCTAAATTAACAATTAATTTCTTAAGAAATATTCACCAACCATGAAAAAAATTGTGATAACTAATACAAAATATACCCAGGTAAATTGTTAACATACTACAACTATTGGTAAAAATTCCTCTTTGCATTTTTTCTGTTATATTCTGTTGCAAAAGACAGTCATTCTCTTAAAGTTCATATTATATTGAGTCATTTGCAGCGTTTAACAGTTTATTAGTGGTTCACCCAGTGTGACTTTCATGAATTATCCAATTTTATATATTTACCCGAAAAACCTGCTCCGATTATTATATTTGACCATCTTGGGTGTTTATCTAACACACAATCTTCATCCGGAAGCATCTACAAAAGTGTTAAATATTAATGTATTTATAACTTGTTACAGTATATAATACAAAAGTGTTAAATATAAATGTATTTATAACTTGTTACAGTATATAATACAAATGATAGATACGTACGTGTAAGACAAGTTTTAAGATACCAAAATGTGTAATCAGAAGCCGATCCTTTAATTTCACATTCCGCTATATAGATGATGTATTTTCACTAAATAATTCTAGGTTTGGTGATTTTGTTGATCGCATCTATCTCATTGAGTTTGAAATAAAGGATACTACAGTCAGATACAGACAGGTATGCTTCATACCTTGACCTACACCTCGAAATCATCTCTTTCGTCGGTGAAGAACGAAACTTTACGACAAAAGAGATGATTTCAATTTTCCCATTGTGAACTTTCCATTTATATGTAGCAACATTCCAGCAGCACCTGCATATGGAGTATATATCTCTCAGATGATAAGATATTTCAGAGCTTGTGGTTCCTTTCAGGATTTCTTGATAGAGGGTTGCTGCTAACAAGGAAGCTATTGAACCAAGGGTTATATTTGGTAAAGTTGAAGTCATCACTTCGAAAGTTTTACGGTCGCCACCATGACTTGGTTGACCGTTATGGAATATCTGTGTCACAAATGACTACGGGTATGTTCCACTTGTCGTAGCACTTCCCGGTCCTTTCCTCATTCACGACTTATTACCGGGTTTGTTACTAGATTAACACGACGGGTGTCACTAGTGGAGCAGGAACTGCTTATCCTTCAAGAGCACCTGAGTTCACCCACGGTTTTTAATGGGCTTCGTGTTACTCAATCTTCAGTTTTATATGTACGATTTGTAGATCTTGTTTGTCCTTTTGTATTTTGTCCTTTGACCATTGTGTTGTCCGTTCTTCTTTAATATACGGATTGTGATTTCTCCTTTGGTATCTTCAAACTCTTCTTGAAGAAGGACAGACAATGTAATGGCCAAAAGCAAAATAACAAAAGGATAAACAACGACATACAAAGACTACCATGAAAACTAAAGATCGAACAACAAGAACATCACTAAAAATCGGGGTGAATTCAGGGGTTCCGGAAGGGTTAACAGTTGCTGCCCCTCTAGTAGCACCCATTGTTTACTTGTTACAAACCCATAGATATGCCATGAATGAGGAAAGGACCAGATAGTGATTGCGACTAGCGGGAAATATCCGTGGTCATTTGTAATATATATTTTCCGTACCGATTAAGCTAGTCATAAGTGGCGACCGTAAAACTGTCGAAGTGATGACTTCAACATGACGAATAGGAACCCTTGGTTCAGTAGCTTCTTTGTTAGCAGCAACCCTGTATCAATGAAATGTTGGTAGGAACCACATGCTCTGGAATATCAGTTCAACTGAGAGATATGATTGTGCCAAACTTAGCAATGACGACTGTCTTTTGAAAAACAAGTACACCAAACATAACAAACAGGTTTTCAATCAAATAAAACTCAAGCAGTTTGATGAAATCATTATCAGAGAACTTTTTGGTAGAATCAGAGTTGTTTTTACACAATAAGATTTGTACGATCATAATATAAGGTATAAAAACAGGTTGACACCACAAGCAGAACGAAGTGCATTCGACATTCACTGTATAATAACAGATTGACACCAATACTCATGGTGGAGTGCATTCCACTTCTACCCTATAATAATATAGGTTGGCGCAACACTCAGGACGAAGCGCATACAAGTTGGTCTTAAAATGTCGTCCACCTGATTAACATGATCACCACATATTATTGAAACATTTGCTGAAAGTAGTGATGTATCCATTTAACAGGAAGAATAACGGCTGGAAGAGATATAATGAAAACATTATATCAACAATTTTATATTAAAATGTCTAATGGAAGAGGTGTAAATGAAATATTCGACCGACATTCCACAAGGAAAAACAGCTACTGCAAAGGGGGTGTAAAGGAAACATTCGATCAGCAATTCTATATGAAAAATAACTACTACTGGAAAGAGGGTTAAAGTGGAAAATTCGATCAACCAGTCTACAGGAAAAACAGCAACTGGAAGAGGTGTCAAGAATTCATTCAACTAGCAGCTTTTAAAGCATGTGACATGACAATTATAACATCTAGCTTATTATTCCACAATTATAATTTGTACTTGAATAACATTATTCACTGTAGAGAAGATACAATTTTAACTACGTTACATACGGTATAGATGCATGGTTCCACTATACTTGGTTCTGGATGTAGACTGGGGAAATGTTCCGCTACGTATTGTCGTATCCTGGTTTGAACCCATTCTTCATCCACATCATCTCTGTCATCAGGGTTTATCTCAGGACCCCAATGTAAACACATCTTAATACAACAAAACTGTTATCTATATATACTTACAAATGTATATCAGAAGCGTGTAAATCTATTATTTTTATTATAACTATAAAAACTCAGGATAGAACACAATACAATAACGGGCAGATGTCTATGATATGAAGAGAGATAATCATATGGTTGTTTCTTTATTTTCAGTATTTTAATATTGCGTCATTATTTATATATTCGCCATGTTGATTTATTTTCGATCTTTCGACTATTTTGTAGCAATAACCGTTTAACCTTCTAAAGCATGTGAGTTCAATACCCGGTTTATAATGTTTAGATTCCCAATCTGTAGTGTTTTATGCTCAATTGTTTGTCTTTACTTCATGTTTATTGTTGTCTGTCCTACTTAGAATAGATTCTTATTACCTATTTAGTGTCTTTAAACTTTTCTTGCGATAAGTAAATAATATGATGATAATTCTTTATTTTTGCAATTTTCCAATTTTCGTCGGATGCATGTCCGATTCTAACTGTAAACAATGGTGTTTTTGTTTTTTTTTCTTATTTCAATTGGAATACTATTGATGAAAGTTCTGTCAAATGGTAAATTAGGAATGAGTCCCTGGGTATAGAATTAGGACTTTGTAAGGTGGGACGCAAACGAACATGGAGAATTCTACGCACATAAATAGAAACTTCATGAAGGTCTTAATTAGGAGTGGTCGTTGATGACCATTTGCTAGGCAAAATATCCGACCTTATTCATTTTATCCTTTTTTTCTTGTCAACTAAACTTCCACTCACATGACCAAATTTTCACTTACATGCTTTGTGAAAACTTCTCGTTTTGAATTTAGTTAATTATATATTATAAAATATTGCTCACTCAATGTTAAATAGCAATCGACAAATCAATCTATTTATCTATTTTTGTAACCCGGTCTTTGTGTTAGCATAAATAATTATGGTAAATACCTGAAAATATCCCTTGAATTGTGACGAATTGTGATAATTAGATAGATAGATTACCTTAACATATCCTGGGTATTCCATACTTGGCAGGCCATATACACTGAACTTTCCTTCTATAGCCTCGTTTTGGTAAAATGTAGGAAATTTGCCTAGGTCATATTCTCCTGGATGTTTTTCTTTCCAGTAACATACACTTATTCTTAGGGGCTGAAATGAGAATGCAAAAATATATTAACAATATAGTCATCTAGTAGTAACGTATTCTACTGAATACTGAAGAAGATTGTAAATGGGAGAAGCGTTGACAAAGTAAACAGATTTGATTGAGTGAGTGATTGAGTTGTTTAACGCCAATTCAACAATTTTCAGCTATATCGTGGCGAAAACATGTCAATTTTCAGCTATATCATGGCGAAAACATGTCAAATTTTCAGCTATATCATGGTGAAAACATGTCAATTTTCAGCTATATCATGGTGAAAACATGTCAATTTTCAGCTATATCGTGGTGAAAACATGTCAATTTTCAGCTATATCGTGGTGAAAACATGTCAATTTTCAGCTATATCGTGGTGAAAACATGTCAATTTTCAGCTATATCGTGGTGAAAACATGTCAATTTTCATCTATATCGTGGTGAAAACATGTCAATTTTCAGCTATATCGTGGTGAAAACATGTCAATTTTCAGCTATATCGTGGTGAAAACATGTCAAATTTTCAATGAGATTATGATGAAGTCTGCTTTGTACTAGACCAACACGCTGAGTTTGATTTTTATAGTGCTATCTAGCGATCACTGAAACAAAGTCCGCGGGTAAACATGTTGCTCCACTCGAACACATTATTCTGATTCCGAACCAACCAGCCTTTGCTTTTTCTCCTTAAAATTGCGTGCTTAGCGGAGAAGCAATAAATTATAGTCTTTTGTTTGACCCGACCGGGTTCTCGAAACAACGATCTACCACACTCGAGGCGAGCACGCTAACCAGTACGCCACCGATGCGGTTGAACAGATATGAATACGCGTTTACAGAAGAATATGAAAATAATCATACTACCGGTATTTTTATCAGTCTTTATAAAAATCTCAATACCAAATCTCAATTATCGGGAATTTTAGGGAGTACTTAAATTGGTTTTTTTCTACCATTTTCATTTGTTTTCTTTATTCAGATTGTGTATATATAATGAAGAATTTTGCACCGTTCCTCTTAATTAATATTTTTCATTTTGTTCTACACTGACTAAGCTGTATGTCTTATTTTATATAAAACTAATGTGTTTCTACCTTTAGGGGAATATTTATTCCTATGGTTGGTAGTAAATGTTTAGACCATAGTCCATTGTCTTACACTGACTAAATAGATGCACCTTTACTTTATAAAACTACTGTGTTTCTACCTTTAGGGGAATATTTATTCCTATGGTTGGTAGTAAATGTTTAGACCATAGTCCATTGTCTGATTCTGACTAAATAGATGCACACTTTACTTTATATAAAACTAATGTGTGTCTACCTTTAGGGGAATATTTATTCCTATGGTTGGTAGTAATTGTTTAGCCCATGGTCCTACGGTCAGTATAAGGCTCTTACATCTATGGAAACCTTTTGTAGTTTTAATAGAAATAACAGATCCAGGAGAGATGCTGAGTAATGCCTCTCCGTCTCTCAGCACTCCACCATGTCGTTTAAATTGATTCTATAAATATATAAATAAAGTCAGTCTATTAGGGAATTCTGACCCACACAGCAGCAATAGCATAGTGAGAACTAGTATTATGATATTTAGTTTTTTTTTATAATGGTCATATTTATTTCTTCGCATTGTATTTTATCTGTACTTTGAATTACAACCTTGCACTGCATTCGTGAATATAATACGAGTAGTGTTATGTAGATGGTTGTTTGTCGTTTTTTCTGTTGACCATTGTGTTGTCTGTTCTTCTGATCTCCCTCTTTGTTATCTTTGACTTCTTGCTTGTCTATTTATTACATAATTTCCGTGATAAAAATAACAAGACTTAGCACTACTTACTATGATTTCATTTGTTAATCGAAATAACAATTTTTACAACTATTTTTGTTGTTTTGTTTTTATTGTTGTTATTGTTATTATGTTTCTTGTCTAATTGAACTGAACTAATGAATTTAATCTTAATAGATAAAATTACTTGAAAAGCATAAAGAGCCTTGTCAGCTAACAGTACTCCAGCACACTGGTCTAAGACAAACATGTAATCTTCTGGAAATGTCATCTTTGGATATTTCGTTTCAATATCTTTCTTCTCCATGATTTCTACTGGTATTCCATTTGTCTTGGAAAATTCTATGGTTCCTTTGAGAAATGTGTTGTCTGGTGGACCAGTACACAGCATTCCCGTCTCGCTTAAAGTAAATAACACATATACAGCAGTTTTGTCTACATGTGTCTGACACATGACATTATCGTTAAGGTTCAACGTTGACTATTGTTTCACTATTATGTCTTACATGACCTTGTATACTATCTTATATTTAAATGCTGGTTGAGGCCATCAGCTCTCTTCAATAGAACTAATATATATTATACAATTATAGTCTTTTGATGGTACTGACATTTTGATTTTGGTTCAAAGTTGACTATTGTTTCACTATTATGTCATACGATGGCCTTGTATACTATCAAATATTTAAATGATAGTTCAGTCCATCGGCTCCCTTTAATTGAACTAATATTATGCATATGACCACAGTCTAGTAAAAATCCATAACACATAATATGACAACTTCTGTGTCACGAAGATTAAATATATTGCATAATGTTCAAGGTTTTAGCGTTCTTTATAATAACGTTGTTCGCCCTGTTATATGTGAGGGTTGGTATTGAAAACACTAGCCTGACCTCAACATATCACCACGAGGGGAGGTATGATCCGATAACACTAGCCTGGCCTCAACATATCACCACGAGGGGGGGGTATGAGCCGATAACACTAGCCTGACCTCAACATATCACCACGAGGGGAGGTATGAGCCGATGACACTATCCTGACATCAACATATCACCACGAGGGGAGGTATGAGCCGATGACACTAGCCTGACCTCAACATATCACCACGAGGGGAGGTATGAGCCGATGGCACTAGCCTGACCTCAACATATCACCACGAGGGGAGGTATGAGCCGATGATACTAGCCTGACCTCAACATATCACCACGAGGGGAGGTATGAGCCGATCACACTAGCCTGACCTCAACATATTACCATAAGGGGAGGTATGAGCCGATCACAATAGCCTGACCTCAACATATCACCACAAGGGGAGGTATGAGCCGATAACACTAGCCTGACCTCAACATATCACCACGAGGGGAGGTATGAGCCGAGAACACTAGCCTGACCTCAACATATCACCACGAGGGGAGGTATGAGCCGATAACACTAGCCTGACCTCAACATATCACCACGAGGGGAGATATGAGCCGATGACACTAGCCGGACCTCAACATATCACCACGAGGGGAGGTATGAGCCGATGACACTAGCCTGACCTCAACATATCACCACGAGGGGAGGTATGAGCCGATCACACTAGCCTGACCTCAACATATCACCATAAGGGGAGGTATGAGCCGATAACACTAGCCTGACCTCAACATATCACCACGAGGGAGGTATGAGCCGATAACACTAGCCTGACCTCAACATATCACCACGAGGGGAGGTTTGAGCCGATAACACCACTTTACCACCACTAATGTTTATTGAAGTGCTGTATTGTCAGGTAAGTGAGCGATCATGTATCTGTGTTTTAGGGGCATCGATTCAGCCTGTTTCTATGACTATTCAATTGGTGGAACTGTTGCGACAATGTGGGGTTTATTTTCATTTAGCAAAAGATAAATATCTAGCTTTACATTCTAAATACATGATTAATAAGCATATTTTACGAATTTATTGTGACTTTTGCTGTTAAGGTACTAAACACTGCTATGATATTTCCTTAATCATGTTACTTTATGTTAAATTATGCCATATATCTTCAATTTATGATTTGTGAACACTTGAAAGTACATCTCTCTATTAACCTCCAATATCTAGCTCATTTGACAATGACAACACGAGAGGATACAGTAATACACTTTAAACTATGGTTTACTCCTTAAACATGTTTAAAGGGGAATTTGCGGTAGTGCCTACTGACAAAATTTGTGGGCGGAGCTTATCATCAAAACTTCCCGTTGATATGGACAGCATATTTACGAAACTGTATCATGACCACATACCTCAGAAATTTGAATTTCGAAGTGATTTTTGTAGTTTTTAGACTGATGAAGAATATTATTTTTAATAAGACTAAAAGTTTCCTTGGGAGGAACACTATTGACCATGCCTGTCAAATATTGTGCTCCAAAGGTAACCGCGAAACTATGTATCATTGATTTTTCCTCCTGGAGATAACCGTGGACAAAATAAGGAACAATCTGAATGTTTGCTCCACCCACAGCTATTTATACCCACGGTCCCGGTTTAAACTTAAGCCTTACGACCATGTGAAGCTAAATAGACCTTTCCCACATTTTCGATGTAATTCTAAATTGATACATGGTTATACTTTTGCTATAAAACCTGGTCTAGCCAGAGAAATGGAAAGAACAGGCAATTTGAGTACAATTTTCTCATAACTTGTAGATATTAGAACTTTGTGTGAAAAATCAGAGGATAGTTCCATAGTTCACAAATTCACAAGTTACAACATTAAAATTTTGTACAAAATATAAGAAAACTATGTGTTATTTTCATTGTACTTTGTTTGAATAAGTAGGTCAATAATTATCCGACATTCTGACTATGCGTCCGAAATAAAATGTGATGAGTTGTTGCTTGTTTTTTTAACATGAATAGCATTGTCACTATCATTATACTTGTCACATGAGATTTAATTTAGGAAAATAACACCCCTAGCAATAATGAACACTTTTGGAGATTGACATGCGACCTTGGTACAAATGTACTTCTTTAATTGAATTTACTAAACTATTATTTTGATTAATTTCCCGAATACTTATGTATATTGCAAGCAAACTAGTGTCTTCTTCCATTTGTAAAATAGGGCCATGAACAAACAATCATTTAGTATTTGTGAATTAAGTACTCCATATTTCACTTGAGTTACAATTAATATTTTTGTTCTTGATTCACACAATATGTAATATAGAGGTACCATTGTACTTTTCACCTTACTGGTAGAGCGTTGTATTATTCTCCTTTTCAAGTTGACTCCATAACTTGAAAGCTTCTTCCATCATCACAGCATAATGCTTAAAAACTCCGTATGCTTTTCTTGTGATTCTCGTCTGACCATGAGAACTTCCTCTGTTATGGGGAATTGGAAACTGAAAGTGAGAGCGAAATTTAAGAGTTAGCTGAAGATGTTAACATTGGTTTATATTTTTCGATCTGGGCTAATGTAGGTATTCATTATCATACTATGTGAAGTAAAATTCTCCGATTGTGATTGGCTAAAGACGCGTCCTTACAAATTACCCGTATACTGCTAACCATTACCCTGGGGAACGTCGTGTGCTTTTTCTACGCCGTTATTTCAATGAAAACGAAGTTATGTAGATTCACGGATATGTTTGTTATTATATAATGTTTATTCATTTATGATTTTATCATATGTAACACTTGGTGGATTGATGAAAACATCTTGATACACTGGTTCACAGACTAGATGAATATTTATATATCAAGGCGGGTATAGTGTCCAATGTCATATTCCTTTCTGAAATGTACGTTGTACTATATTTATAAGAAGTCATTGCTCATTGTTTTCTCCGACATGCACTTGTACAACATCAACAATAGTAAGGGAACTCTGAAATTTCGTCACATTCCTATACTTTGCAATTTCTTATAGTTAAAACAAACAACCGTTACTTTCACTTTGTTCCAACTTTCCCCTTAAACCGTCCGATTTAGACGATAATGAACAGGAATTACGATAGCAATCACTAAATATTTTCAGGAACCAATTATGTCATATGACTAGGCACACATGTTGAATGACAATGAAAAGTCACATTTAAATAGCTGTGTTATGTTGCACTATACCTAGCATCGTCTATAGTGTAAGATTTATTTTAAAGAACGGTGCAAGAACTACTAATTGCAATATAAAGAGCTGCAGAAAAATGTTACGGTGTGCTTTATGTGTTTGCTTTATAGATACACATCGGTTTTTGCCATGTTTATTATTTGCATAGTGTTTGATGGTGTCGTACAATGCACAAATGTGCAACTGCACGTAAAAAAATTCATCAATAGAAACAAATCATTGCGGTTAATGTGGCCAACTCTATATGTTCATATTGATCGCAGGAGTAATTATGTTATATTTTTCAGTTTGCAAATTGCAAACTGGGAAATATAACAATTACACTCAGCCTTGGGTACACACTTTACGGGAAGAAGAAGGATAAGTGTCATAATTAAGTATTTACCGATATCAAGTTAATTTGTAGATCTGACTGCAGCATAAATATGATTTTTCACCATTTGATAATTGACCTTTTATTTTTAGTATTATACATGTACAAAACCTGATTAAATTAATTACCTGTTCAAGAAGCAATGTTGATTTCCCATTTTTGGCCAAATTGTATGCAGTAGCAGATCCTTCTATCCCGGCACCAACAACGATGACATCAAACACCGCATTGCTCCCCTCCATGATGACTACTGTTACCTGCTACAATTCAGTGCTTGATGAACCAAACAAACATAAATGTATGCAGTGGAGAGATAACAACAGACAACATTATCACTCATATTTAAGATGTGTACTTGTCAACTTTCTAAATTGATACCACGTGTGTTTATTATAAATATCAATCGATGTGTAATTTAAATCTCATACATTATCAAATATCAATGTTACCCGTGATGTCACCCGTGACTTTATATTTACACGTGTGATTAGTGTGAAGATTATAATGAATTTGCACCTGGTGTTTAACACATAACACCCGTTTGAAAAGTATTACCATATTAATTATGCATTGGTCGGCAGTAATATAAACATTTGAGTAAAAATGATAAACATTTTGAGTCTAGAATACAATAATAATATGAACACGAGAAATAATATATTACAACCTATAGCCAGAAGTGTAAATGTTATACACGTTTTTACCCAACTTAATTTCAACTCTATTCTTCAGTTTTATCGAGTCAGCTGTTTTGAACACTGTAAAAAAGATAACTACACACAGGACAAGGTCGATACTTGTACATATATAGTATGCTAAGTATATGTTTAAAACAACCACACGTGACTACAATATCTACAAAATCTAAATGAAAGTCATATGTTATTCAAATGCCCAATATATGAAACTGAAAGGGCTACACTACTGACATATATTCAAGATAATTGTAAACATTTTGAACATCTGAGTCCGAACAATAAGTTGATTTGGATCTACTTCTTGGTAATGAAGACACTCTGTTATCAAATAAACTTGCTGTCTTCCTAAACAAAAGTTTTGCAATACCGAAGAACCATACATTGCAATTTTAACCTTATTTAAAGATAAAATAGTATTTTGTGATATGAATACCATGTTATATCTGCACCATATTATATTTGTATAATATATTTTTATGTATATCATAATATTAGCTATAAACTGCCATAGTATGTTCTGCCTATGAATGGTTTCCCCCCTGCAGTGTCGATCATCTATGCTTGTTTTTATTCTTTTTTATATATGTCGTATATGTAACTAATCATCAAAATCATTGTAAGTGTAAAATGTAAATGTCTGTAATTCTGTGCTCTCACGGGCTTCTTGATTGATTTAATAAACTATGTTATGTTGTGTTATATACTTTTTTGTTTCCAGTTTACGTAATCTACTTGAATGATAGTAATGATAGTCCATTTGCTTAACATCACGTGATATATTTATGACGCGATTACGTTGACATACACAATATATCAGATAACAGTTGCTCTGGCATATGTCTACGTATTGATGGTCTGTTCAGTTGCTCTGGCATATGTCTACGTATTGATGGTCTGTTCAGTTGCTCTGGCATATGTCTACGTATTGATGGTCTGTTCAGTTGCTCTGGCATATGTCTACGTATTGATGGTCTGTTCAGGGGTGCGTCAAGTAAAAGGGTATATATCAACTATTGCTCCAACCAATCTGCTCTTTAGGAGTTCATTGAAGATATATTTTACATGCACGGAGCTTGGCATTATCCAACACGGGGCACCCAATATTATCCCATCCTAAAGGCGAATGTGTATTAAATTCTTAACATACAGCCATCTGAATGGTTGTGTACCAGTTGTAGAGATATCAGCTTCTATACGTTAACCCCAGTGTTCCTTCGTGGTTCGTTTCAGAAGTAGAAGGGTGGCATATGCAGTATCATCTGACTGAACGATACTGATTAGACGTATCTAAAGGGACTGTAATCATGTTGTGAATCATTGTTTCATAACTGGACTTAAGACGAATGTCGCACATGGGGACGGGAGGCTAGGTGCAGTTGATTTTACTGTGGGTTTTTAGGATATTTTTTCCCATTGAGTGTGTTATTAGATTGTACTGTAGGGGATATAGGTGGATGTGGTAGCTGTCCGACTGTATCCATAATTTCTCATTGTCATTGACATTTTATCTGGTTAACGACCCACACCTCATACACACATGTACATAATTCTATTTTGTGACCTTGTTCTCATGGTGAGTATATACTGTTTAAGTCCTTTGGTTTATTCTATTTTGTGACCTTGTTCTCATGGTGAGTATATACTGTTTAGGTCCTTTGGTTTATTCTATTTTGTGACCTTGTTCTCATGGTGAGTATATACTGTTTATGTCCTTTGGTTTATTTGCTCCCAAAGATTTTAATGTTATTTGGCTTTCAAATCTTTTACTTATGAGCGTACTTGATACAGGTTATTACTGAAGCTCATCGTGTACACTAAATTAGATATCTACGTTTTTATTAACACCACTCCATCCAAATAACTAGATTTCTAAATGTTATGAATATTAGAACACACAACACAGCACATGTAACATTTAGGTTTGGTTTGTGGTGTTTAGCACCACTTTCAACAGTATTTCAGCTATATCGTGGCGGTCAGTTTTATTGATGGAGGAAACCGGA
>MJUT01021615.1:132580-148773 GCA_002080005.1 Gigantidas platifrons | reverse complement strand
AACTCCAAAATCTAACAAAAAATACCACACTGTCAGAACAGTTCCAAAATCTAACAAAAAATACCACACTGTCAGAACAGTTCCAAAATCCAATAGAGAAATCGTAGAAAGAGGCAAAATCGATACCCCTAATACACAATGACATGACCGTAAAACATAAATACATGACCGTAAAACATAAATACATGACCGTAAAACATAAATACATGACCGTAAAACACAAATATACATGACCATAAAACATACTTAAAGCTGATAGTACTTGACATTCACATACTCATAACAGATCGAACCTTTTTTTTATTATCCCAATCCTATAATACATAACACTTACATTGGTAGCCTTGATCATCGGAGTATTAACGTAAAGTAAGCAGCTTTATATCAATATTAATGACGAGAGCTAGTTTAAGCTATACATCAAGTATAAAGGTGGCAGCACAAGGGTGGCCCTATGAAAGACGTTTTGATTGTCTAAACAAATAATATACAATGTATAGGGTCGATAATGATTATCTTGAATCCCGTTCTATATGTGATCCATCACACTCAACCAACAGATATCCCCGTGAAATTGGATTTACTTCGTAGTGGAGAAAGAAGGGTTTGAAGATACCAAAGGGGTAAGTAGAATCCGTAACTTGAAGAAGGTCAGACAATACAATGATGGCCAAAAGAAAAATGACAAAAAGGGTAAACAACGATCTACAAAACACTACATAGAGCAATAAAGATCGAGTAACACGAACCCCATTAAAACCGGGTGAACTCATATTCATCGGAAGGGTAAGTAGTTCCTGTACCTCTAGTGACACCGGTCGTGTTACTCTAGAAAGTAGATCGTATTTTTATACTCAGATGTTGAATCGTAGTGCCTTTTTGTAAGCATTTTATATATCAAATAATTACAGCTGGTTTCTATATTAATTTGTTTATCTATGAATTTATAAAACATAGATGAACGGGTTCTTCATGCAATCACATATCAGACATATGGCATGACATATGAATTACTAACCTTTCAGGAGCACCTGAGATCACCCCAGGTTATTAGTGGGATTCCTGCTGCTCAATCTTTTGCTTTCTGTGTAATGTTTTGTAGAGAATTATGTTGTCCCTTTTCTTTTGGTCATTGTATTGTCTGTTCTTCGATGTGCAGCTTCTCATTACCCATATCTTATCACATGAGGTAAAATAATACATGAACAATAAGTATATCGTGTAGATTTTTTATTGTCAGCATATAGATGTTCCAGACCATACGCGTATTTGGACCGTACGCGTACGGTCCGACCGTTACGGTCTAGTACGAGCTGGACCATACGGATATTTAGACCATATGGGTTTTTTCAATACAAACATTATATCATAAACTTTTATTGAGTTTTACAAATTACATTTATCATAATTATTATTAGTTTAAACAAAACACCATCACCTCATTAAAAGTAAACAGTTTTGAACTATAATGCAATTTTATTTGTCTACCTGAATCACATTTTCGCATGCACGCCCAGAGTGACACTTGCTGCTACAAGGAACGCCGACTTTCTACACTTACATGTTTTGTTCATGCATTTTCCCTTGCATTTACATCTTTTGTTTGCAAGAGAAAAACTTGCTTGCTTTGCAGCAGTATGCAGAGAAATTCCTTCTTTTTTCCAATGCGAAGTTTCAACTTTGCCTGTCAAAAGTTCTATATCACCCATACCATAACATGAATTTAACACACCAAATTCACATAATTTGTACAAACTTGCATCTTTACCAATAATATCATCAACCCTAAACAATAATCGTGGTAGATCACCAGATGCCCTATCAACAATAGGTATTCTTACGGTTACAAAACCACCCTTTTCAATTTTTGCATTAGACTTTGACACTTTCTGATTCGTATTTTCAACATATTTTTTTTATCATTTCTGTCCAACATCTGTCTTATCCTGTCGTGAGTTGTAATTTGTCCGTCGTCTGTTCACGGTACAGTTTCTGTCATCAGTAGGGTCAACTATAATGTCGTTCAGTACCATAAAATCATCAACTGCAATGAGTTCATCCAGTGTAGGTCTGTAATCTGTAACATTGTAAGTCTCAGTAGATATTTCCGTCGTTTCAGTTCGTCTTCGTTTTCGGTTCGGTTCACGATAGATGTTCCACCCTCCTTACTGAATTTAGTACTGCGTTGACTACTATTTTATATATTTTGTTCCAGTATTGTTATAAATACTGTTATAGTGACAACCGGAACCTTTGAACCATAATGAAATCGGGAGGTTTGGCGCCTTAAAATCTGATTCAACCCACCATTTCTTTGGAAATGCCTGTACCAAGTCAGGATCATTACGGTTTTCCCAGTTTTCCGATTGTTGACTGATTTTGTCTGTTTATATACTTATGAATTTTGACTTTCCCTCTGGAAGATTGTTTGGAGTTCGGTAATTTTGTTATTGTGCATGTACGTCTGCCATAACGGAAAAAACATTAGTCTGTGAGCAGCTTAAGTCGACCATCGAATCCCCGCGGGCACTACCAGTCTCAATTTATGCGTCAGTCACAGTTCGTGTCTGTGAACCTGTCTGTCCATCGGTATGTGAATCCGTCTCGATTTCTGTCTGCGAGTTAGTCTCGGTTTCTGTCTGAGTTCATTTTCCATGCCAGACTCAGGGCAGTTTATCAATGTAAATTTCTTTTCCTTCATATATTGCCGGAATCTAGCTGAATCAGTTTTTCCATTCATTAAAACATTAGAAATTCTCTTGGTCTTCTCACGAGTAAACAGTTGGTTTGGTGGTTTTTGTAATAAAGTTCCGAAATATGCTTCAAATGTTTCTTCCCACATTCTGTTCACTGGCGATTACTCTAATAACTTTATTGAATTTCAAACTATTTTGTTAACTGCGAGTGAGCAGAATTCACTTATTACGAACATGCTAAATTCCGGACATGTAAGTTTGTATTAGATTAAATTAGACTTATTTCTAAATTGTACAATTCCGATAATTAACTTTTTTTTAAATATATTTTAGATTCGAATAACGTTGATCTGCAAAATATTTTTGAAGCCTCGATAATCTCTTAAAACTAGGCAGACCGTACGCGTATAGGTATTTTGAAAAAATACGCGTACGGTCCAAATACGCATATGGTCTGGAACATAGATATCACATATACACAAATGATAAAAAAAACAATGTTTTTGGCAAGAAATCCGACTATTGCAATATATTTTAAATTGTAAAATTACTTATTAAAATGTTGTGTGAACGCATGGTTTTTAACACCACTTTCATCAAATGTTTATCCAAAGAATAAAGCAAGAAATTTATCATTCTCATATTAGACATAGCAAATTTATACAAAGGGATTAACATAAATATGCATACAGCGAATAGAAGGACTCCTTCTTAATAAGTGAGTAAAATTCTATTTAGATGAAGCTACATATGTCTGGTATAAAGTGGTGGTCAAATCACTTCATCTACTAATTAAATAATTTTAAGACAAAATTATCCCTACCAAGTTACAAAACATATGCACCTGTAGTTTCAGAGTAGAAAATTAAAAAATAGAAATAGACAATCAAAACCAAGACAGGCATATGATTTGTAAAAAAATAAACCAAGCGAGGAATCATTATAGAGGACCTCACATACATTACCTGTACAAAGTAACACATCATTTATATTGACGTCCAGAACTACATATGGTGTTCTTGTCGCTTATTAGTAGGACGACGGGTGCCACTGGTGAATCTGGAACTGCCAACCCTTCCGGAGCACCCGAATTCACTCACAATTTTAAGTGAGGTTCGTGTTGCTCTGTTTTTAGGTTTCTGTACAGTGCTTGTCTTTCTAATATTTTGTATGCCATTGTGTTGTCTGTCCGCCATCGATTTTACTCCTTTCTTATTAAAGAACGTCCTATCACATGAATGCACTACAAATACCACTCTGTTGTATTACATGATACTCTAAGTATTTTCTAGGATATTTACCAAAGTTAAAAGTTATTATTTATTTTGAAATTCAATAGTTCCATGACACAGATTTTCTGATTTCAGAAATCTACGGTTGCTAAGTACTTTTCCAAATGAAACATGACGGAGTCATCTCTGACATTTACCAAAGTGAGAACTCAAATATTTAGAAATACAATTGTTTCATGTCACAGCTATTGTTTATCTGATATCAGAAAAGAAAGTTTTATGTACTTTTACACTAAATAACAGACGGATATGACGGAAAGTAATTCAAATATTCACTCATACAACCTTATCTAATTTTGAGAAGTAGAGATATTCGACAAATACGGAGGAAATTTCTAGTCATAGAAATGACCATTATTTTCCCCAATTTTCACTTAATTGTATTGTATAGGTAAACGCCTTCTACGTGACCATTTACGGGTTATTCGGAACGTACAATATACACTACTGGTTTCAAAGAAAGATTGCAAACATGTGCATGTTACATACTTTGAGTGTAACAAAATCCTGGCAATAGTTTTTTGTAATGAGCAAGGTCATATTTGGAATAGTCGTTGATCATGCTCTGCATTTAAATATCCAGGCCCCACCGTTTTGATCTACATGATTATGTTTTGTTCATAAACTGCTGACATTCTACTAGTAGATTTAGGATTGTGTTGTTTGTTATTTATTTTACAATCAATTCGTGACTTTTTCTGCAATATTTATTAGCCTAAAATCCTTATGATATTTTAATTTGTTGATCAGAAAAGCATTAGAGTAATACATAGTGCTGTCATACACCACTGTTTTGTTTTATTTCTGATTAATTATATATATACCAGATATTATTTCTTTTGTATCTTGTCCTAATGTCTTGGCCACTATAAAACATAACAAACACCTATTATATTTTAGATTTGGGGAAGAATCTGTTCATTCTATAAGGTGTCATATCATATGATGACTTCTTTTTCATTGCCATTTCACCTAACACTTTCCCAACAACTGGTGCCAGTTTAAATCCATGACCTTAAATATAAAATATTGTCTACTAATTTTAAGTTGATAATTATGCATTTCCTCCTCTGTTCCATGTAGAATACATTTCTTCAATGCAATACTAGTACTTATTTTACAATTATATGTAAGGATTGGCATTTTACTCACGTATAAAACACTTACATGACCGCACGATTTAACTCCACCCCGTTTTACTGAAGTGCCTGTTACAAGCTAGGAAAGGGAGCTGTCCTATAGAAATGTGTATTATGGATATAGATTTTGCCCAACTTTCTACGATTTGTCGATTGTACTTTTGGACCTGTTCTGACAGTGTGGAATTGTTTTTATTATTCCATTATAGAAACATATTCAGGCTAAATCTCACATCATTTCAAAGTCTAAATTACAAAAAGATATAGAACCCACGAAAAATAAATTCAAACGTATAGCCACCACCATTATCTTTTTGTTAAACATGACATTAACGTTTTTAATTATTGAATTTCTTTGCATATGAATTCTGTTGAATTTCATGCCATTGATTTATAATAATACAACATTTTGGTGATCTGAAGTTATTATATTAATCTCACTATAAAATTCGCTCATTAATTCTACTAAATGCAATAAAACGACTTGTACGTAATGACTTTCCGAAGTTTTATTGGAAGACTTTGTGTTTTGTAATCCCGCCTAACCTATTATATACACATGTGCCATATATCTGTTCCCACTCAAATAATTTACTATATATTTCATATAAAACCACATTTGTTAAAATCAATATCCTGAAGTCATTTCCGGTCAGATTTTGATGAAATTTACACCAATAATCTCAGAATTGGTTGCTACTTTTTCTGATAATTTTGAAATAATTTTATGATTAATACTTTTGGAGAAATCATGATTTAAAGACACATTTAAGTTTTTGTGTTCAAAAATAACATAGGTATATAGGGAATAATGACGTTAAAAATTAATATTTGTGTTTAAATCATGATTTCTCCAAAAGTATTAATCATAAAATTATTTCAAAATTATCAGAAAAAGTAGCAACCCATTCTGAGATTATTGGTGTAAATTTCATCAAAATCTGACCGGAAATGACTTCAGGATATTGATTTTTAAAAATGTGGTTTTATATGAAATGTGTGTATTTGATTTTATTCTTTATAATATTCCTCGTGCATTCGTATTTTACAAGGAGTTAAACGGATCTCCATTCTGGACAATTAGCATAAGAGAACAGATCCACTCCATGTACGTCCTCTATCATAGACAACACGTGTACAGGACTTGACTATAGTAGTAACATGGCGGGTGTGCTATAGGAAACGGGAATTTCTTACCCGTCACGATCACCTAGCTTCACCCGGTTTTTTGTGGGGTCCGTGTTGCTCATCTTGTTTTTACTCTTTTGTTCAATGCTGTCTGTGTCTGTGGATTGTCCATTCTGCATTGCCACTTAGGTTTTCAATGGAAGTGTCATGGGTGGCTATGTTCAACGGTCGGGACTTTTTCTCAGAAACGGCACATCCTAGCATATTATATTAGCCTGCAACTCTTCCTAACTGTGTTACTTCTATTGATGTGAATATTATCAAGATACATAATGTTTAGTACAATTTGTCTATTTTCTTTAAAGATTAAAGATAAAGTCTGTATTTTGGATGTTTAAGATGACTTTCCACTATATTTCAGTAATATCAAGGCTGTCAGATTATTGGTGGAGGGAATCGGAGTACATTGCAAAAATTTCTGATTTTCCGTAAGCCACCTACAAACGCTATCACATATTTCAGCATTAAAATAGATCTCACCACGTTGGAAAAAACCCCAAATGTAGTGATAATAGGCACAGATTGCATAGATATATTTAGATTCAAGTTGAACAGTACTATTAAACAGTGGTTGTATTCCTCTAACATTATTCTTGGAGCATATTAACTATTGTCATTGATGTCTTAATATGCGACAAGAAACAATAATAACTGTCTAATATTGGGCAGCATTGTCAAAATGGTACCATTTTATGGCAAATATGAACATTTATATATGTTAAACTAAACAAAAGTAGCAATCTACTTTACCTGAAAATCCAGCTCCTATGACTATATTTTTCCATGCTGGATGTGTATCTAAAACAAAATCTTCATCTGGCAACCACTGAAATCATGTTTCATCATAAATTATCTTATTCTTGTTTTGTAAATCATGTTAATTTAAGTACTATTCGGTGTACAAGTCAAAATTAAAAAGCATAAAGCTTAAAAGTGGCCCATTTTTTGCAAACTCAGTGTGCATTTAGTTCAAATAACAGTAAACCTTAACCTTAAAAATGCCACCTTATACCGGTAGTCTGCCGTGTTCTGTTGTTACCCTTTAATCTTCACCCTGTTTAAATTCATAATCTTTACTCTCGTGTTGTATTGTTATCCTTCATTACCCCGTGTTATATTGACACCATTTACTCCTTTATCTTAAATTGCTATAATTTACCCTCTCATGTTAAATATGTACCATTTACTGGCTCGTGTCTTATTGCTACTCGTTACCCTCCCATGGTAAATTGGGTTTTTTACTATCTTATTCAAACCATTTACTCTCCAATTGATTTTTCTTGTCACCGTTTATTCACCCATATTAAATTGTTTTCTTATATAGAAACTCCAATATCAAAATACAATTAATAAAGATTTGTCAAGGGCAATTTCTGTTATTCTAATTTATGTAAAATATTTGAGTTTGTATTGTATGCAATAAAATATATATGCTAAAACTGCAAACCAAGATCATGTTTTCGAAAGTGCTCATATTTCAACTCCATATTCTGGCAAAGTAGAAACCTTTATCATATCATGAACAATTGTTAATACTTAAGAAATAATTCAGGGAAGTCAGAATGTGTTTTAAGTTGTAATATGGGTTGGCGGATATTAGTAATCTATCCCGAGTGGAAGCGAGGGATACAATTTATTAATATCCTGCCAACCCATGTTAAAACTCAAAAAACATTTTGGCTTCCGTGAATTATTTCGATTCTGATATGTCTAACAGTACAAATACGGTAGTATACCTTGATGGGAAAGACGATAATTTATATTTACGTTTTCGGACAATGTCGCACACAATTTATGGTGCCAAATTCGAGCAGATCCATCAACATGTACTTTTACGACGGGAAAGTCAGTCTTATTGATGGAGCATCCGTAATAATAATATTGCGTTTGCACGTTTTAATTGCACATTGCATATTTATTAATTTGGGATATGTTGATTATTTTCAGTGAATATAGATGCTTAAAACGTTAACAACCGTGTAAATAATTTTATTTTGTGATTTTATTACCTGGTTTATATGTGTGTGCCGCGCATGTGCTAATGAGATTTTGCCATCTAATAAATCGCTCGCTTGTTTACAAAGCCAAAGAAGGACATCATATTAGAATACATAGTAAAGTGTCTTCATGTGAGCAAAAAGGTAAAAGATATCAACAATCCACACAAAAGATTAAATATTTCTAATTCATCTAAACATAAAAGTTAAAATTGTTCTTATTTATTGTAATATATAGTCTGTAGTGTGTGTAAATAGAGGGAATTTACCAAATTAATTTAACACAATAAGAATAATTTACATTAAAATTAAAATGTATGTGTTCATTGCTCACCGTATAAATACACGTCTCTTTTATACTTGGTTCCGGTACGAGGTTTGGGAAATGCTTTGCTACAAAGCTGCTTAACCCATCAATGACCCATTTGTCATCAACAACGTCTCTATTATCTGGGTCAATATCTGGTCCGTTATGTAAGCATAACTGTAAATGTAGTAAGATTAACGAAATGAAAGTTAATTATACTTTTAACAATATTGTATTGACATTTTTCAAGACGAAAATTGTGGCATTTTTGGATATTTCATCACTTAAAAACAAAAACAGAATATGAAAGTGGCAAATATGACTGAAGTACTTTTATTGACTTTTTCGCAAGTAATCTTCAAATATATTGATGATATTTTGTACTTTTTAATAGTATGCAAGCTCCAGTTGCTTACTTCCGTTACCATGTGAAGTTATTCAACAAAGTACAAAGTTTTGATAAAATCACTATTTTTGTTTGACAGTGAATCACAACTTTTTTCACTTTTTAGATTATTTAATTATTCCCCAGTTTAGCAAAATATAAACATGTATATTGTATATTGCATATATTATCGGTAGCCATCATTTAGTCTTCACTGCTAACCACACAAATGGCAATTGGTTCTCGATTAATTAGTATCATTCTATTTATTATTGATAAGTCATAAGACAATGCATGATTGGGTATTAAGCCAAATGACCTATATGATCATTAGAATTTAATTGCATACTGATTTGATTTTGATTTTTGGTGTTTTAACGCCACTTTTAACAATATTTCAGCTATATCATGGCGATCAGTTTTAGTAGTGGAGGAAGCCGGAGTGTCCGGAGAGAACCATCGACCATGGGCAAGCAACTGGTAAACTGTATCACTTACGGCTGTGAGTCGAGTTCACCCTTTTTTGTAATTTACAAAGCCGGGCGCGAACCCACGACGTATTGGTGATAGGATTGTATGAGTTGTTAAATCCAATGACCTAACTCATTGAGCCACCCGGGCCCCTAATTGCATACTAACAACTCTAAAATGTAGATGTCTAATGTATTGTGCTTGACGCATTTCTGGAATAAGAAGAGTTTGGAGATACCAAAGGAGTAATCAGAAGCTGTATATCGAAGAAGAATAAGACAACACAATGACCAAAAGAAAAAGTACAGGACAAACAACGATGACAAAGCATATATATAAAACTAGAGATTGAGTAGCACGAACCCAATTAAAAACCGAGGATGAACTCAGGTACTCCGGAAGGGTAAGAAGTTCCTGCTCCACTAGTGGCACCCGAATAACCATCACCAGGTACGCTCAGGATGAACTCATGTACTCCGGAAGGGTAAGCCGTTCCTGCTCCACTAGTGGCACCCGAATAACCATCACCAGGTATGCTCAGGATGAACTCATGTACTCCGGAAGGGTAAGCCGTTCCTGCTCCACTAGTGGCACCCGAATAACCATCACCAGGTACGATCATAGTCAAAATATTGGAAAGTCAAACAACATTAAAAAAAAAAAAAACTGGGAGCAAGAAAACCAAAACATGATAGACAAAATTGTCTAAGGTTTACTATGCCTCAGACAGACTGACCTTCGTTTTAACAATAATTACATTATTTAGGAAACTATAAATAAATATCATAGGACAACACGAACTCCCGTAAAATTGGTGCTTTGTGGTATTGCCCTTGCTATAGTATTGTCTTATATAATGTAGCATTGGCCTTTACATTATATTGTCATATACATGTATAGTGTAATATTGACCTTTACATGTATGTTAAACAAATATATTATTGACCTTGACATGGCCAGGATATTCTTCACTAGGTAATCCATAAATACTATGCTTTCCTATTCCTGGATGTTGTACAAAGACAGGAAATTTATCAGCACCATATTCACCTGGTGATTTCTCTTTCCAATAACAAACTGTTATTCGTAATGGCTACAAAATATGATATAAGAAAGTTGGTTATTATTTTGATTTACACATTCTTGACAGTATTGAATGTGTTTTTGTGAAAAATTTAAAGAAAAAAAATGGTTCTTTTTGTAATTTTTCTTTCTCTTAGGTGATACTTGTTTAATACATAGGTATATTTATAAAACATCAAATGCATACTTGTAAGTTAACCATATAGCATAGCACTAAATTTGTATATAAAACCAACAGTTTTCAATTGCTTATAATGTCTGATTATAACAAGAGATTGATTATTTAATTAAGCACTTCTGTTGTTTGGATTATCATAGTCATAGAATACTGTTGTATGTATATAAGCATCGACAGCGTTGAAATACTTACTTATAACTTCTTATTCTTATAATAAACACAGTCTAGCTATCTGTTCGAATTGTCGGTGACTTACCCTTAAAGGTAAGTGAACTCCGAGTGTAGGTAGAATTTGTTTAGCCCACGGACCAACAGTAAGTACCAAACTGGAACATTTGTAGGAATTTTTATTCGTTACTACAGTTATGACATCACCAGGGAAAATGTTAATCATACGTTCACCATCAAATAAATCACCACCAAACTTTTGAAACTGGTCCTACAAAAAATGACTTCAGTAAATATGTATCCCAGACTACACCATATATAAAGTACCTCAAAAACAATCCTACTTACTCAACATTTTATTTCCACATCAGATTCCACTTATGAAGTAGAAATGCGAGTATGTCTTTGGAACTACATATTTGTCTGTAGGAGGGATCATGTCTTATTTACCTTATTTGTGTTTGTTTGTGTGTAATGGTGTCCAACACATATTGTTTTGTTTTTCATCGTCTTGTGTACCATGTGTTGCCAGTTTCTCTTGATTGTCCAATTTTGATTGGCCATTCAGTATTCTATAACGTGTATTTATACTCAAAATAATTATTAAAGATGGTAACGATTCGACAATAACCCAGCTTTATATTATTTTTTGTTCTTTAATCTTTTTTTTTTTAATAATTTTGTATATGAACATCCCATATTATTGATCATGGTTACGAAACGCATCAAAACAAAATCACCTAAAAAACCATAGGTCAAATTACAATGATAAATCCTTCAAAGTGAAACATATTGCTTCCGAAGAATATTTCAAACTCTACATAAGTTCCCATTTGTTCTAGGTTTTATTTCTGTTGTATGGAAACTCTACAATACTACCTGTAGCCTATTGTCTAGAAGTGTTATGTTTTGCCCCCATTTCATGTCAGTTATTGTCATACTACTACCTGTAGCCTATTGTCTAGAAGTGTTATGTTTTGCCCCCATTTCATGTCAGTTATTGTCATACTACTACTTGTATGTAGCCTATTGTCTAGAAGTGTTATGTTTTGCCTCCATTTCATGTCAGTTATTGTCATACTACTACCTGTAGCATATTGTCTAGAAGTGTTATGTTTTGCCCCCATTTCATGTCAGTTATTGTCATACTATGTCAGACATACACGTTAAATATTGACATAACCGAACTTATTAGCTCTGGGGGGATAGTAGAAATTTGGTAGGTGGATAGTAGACATTTGGTAGGTGGATAGTAGACATTTGGTAGGTGTAGATTGAAATGTTAATATCTTGTGACTTTGATTCTCACCTGGTAAGCTTTAAGTGCTTTATCTGCTCGTAATATACCACCAACATGGTCCAAAACGTACATAAAATCATCAGGGTAGGTAATCATAGGGTATTTAGTCTTTATTTCATCGCTATTCAAAATGTCCAGAGGAAGATTGTGTTTCCTCATCGATTTGATCGTGGTATTAACGAAGTCATTGTCCTTTTCACCTATGGACAGCATTCCCGTTTGTCTAGAAGAAACAAAACAGTATGCAATATGTTGTCATTATTTTAAGAAAGATGTTTGATATTATTACACAGGTCAAGTCAATCTATTTAGCTATAACACTGCCAAATAAACATGGAAAGATACAATTTTATAGGTTGTTTATATGACAAATAGTATAAAACCCATGTAAAGGGGTATAACCGAGTACTGAACGACAACAAAATATAGGTCCACTTCTCCTATATCATCTATCTGCCTTTTTTAAGAGACCACGTTTCGGGCCCGATTTTTATGGTTCAGCGCCGAGTTACCTAATGCCAAAGATTGAACAGATTGCAACTCGTGTTCCCATTTACATGAAAATGTTAAGACAATTGAACGTTTGGATAAACATTGTTATATTTTGTTTATTTGACATTATTAGTTGATAACTATGAAAAATTGTTTGTTCCAGACAACACGTCACTAAGTTCTACCAGTATGCTGTCTTTACTAAAATTTAGTAAAAATAGCATAACAACTGATTACTGAAACACTTACTTGATTCTCTTTTTAATATTGGAATTTTAAGCTATGAATAAAACTAATGAAAGTTTCCAACGAAGATTTATATGTTTCTAAATTTTGGTTTCTATCATTTGCAAGGAGATATATCTCAGATGTTTAAGATCCAATTCATAGAATTCTTCAACTTAGAAGGATGGGAAGTTATTTCCATATTTACGTCAAATTGGATGATTATATATGATAAGAAATACCTATACAATTGGGTCTTAGTTTCACGCTCTAATTGTTCCCACAATTTAAAACCTTCTTCCATCATTACTGTATAATGATCCTGGTCTCCATAAGCCTTTCTGATAATCCTACTTTGTCCATGTGAACTTCCACGGTTGTGTGGTAGAGGAAACTAGATTTAAAAGAACAATACAATATACTATTAGGGAAATATACACAAATGTAATGTAGATGGCATCAGAGAAGCATTCACAAGGCAAGTTGTAATTGCTATCAAGTAGGAGCAATGTCATCATACATAAAGATCACAATACGACAAAACAAAATCAGAACAACAGGAACTCTCACAAAAAAAAGTATTTTTTGGTAATTTTTATATAGTATGGTCATTATTTTCTTTGCAAATAAGGTTTTGATAAATGAATTTAGAGAATGTTACCGTAATCTGGTAAATTGCATATTCAAGGTTATGGTTATAGTTACCGTAATCTGGTAAATTGTATATTCAAGGTCATGGTTATAGTTAGAGTTAACGCCTCCTTCAACACTATTTCATCTATGTCGTAAGAGTATGTTTTCTTGGTGGAAGAAACGGGGAAATCTAACAATCGCAAGTCACTATATCACATTAGGCTGTCTCGAGTACACATCGCCATGGTCGGGTATCGAACTCGGAACTCTAGTGGTGATCGGCAGACGGTAGTGTAAATTATAACAACATTATGATCATGGCTACGACGGTCCCTTCAATGTTAGGAAAAAAACATTAAAATATGTATGAATGACTTTTTAATCTCGTTGGTACGTATGATTTCTTTGTCTCCTTGTATTGTAAACATATTTCTGTAAAGTTTCAAGTGCATATTTACGTTGATTGGTTGATTATTGCTTAACGTAAAGGGAGCAGTATTTCAGCTATATTCAGGATGAATTTTCGCTTAGGTATTCTGATATATTAATAGAACAAACGATGTTATGATCCTTCTATATGCCATTGTTAGTCTGTTGTCGGAGTTTCATTGTCCAAAGGTATTCATTTATATGTAGCAACATTCCAGCAGCACGTGCATACGGAGTATATGTCTCTCTGTTGATGTGATATTCTAAGGCTTAAGGTTCCTATCACGATTTCCTTAATAGTTACTGAATATACGTATACAAAAATTAAGAATCATATTACATGTACCATTAGTGGACCAGGAAGTGCTTACACTTCCGGGTCAATTGAGTTCACCCCGCCTTTTAGTGGGGTTCTTGTTGCTCAATATTGGGGTTTCTATGTGACGTTTTTGTGGAGTATTGTTCATCATTTTGTCCTTCTTCTTTTAACCATTGGATTATATTCCTTCTTCCATTTACGGCTCCTTCGATATCTTCAAATTTTTCTTCGGTATTCTCTTTGTTTTCTTGACTTCTTGATATTCCCAAATTTTTCGGTACATGTTTGAAATGTAATAACCGCATCGGTAATGTAATAGTTAAAGTACTCTCCTCCAATGTGATAGAACGTGGATTCGAGTCCCAGTCGGGTCAAACTAAAGAGTGCGAAATTAGTATTTGCTGCTTCTCCGCTAAGCAAGAGTAAGAGCAAAGACCTGTCGGCTCGGGAATCAGAATAATGTGTCCGAGTGAAGCGCCATCTTTACCCACGAACCGTTATCAGTGAGTTAACACTATAACAATCCAACTCAGCGTGTCCAACGTTTTGTTCCATCAAATGTCTTTACGTTCTGAGTTCCGTGTTGTGATGTCCACTACGATTTCCATATAGAACCGATATCTGGTTCGTCTTTACATCCAGTTGTTTGTAGGAGGGCTCGTGTCTTATTTACGTCATTTGTGTTTGTTTGCGTACAGTAGTGTCCAACACATATTTTGTTGCGTTGTTTGTCTTCGTCCTATGTCTTGTGTACCCAATGTTGCCAGTTTCTCTAGATTGTTCATTCTTAATTGCCCCTTCGGTTTTCTCTTACGTTTATTAACTTGTTCTCGTCATGATGTGTTGTTTGTCTGTATAATTATTCAGACTACTAACTTATGCCATAGAATGTACAATTATATAAAAGTCATCGTAATGTAACAAAAAGACTATAGATAAGAGAGTTGTATAGCTTGTTTAATGTAATGTTTACTATGTAATACAAATGTTTAATTTATTAATCAAGCAAAAAAAAACTCGTGGAAAGGTTGAATATATAGATTTTTTTTTATGTAAAATATATTTTTGATATATAATAAAATACAATCTCGTCTATTCTTTTTACAAATAATACATCCAATAAATAATACCAGCAATAGTATTTAAATTTCACCCCTCTTCCAAATTGGACGAATGATTATATTTCAAGTGGTCTGAGCAGTCATAAAATGTACGGTATTGTTCAAGTAGAATTAAACAAAGTGTTATATTACAAGGTTTGTTATATTTATATCTATAAATAGAATAAAGTTTACCTGTTCCAAAAGAAGAGTCTTCTGTCCTTTTTTCGCCAGATAATAGGCGGTGGCTGAACCCTCTATCCCTGCCCCCACAACAATTGTGTCATACATTGCAGTCATTTCCAGCATTAACTACATGTAGTATTCGACAGATGACATTTCATACACACGATCAACGGTTAGTGTATTAGTGTACGTGTACTACCGGTATCTAACTGTAGATAAATATTACAGTGTACAAACATTTACTGCATCAAATAATATTGTAACGAAGAGAATTACTTCACACTGAACGAAATATTGTCTTTACTTAAGATATACACAAACCTATAAAACCAACTAAATTCAATATCATATTCGTTTGATTAAAACTTGTCAATTATAGCATCGGTTATATGGATTACAACTGATCTGTATTTAGCCCAACACCTGCGACATTTTATAACCCTTCAGTGTTTATATTATCAACACGTTTTTATGGTCAATTTGTTTTTAATCATTCTTGAAATTTGAAAACAAAAAACAAAAAACAAAAAAAACAAAAGTAAAAAAAACTAGAGCAAATCAATAGGCAAATATCTACATAATTTATTGTATTTTAACCGATTGTT
>MJUT01021615.1:113321-131203 GCA_002080005.1 Gigantidas platifrons | reverse complement strand
CATGTCTTATTTACGTTATTTGTGTTTGTTTGGGTATATTGGTGTCCAACACATCGTCTCTACCTCCATATCTTTGTAGGAGAGCGCATGTCTTATTTACGTTATTTGTGTTTGTTTGGGTATATTGGTGTCCAACACATCGTCTCTACCTCCATATCTTTGTAGGAGAGCGCATGTCTTATTTACGTTATTTGTGTTTGTTTGGGTATATTGGTGTCCAACATATATTGTGTTATGTTTTTGTTTTGTTTGTCTTCGTCTTCTGTACCCTATGTTCTGAGTTTCTCTAGATTGTTCATTTTTTGATTGTCTCTTCGGTATTCTCTATCGTTTATGTTCTTGTGCTCTGACTATGATCTATATTAATGACATCTAAATTGTACTTCTTCGTTTTAGTATCAAAGCTAATATAATGTTTGGCTGGTATAATTTTTATATACAATAAATAGGGTGGGCGACTGATTGTTGTTTTACGCCAACTCAGCAATTTTTCAGCTATATCATGGCGAGAACAAGTTAATTTTCAAGGAAATAATGATGATGGGGTCTGCTTTGTACTAGACCAACACGCTTAGTTGGATTGTTATAGTGCTAGCTCTTTGAAACAACAATCCGCGGATAGTCATTTCGCCCCACTCGGACACATTATCCTGATTCCGAGCCAAGCAGTCTTTGTTCTTTCTCCTTAATGCTGCGTGCTTTGTAGAGAAGCAACAAATACCAATTTTTTAGTCTTTGGTTTGACCCGATCGAGGCTCGAAACCACGATCTACCTCACTCCAGGCGAGCACGTTAACCATTACACCACCGAAGCGGTTTAAAATAAATGGCGAGAGGTTAAATCTTATGATGACCTTTGACCTGTTGTGAATTTCCGACCAACATAAAATAATAAAAGATACATCCAATTATCATTCATACATATTATGATTCAATCAAGTTTATATCTTGACAAAACTTATTTCCTGTTCTCTTTTTTTCCATTAGAATCCGTAATTATTTTCGCGCGTCTTACATTGTAGTTTTTTTTTTTTCATCCGTCGCCATTTTGTCCATATTCTAAATCAATAACAACTGCACAATGGATTGTAATGAACATGTAATAAAAAATGAAAAAATGAAGCACAGAAAATGTTCATGTTGTATTTCAAAACGATCCACTTAATGTTAATCTATGTTTTAATATTCCTATCAAAATATTAAGGTGACAAAAATCATCCAAATGGCATTAACTCTGTTGGTGGACTATTTGACCCGAGGATGTCATCTGCACAGTAGTTAATGATTCGGAACTGACACATTTATCGAAATTAAGTTCATAATTATGTAATTATTATTTAAGCGACTGTTTCTCCTATCCTGTTGAGGTCCTTCTCGTTTTCCTGCTACCAAAGACTGTTAAATTGTGTGGCTTTTGTGTATTTTAACTTTGAGGATACCTCATGAAGGTTATTCCAGAAACGCTTCGTGCGGTCTAATTTTTTTTTTACATTCGTAGATATCATAATTAGTGCGCACCACGCATTACTGGAATAGCCTTCATCGTGTAGGTTCAAAATCAAAAGATTGCAAAGCCAAATAATTTAAAAAGTGTTTGGGAGTAACGAAAACCCAATGGACCTAAACAGGATAGCAAAAATAGAAAGAAAGATTTAACATAAATATGAAGAAAATGTTTTTATAAATATAATTCGTGCGATGATACTAATAAATTATTTGATATAGCAAAATAAAAACAAAATGTTACTATTTATAACTTGAAAAAGAAATGACAGGCAGAAAAAAAAATGCAAAATGAGGATAAGCAATCATTTATTGGAAATTGTAAGGGAAGATAGAAAAAAAACCCAAAAAACACACACACAAAGAGAGAACAAAGAATTTGTATTTATTGTACAAATAAAATAGAAGATGACATCAATTTCTGTTGTCACAGTTCTTCCAACTCAACGCTTCAGGTTACCCCTTTGGTATCTTCCAACTCAACGCTTCAGGTTACCCCTTTGGTATCTTCCAACTCAACGCTTCAGGTTACCCCTTTGGTATCTTCAAATTTTTCTTATGATTCCTTTTTTCCATTTCTTTTTCTTAAATTGTGACAAAAATATGAACATTTAATCCAATGGATATTCAATCAAAATTGATAGTATTTCTTCATCTTATGAAAATTTCGTTAAGTCTATTGGTGTTTTCATTAAAAATATCTTGGTTACTGAGGAAATTTGACCTGCATTACCTAACAACTCATACAAGCCTATCACCAATACGGCGTGGGTTCGCGCCAGACATTGTAAGTTACAAAAAGGGTGCACTCGACTCGCAGGTGCGTGATAAAGTTTACCAGTTGCTCTCTGGGTACTCCTGCTTCTTCCACCACTAAAACTGGTCGCCATGATATAGCTGAAATATTGCTGAAAGTGACGTTAAACACAATAAATCAATCAATCAATATTACATATTGTATTGGAATCAATCATTTACCATATTTTGCATGTGTAATGAAGATATATTTCCGATTTGCCTGAAACCCATCTTGGTATAATTGTGAATTGGTTAATTGATAAATATGTTGTGTTGTGTTGTTGTTTTGTTTTTCTTTGACTTGTGTATCCTATGTTGCCAGTTTCTCTGGATTGTCCATTTTTGGTTGCCCCTTCGTGCCAGTTTCTCTGGATTGTCAATTTTTTGTTGCCCCTTCGGTAATCTCTAACGTGTATTTAGTGTTCCAACATGTACATTAACACATGAATTCGTCATTCCATTTCATTTTATGATTTAAGGTTCTGTATAGCTTACATATTAAATCTCCGGTATGTCTTTTCTTCTGTTGCTACAAAATACGCCCTTCCATGTTGGATGAGGTGTCTGTGAAATCAGAATGATGTCCATAACGTAGATTTTGTGAATAGTCATTTTTTCTTTTATTCAAATTCTATATAAAGATACTTTTTTCTACATATACCTAATACTGACCGGCTTCGGTTACTTGAAGATTATGTCAGAGGTTTCACATGACAATTGAAAAAGGTTAGAACTATTTATAGGTTTCATAAATTAGTATTTGATAGAGCAGACAACTCAGTCAAGAAAATTTCAAAAGAACAACTCATAACTATGGGTAGTGTAAGTCGGTTCACTCAGATAGCTATGGATGGCGGTAGCTGTGTTTTGTGTTTCAACAGTTTCTGTTGTTTTTGTCTTCTTATCAACTTCGGAATTAACATTTGGTATGTCAACTGCTTTGTGTCAAGCACCATTACAGAGTTGTAAGAAGAGTTTGAAGATACCAAAAGGGCAATTAGAATCCTTAAATCGAAGAAGGACAGACAAAACAATGGCTAAAAGAAAAAGGCCAAAAGGACAAACAAGATCTACAAAACATATGCCTACTTAAATAAGTTAATTTAACACTGATGTCTTTGTTGTTTGTATTTTATTATTATAAACATCCACAATTTTAGACTTTTAGAGACAACCTCATTACTACTAAATATTGTCATTATAATACAATTAGGAGTCAATTTTGGGGTTTCATTTGAAATGGCCCAGAACGGTCGTTGTCATTGAATTATATTGACCATCAATTTAACATGACAATGTTAATGTGCTTAGTCTTCTTAAATTAACACGGGTGTTTAATGAAATGGCTGTTCCTAGACGAAACCAATAAAACATGCATAATATCGCCCGTGTATTTAGCTGCTTCGTGAAATATACAAGAATCACATTTTAGACTTTGGAAAGAATCTGTCCAGTTTACACGGTGAGAGATCATATGACAGCTGTTTTCCTGTCGCCATTTCAGCTAGAACTTTGCCTACGACTGGTGCCAGCTTGAATCCATGTCCTGAAAACGTAAATCAAAATTATTAAAACAAAAGAAAGCATATTAATGCAAAATCAATGGATTGGATAAATATAGATTCTCCTTCAGTTGCCTGTGGGTTACGATATTTCTCCACTCAAGAGAGTTAAATTTAAATTTTAACCACAAGCCGTCAGTCGAGTGGTTAAAATTGTTAATTTAACTCTCGAGAGTGGAGAAATATCGTAACCCACATGGGCAACTGAAGGAGAATTTGTTTCTCCCATTATTTAACACGATCTTTATTTCAAAATTTGAAATTGATGCGTTTGAAATTAATGGGGGAAAGGCACGAGACATTTCAATACTCTAGAGGATTACATATTTTTCCACCACTGGTTCGGCGGGGTTAAAACGCCGTAATAATGGGAGAAATTGCATTTCAAACGTTGCACAGACAAAATACCTAAGGCAATGTATGAAAATCATTCGGAAATTCATTCCGAAATTTAATGAGCAAGTGTTGTGCAACTGACAAGACTGAAGCCGAACTCAGTGTGCTGTATTCTCGAGTAATCCGACGATTCTAGATTTGATTAATTTTCGTAGCCGCAGACCTTCTTAACAGTCCCTGTTACACATAGAACATACGTGTGTAACATGTTTCGAGTGTATTGTAATGATAATATTTAAGTGTGTAGGGGAGGGGGTAATCTTCATTCTTGTTACGGACAAAATGTTTGGTGACGACAGTATACTGAACATATTCATTTAAATTTACATGCTCGAGGATTAATTTAAGAATCGACTAAGAGACCAAACGGTTTTTAAAGTCTAATACAGTGGGGCGAAATTTAAATACACCCCCTTCAGTTCCAAAGAATTTGATGACGATAATACTATTATTGAACTGATTTACAAAACGCTAAAATAAACAAAGCACAGAAAATGTAATGTCTGCTTCCTATACAAAGGACTTTTCTATTTGGTTTTCCCAGTGTAAAATCACTATAATTTACTTGACATATTCCATAAACAAGCCACCCATATACTATATAGTCCAATATTTCATTTTGTTATATATATTTTATACCCGATCTCGAGTTCACCTCGGTTTTTAAGTGGAGTTTGTGTTGCTCTATCTTTAGTATTCGGTGTAGTGTTTTGTAGATCCTTGTTTGTCCTTTTTTCTTTTGACCATTGTATTGTCTGTCCTTTGATTTAGTTTTCTGTGTAGTGTTTTGTAGATCCTTGTTTGTCCTTTTTCTTTTGGCCATTGTGTTGCCTGCATGTTCTTCTTCGAATTACGAATTATGATTACCCCTTGGGTATTCATGTTTTATCTAGATGGAACAATTAAAATTGAACTAGTTATCTACGTTTTATTTCAAACGAATTCGGTTAATATATAGGTAGAAAATAAATATGAATCCACTTGACATAACTTTTCACTTGTTGAAGACGGTCAGTATTTGATAGAAGTAGAATATATGTTTGTAATTACATTAAATTTACTCTCTTCATGTGTTAAAACTGGGAGCCGTCGTGGTCTTGATCGTGACCTTATGGTAGTTGAATTTACAACTACCTGTGCAATCAGTACCTATTGCCACTTATACTGTGAGTTCGAATCCCGTTCATGGTGAGGTGTCCTCAATACAACATTATGTGATGACGTTTGTCAGTGACTTGCGGCAGGTCTATGGTTTTCTCCTGGTTCTCCAGTTTCCTCCATCAGTATTTATCACCCCTAGCGCTGTGAGTTCGAATCCCGCTCATGGCGAGGTGTCCTCAATTCAACATTATGTGATAACGTGTTTTAGTGACTTGCAGTAGATCTGTGGTTTTCTCCGGGTTCTCAGATTTCCTCCATCAATAAAACTGACCACCACGATATAACTGAAATATTGCTAGAAGTGGTGTTAAACACCATAATCATAACCTTTTTAAAACTGTGGACTCACAAAATGATTTGTCTTGAATGTGAACGTAAATAGTAAATAATTTAAATGATTTCACATCCCCTAACCTTGTTAGAACGTATTGTACACACACAACAGTGTATTTATATGTTTTTGTAAATATACAACCATTCACCAATCGCTGATACTGTTGAACTTACCAGAGAATCCAGCGCCGATGACGATATTTTTCCATGAGGGATGTCTATCTAAGACAAATTCTTCGTCTGGTAGCATCTACAACATTGGATTAATATAGTCATTAGACATGTGTTTTGTGAGGTCCGTACTGCTCATCTTTTTGGTCTTAATATGTATCTTTGTGTTCTTAGTTGTTGTGATTACCGTTATGATTTCCACATACAAATGATGTTCAGTTCGTCTTTACCTCCAGTTGTTTGTAGGAGCGCTCACGTCTTATTTACCTTCTTTTTTTGTGCATAGTGGTGGTGGTGGTGGTGGTGTCCAACACATATTGTGTTGTGTTTATATTCTGCTTGTCTTCTTCTTGTGTACCCAATGTTGCCCGTTTCTCTGGATTGTCCCTTCTTGATTGACCAATCGGTTTTCGGTAAAGTTTATTTTTCAGCATAGTATTGCAATTCCCCTTATATTACTAGCTATTACTATGTAAAAGGTATTAAATGTAAATAAAGTATTCTGACTATTAGATTTGTAAATCATGTAAGCAAAAAAAATTCTTTTTTATTAAAAGGCAGGTCTTTCATTCTGTTTAGATCTTATTTCAGAAATTCATGGAATAATAGCTTGTAATAACATGAATAAAAAATACCACACAGTAGTAATGTGTGAGCTTTTATAAAGATACAGTGAAGAGCCTATATCATGACGACCCTTTTTAGTGGCAGAGGAAACCGAAGAGAACCACCGACCATGGTCACGCATTTGTATTATCTAATACTTTTTCTTAGGTTTTGGTTAGGTCTTGGTGTTAGGGTTAGGGTTAGGCCTAGGGTTAGGGTTAGGGTTAGGGTTAGAGCTTAGGTTAGAGTTAGGGTTAGGGTTATGGTTATGGTTAGGATTACCACGTGGTTATGCAATTGGCTCTTCACTGTATCTTTATAAAAGCTCACACATTACTACTCCACACAGTCAGAATAATTTGATAATCCAATGGAAAAATCCTGGATATGGTAATTCGATACCCCTATCGCACATATAAATATACGCTCAATTTCCTAGCTTGGTACAGACACCTTAATATAATGTAGCGGTGTTCGCCATCTGTTTTATACTGGGTCCATGTTGCTCATCTTATTAGTTTCTGTGTTGTGTTTTTTGCTTTGTTTGTCATCGTTCTGTGTCTTGTGTCCAATATTGTCTCTGTCTTTTGTGTTCGCCCCTGGTTTTCAGTAGTCAGGTTAGTGTTGTTCATTTTGTTCTATTATTAGTCTTTACGTTCTTAGTTCCGTGATGTGATGTCAGTAACGATTTCCGCATAAAAACGATGTTTGGTTCGTCTCTACCCCTAGTTGTTTGTATGAGGGCTTATGTCTTTTTGTACTGTTTGCATATAGTAGGGTTCTACAGCTATACGGGTAACATATCAGGTGTCTTATAAGAAGCAGGTACTGCTTACCCTCCGCGAGCACATGGGTTTAACTCCGGTGTTTGATGCGGTCCGTGTGGCTATTTGTTTTGTTTTTTTAGTTTTCTGTGTTGTGTTTTGTTTGTCTTCGTTCTGTGTCTTGTGTGTCCAATGTTGCCAGTGTCTCTGGATTGTCCATTCCTTCCGTTCTCCCTAACGTTTATTTGTTTTCCATTTATGTATATTGATATGAAGCAACTATACCGTGTATATACACGTTTCTGTTATACTTGGTACAGGAACAAGGCTAGGAAAATGTTGTGCTACATATCTACATATTGTATTTAACGCCCATTTATCGTCTGCTATATCTCTGTTGTCAGGGTCTATATCAGGTCCGGCATGTAGACAGATCTAGAATATATATCAAAGTCATAAGTTCAAAGTTCAAACGAAGAACGTTCATGTAAAGACTGTCTAGAAAATATATCACATCTAAGTTACAAGTTCAAACGAAGAACGTTCATGTAAAGACTGTTTTGTAAACATTAAAACAAGACAATAATAAATATTAATTAGTAGGGAAATACTAATCTATATATAGACAAAACAAAATCAGGTTTAGGTGTGTGGTGTTTAACGCCACTTTCAACAATATTTCAGTTATATCGTGGCGGTAATTTTTATTGGTGGAGGAAACCGAAGAACCCGGAGAAAACAACATAATGTTGTATCAAATACACCTAGACATGAAAGGAGTTCCAAATCACAACTTTAGCGATGATAGGCTCTGATTGCATAGGTAGTTGTAAATCCAACTATCATAATTTACAACTACCATATGATCACGACCACGACGGGCCCAAACAAAATCAGTGAATCATAAAATCAAAAAGATATATACTAACAATGTATAGGACAAGATTGTGAATTAGTCCAAACATTTCCAAAAGATAAAACTCTCCAGCAAAAGGCATGGTTCCTTCCTCATTAAGTTATCATTAAACGTTGATGTATAGTCCAAATTGCATAAAAGAAGCAAGTTCTTATATTTATATATGTATAATGTATAATTCTATTTTTGTTTTCTTTAATCGCCAATTTTTCTCTAAACTGCAAAATTACTCAAATACTACCATAGAATGACGTGTCCATGTAATACAATTATTTAAATTCTAGCATACAATGACAGGTAAATTTAACCTGACCCTAAAAATAGGGTTATGGTGTTGGTGCCACTTTCAACAAAACTTTAGCTATATCGTGGAGGTAAGTTTTATTGATGGAGGCAACCGGAGTACCCAGAGAAAATAACTAGTCTCAAGTCACTGACAAGTGTCATCACATAATGTTAATGTTCTATCGAGTATACCTCGACATGAATTCACAACTTTAGTGGTGATAGACACTAATTACACAGGAAGCTGTAAATCCAACCACCATACGATCAAGACCACGACGCACGCGTGACCACAAAAATAAAATTATTGAAATGCAAGGGTATAATGACATGTAACCTTAACTTGTCCAGGAAATACAATTACATTCATGTATTTAAAAGCGAGCATAGAATGATAGGTAACCTTAACGTGTCCAGGATATTCCTCACTAGGTAACCCATATACATCATAACCATCAATGGCAGGAATTTGGAAGAAAACTGGAAATTTATCGGCTGCATACTCTCCTTTCGTTTTTTCCTTCCAATAACAGACTTTAATTCTCATTGGCTGTAAAATAAAATAACTATTTACATTTAGTGCTCAGCACGTGACGTAATTGAATGCTTATATACAAAAAGCTGATTAAAATTTCATTTTTGGCGACCTTGCTACACTTTACAACTCTACACATTATACCCAATTTGCTGTGGTAAAATATAAATGTCGCGCCAGTGCCATCTTCTTACTTACATAATGTATCATTGTTGATTACTTAGTTCTCATTATGACTATAGTTAAACAACAATCAATTGGGATCCCATTCGTAAGATACAAATTCTGCTTTATTTGTTGGGTTCAAAATATTGTTACAAGTCAACAATTTGGATTCATTGATAAGTACGTATATAATAAAAGAAATGCATACCTTTTACTGTTAAAGAGGAGACTACGTTATGTGCTTCCTTTATACCGCATGACAGATAATATCCCCATATATACAAAAATTTGTTCACGCCACGATATAGCTGAAATATTGCTAACGTTGGCGTTAACCACCAATCAATCAGTCAATATACAAAATTATAAATATGAGGGCATGAGTGTGTATGCTTTACTGTACGGTAATATTCTTTTATCGACATAATTTATATGGAGGCATGAACATTTTATTCTGCTGTATGACGAGAGTGAATTGTCCCAGCCAATAGACCTATGTAAAATAATTAAGAAATAAATCATGGAAGCCAGAATGTGTTGGGAGTTTTAACATGGGTTGGCGGATATTGGTATTTTATCCCGAGTCAGAGACGAGGGATAAAATTTACTAATATCCGCCAACCCAAGTTAAAACTCAAAACACATTCTGGCTTCCATGATTTATTTCTATTCTGATATGTCTAAGAGTACAAATACGGTAGTATACTTTGATTGGAAGACAGTAATTTATATTTACGTTCATGTGCGAATGAGATTATACCATCGATAAATCGCTCGTTTGTCTACAAAGCGAAAGAAGGGCGTCATGTTAGAATTTGACATAAAATATAAGCACATGATTTGATGTTACAGAAGAATGGAATATCAGATCAGGTTATTGGTATATTATCACCCATCATGACAGTCTTTTAGGTTTAATCTCCACTTACCCTTAAAGGTAAGTGAACACCAAGTGTAGGAAAAATTTTCTTGGCCCACGGACCAACTGTTAATACTACACTTTTACATCTATATGAACCATTAGAGGTCTGGACAGTTATTATCTCCCCTGGTAATATATTGACCATCTGTTCACCATCACGTATTTCTCCACCAAACCTTTTAAACTGATCCTAGAATAAAAGACAGTTTTGATTTGTTGTTTTGTTTTATAATTTCCTTTCATCCTCTGATAAGAGTTTAGTAATTTCTGAAGTACATATTTATCATTATGTTACTGTATTTCCTCCACTTATAACACTGACCGCCATGGCATACTTGAAATATTGTTGAAAGTGGCGTTAAACATCATAAATCAAACCAAACATTCAAAGTCTATTTTTTGATATAATATGATATTTACATTGATAAAAACTACATCGGTCTAAAAATAGTAATTGCTAGAACTAAATGTACTTTGTATATTGGCCCATGGAATATTGTTATATATTTAGGTCATTTCCCTATAGCTGTCCGGTCTTTCTTTCCCCAATAAGACTGGTAGCCATGATATATCTGAATAAAAATACCCCAATATAAATTCACATAAATCTCGAACATAATGTGTGATTCTCAGAATACCATTTCTAATTATTATGTCAGGTTTGGTCAAAATCAGTCATGGCAACCTTCAGGTTAAGAGTCCCATAATTCTGAGACGAAAAAAGTTAAATTGCCAAAAGATATATAGATCCTTAGACCACAATTCCTAATAATCTTATAACATTTGAATAAACACGGTCAAACCAAAGTGATGCTATTGTGCGACATCTTTTTAACAGACTATTTTGTCATGTGATAAAAGAATATTTGTCATGTGATAACGGACTATTTGTCATGCATGTGATAACAGACTATTTGTCATGTGATAACGGACTATTTGTCATGCATGTGATAACAGACTATTTGTCATGTGATAACGGACTATTTGTCATTTGATAATAAACTCCCATAACTCTGGAACAAAAAAAATGTCAAAAATATGAAAACGTCAAATAGTATACCATCCTAATTAGTCTTTAATATACTGTTTGTTTTGTCAATGTATTGTAATATACATTTCTTTAAGTATTCTTTCAATCTACGGTATAATGTTTTGACGTGCTGTAAGTATGATGTCTCACCTGAAAGGCTTTCAGTGCTTTATCGGCCCTCAGAATGCCACCACTATGATCCAACACAAATGTAAAATCGTCTGGGAATGAAATCATAGGAAATCGTGATTTAGCTTCTGTAGAGTTCATGATATCCATAGTCATATTGTGATTTTTTAACGATTTTATTGTTCCCTCAACAAATTCGTTCCCTTCTTTGTTCATAGTAAGCATTCCTGTTTGCCTGTTAGAAACATTTCTCAGATATATAAATATTTATAAATTCATATGGTTAAAAGCCATGAAATTCCTTTTAATTTTGTGTTTTCGCTTTTTTGTGTATCCACATGACTAATTTTAGCTATTTCTATTCTAAATTGTGTAAGAGTGGGTGATTGTTGATAAACACAAGGTTGGCAAATTTCCAGCTTTGTCGTTGTCAGACTAAATGCTATATAGCATTGGAATATATAGAATTCCTTACAGGTTAAACTACAAATTTTGTAAGTTTCGTACGAGATATTAATAATTGTTTGTTATCAAAGTATTCAGAAACAAAACACATTTGCATCGTCGACGGATTTGATAACTGCTCCTCAATCATATGAAAACACACATATCTTTAAACAAAAATAAGTGACTATATTTGTTCATTATACATAATTAATTGTATATCACTTCGTTTCTGTTGTCTTGGTATTTTGGTATTTATATCAGTTTATTTCAAAAGCCTTGTTTACGTTTACACTAGTTATGTCCAGTGCTGTCTTTGTAAAAATAGTTCTCTGTTTCAAACAAAAACCTTAATTTTAATAACAAAGTTAATCATGGTTTTAGATTTTAGTTAAAACATCAAAAGTTAAATTTGATTCCTACCACAACATATTATTCCCATATAATTCTTGTAGAATTAATGTATATCGTTTTCGTGCCTTTTGATTTGACAAGAGCACTGTCATGTGTTTGTTTTTGATTCGTTCACAACTCGATGAACTTTTTTGTATAACCAGTATAAACAATATGACGGCCACCGACAGGAAACTACGATAATGTCCGATTGAAAGCAAGCCTGAAAATCAGTTTAATAATCAAAATAGGGAAAAGATTCACGTGGAAGAATTATAAGTATTAAACGGTTCTTTTCAGGAGTTCATGCATGTGTAAACGGTGCCGATGCACTCACTCGGACGTTTATTAATTTTGTGATTGCATCGGCACCGTTTACACATGCATGAACTCCTGAAAAGAAGCGTTTAATCCTATAATGTAAAAACTAGACACACTGATGCATTACACAATATGCATTGTGTTGTGTATAAAACAAATGGCTTTGCGTTCTTGGTTCCGTGTTGTGGTGTCCGTTACGATTTTCGCATGAAGACATGTTCGATTCGTCTTTTATGCCAGGTGTTTGTAGGAGGGCTCGTGTATTGCTTGCGTTGTATGTGTTTGTTTGGTTATAGTGGTGTTCAACACATGTTGTGTTTTGTTTTTGTTTAGTTTTTCATCGTCTTGTGTTCCCTATGTTGCCAGTTTCTCTGGATTGTTCATTTCTGGTTGCCCCGTCAGTATTCTCTAACGTTTATTTACAAAAAAGATCAAATACATTATTTAACTGTTTCACCGATTTATACATAACGTAAACAGTGTTGTTATGCTCTCACTCTTTACTTCTTCTGAATACCACTTTGGCATCCTCGAAGTTTCTCTCTAACTGTTCCCATTTTAAATATTACCTAAACAATTTTGTACTGCTTTCCCGCTCTAACTGTTCCCACAATTTAAAAGCTTCTTTCATCATGATTGTATAGTGTTCTTGTCGGCCATAAGCCTTTCTTGTAATTCTACTTTGTCCATGAGAACTCCCACGATTGTGTGGAAGATGAAACTAGAAAGAAAACAGTGCAAATATTCTTATTATATGGATCTTTCTGTTATTACGAGAAAATTCAAAGTGACAGATTGTAAGCATGTTCTAATTCATGACTGAGGTTCCTATCAGCTTCGTTTTCGTTGTCTTTTTTTTTTTTTTTTTTTTTTTTTTTTTTTNTTATTATTGACATCAGAGTAGTCCACATTGATGCGACTATGTATATTGGCGACCATTATATATACAATTATGAAAAGTAAATTTAAACAGAGGTGGTCCAAAATTCCACCACTATCAACAAAACGAACATTCATGTCTCACCTTAAGTCACTGAACACAAGAAGACGACGACATATGATGTTAGATATCCATGTCCTTGCTTGGGACAGACACACACATGTAGAGGGTTTACCCGGTTATTGGGGTCGCAATTCTTCCCTTGTGATAATTGGATGTATATTGTCGGAAAATATATTAAAAACATATAATTAATTTGTACGAGGTTTCCAAACAGGTAGATACATTTTGTACATTTTATTTTTACTGACAATGTACGTATATTATGTACAATGAGTCATTCTTCATTTATTAAGTTTTACAATTTTGTTGATTTTCGAATGAAATAGGCAATATCATTTTGTTGTGGGTTTCGGGGTGTATTTATTTCGTATATACTATCTAATACAATCCCGCTGTATTAGGAGTGATGATGATAATGTTAGCAGCAATACAATATCTTTGGTATATATTGCCTTAATTAACAATTATTTGTATTACCTGTTCAAGAAGTAATGTACTATGTCCTTGCTTGGCCAAATGGTAAGCAGTAGCCGATCCTTCTATTCCAGCGCCCACAACTATAACGTCAAACATAGTTCTTTCTGCTCAACTGACACTGTATAGTTAATGAAATAGTAGATACAAATCATCAGATCAAATGTTTTAATGAAAATGTTCATGTACCAAATTTAGACAGATAAATATGTATCACATAACCTATACAATTACTAGTACATAATGAGTTGGAGTTAGTATATAGGACACACACTGATATCACAAATTGTATCTATGCACACATGTCACATACATAGGCAGGGGAGCCCCAACCCCCTGAAAACCTATTGAAGGACTATAATAGTCGAGATCTTGGTTGAATTATGACCATTTTTAAGTCGATATTTTTGCAAAAATACGACTTTTAATCAAGATGTCTGATTTGGACACCCAACGGTAAGACCATACATGTAGTATATCGAGTTTATACACCTCCATCCCCTCCACCATAGCAAACTTCTGATTATGGGTCTGCATCTGACTGAGTGTCCATTGCAAATGAATTGGATAACCATTATATTACAGTCAATAATTACGTTAAAGCGTATAAATGTATTGCCAGTAATGGTTCTTATTGTTTTGGTATTGACTTTTTTATGCTCAATATCCAACTCGTCCTACAGGGCTCGTCTGATATCAAACCCAATGAAGTCGGTATCAAATCAGTCAACGATATATAATGCTTGTTTTGATACATATATATATATATACAATGTATATATATATACAAAATGTATACACTCTGACAAAAGTTAAGCACCACCCTATATTTTTATCGATATATTTTTTACCTCAATACTGTTAAAACAATAAAATAAATATCACAATTTTTCTTACACTTCTTAAAAGACTACACCAAGGACTCTAAAATTACCAATCTACGAAGTATTTATCATCCTGAAAGACGTGACTATGACGTGGCAAAAATGGGGTTCAAAACAGGCGCTGGAATAACGTAAAACCAGTTTGTCTTTGATGGAAGTTTTTAACATTGCATTAAAATGCAGAGTCTTCAGATTTTAAGAACTTTTAAATGCATAGATGTATTGTGCGTATGTGTAAGGCATAAAAATCAATATCGAGTATATCCACCGCGTTTATTGTGAAGTTCTGTAACACGCCTCGTCATGCTTCGCACAAGACGCCTAAGCCGTTCTTGGGGGAACTGTTGCCACTCCTGTAAGATAGCAGTTCTTAATTAGTCAATATTTTGACATTTTGGATTGTGTTGGTTAATTTTTCGGCCAATAACGTCCCATACATAGGGTTCATGTCTGGTGACATCGCAGGCCATGGAATTGTCTGAACAGCCTCTTGCTGTAAAAAATGTTGTACAATTCGGGCTCTATGTGGCCTAGCGTTGTCGTCCATGAACATTGGCCTGTCAGTCAACGCATGATTGTCGAAATGGGGAACTATGCGTGGAGCGAGCACATTGTCACGGTATTTTTGGTCTGTCAGATTACCATCAAGAACGTACAAGTCCAACTTACAGTCAAAGGAAAAACAACCCCAGACAGTTACACCCCCACCCCCAAAAGCAGTTGTGCCCAAAATGTGGTTGTCCTGAAATGAAGTGTTTCGTTGGCGCCAAACCCTTGCACGACCGTCGGTAGGGCGTAACAAAAAACGACTTTCATCAGACCAGTGGACCCGCCTCCATGTGCGAATAGTCCACCCCAAATGATCATGTGACCAGTCAAATCGAGCATGGCGATGACGTAATGTCAACTGTGGACGTTTTATGGGTCGTCGCGCTCGTATTCCCTGATGGTGGAGGCGTCTGATTACAGTACGTGTGCTAATGTGGCCCCCAAACGGTAAATTACCACGAAGTGCACCAGCTGTACTGAACGGCCGATGCCGCGCCCGTCTGAATATGAGTCGGTGCTCTCTCTGTATCATTTTGCGAGGTCTACCTGCACGTGGACGGTCAGTAACATTCCCCGTTTGACGAAAAAGCTGCATCAGTCGTACAATGATGGAATGGTTAACCCTGAAGTGGTCTACCGCCCTTCTATGGCTAAAACCACCGTTATGCATGCCAACAGCTTGCCACCTTTCTGGTATGATTAATTTTCGCTGCACCATACCAAACCAACAGAAAATGAAACTCTACACACACAAAAAATCAGCTTTCGTTCGCAAACACAAATGTTGAAAAGTACACGTGGCACTTTACACACCCTGTCATATACACATAAATAAAAATCGATCAATAACCTGTTTCACAGGTAAGTAAGTATGTGTGTACAGGTAACGAAAACAGCAAACCGATTTGAAATAAGTTCATTATTAGAAAAGATATTATTGAAACACGTCAGGTGGTGCTTAACTTTTGTCGGACTGTATATATATATATATATATAATAAAAAAAAGACTTCCGGCACGACAGAACACCAAGACAACAAAAAAGACTCCAATCACGGTACATTATATAGCCAACAAAGAAGACTAAAGACGCGATACAACATCAAGACAACAAAGAGGTTCAAGCCATGATACTACATTAAGACAACAAAGAAGAATATGGACACGATAAAACGTCAAGACAACACAGAAGACTACGGACATGACACAACATCAAGACAACAGAGAAGACACCGGACACGATACCACACTACAATAGAGAAGATTACAGACACGATACCACACTAAGACAACACAGTATACTCCAGACACGATACCACACTAAGACATTAAAGAAGACTCCAGACACGATACCACACTAAGACAACAAAGAAGATTACAGACACGATACCACACTAAGACAATAGAGAAGATTACAGACACGATACCACACTACAATAGAAAAGACTCCAGACACGATACCACACTAAGACAATAAAGTAGATTACAGACACGATACCACACTAAGACAATAAAGAAGATTACAGACACAATACCACACTACAATAGAGAAGATTACAGACACGATAACACACTACAATAGAGAAGATTACCGACACGATACCACACTAAGACAACACAGTATACTCCAGACACCATACCACACTACAATAGAGAAGATTACAGACACGATACCACACTAAGACAATAGAGAAGATTACAGACACGATACCACACTAAGACAATAGAGAATATTACAGACACGATACCACACTAAGACAATAAAGAAGATTACAGACACGATACCACACTACAATAGAGAAGATTACAGACACGATACCACACTACAATAGAGAAGATTACAGACACGATACCACACTAAGACAATAGAGAAGACTCCAGACACGATACCACACTAAGACAATAGAGAAAACTCCAGACACGATCCCACACTAAGACAATAGAGAGGATTACAGACACGATACCAGACTAAGACAACACAGTATACTCCAGACACGATACCACACTAAGACAATAAAGAAGATTACAGACACGATACCACACTAAGACAACACAGAATACTCCAGACACGATACCACACTAAGACAACACAGAAGACTCCAGACACGATCCCACACTAAGACAATAAAGAAGACTCCAGACACGATACCACACTAAGACAATAAAGAAGATTCCAGACACGATACCACACTAAGACAATAAAGAAGATTACGGACACGATACCACACTAAGACAACACAGAATACTTCAGACACGATACCACACTAAGACAATAGAGAAGATTACAGACACGATACCACACAAAGACAACACAGAAGACTCCAGACACGATACCACACTAAGACAATAAAGAAGATTACAGACACGATACCACACTAAGACAATAAAGAAGATTACAGACACGATACCACACAGACAACACAGAAGACTCCAGACACGATACCACTCTAAGACAACACAGAAGACTCCAGACACGATACCACACTAAGACAATAAAGAAGATTACAGACACGATACCACACTAAGACAATAAAGAAGA
>MJUT01021615.1:88416-109778 GCA_002080005.1 Gigantidas platifrons | reverse complement strand
CAGACACGATACCACACTAAGACAATAAAGAAGATTACAGACACGATACCACACTACAATAGAGAAGATTACAGACACGATACCACACTAAGACAATAGAGAAGATTACAGACACGATACCACACTAAGACAATAAAGAAGATTACAGACACGATACCACACTAAGACAATAAAGAAGATTACAGACACGATACCACACTAAGACAATAAAGAAGACTCCAGACACGATACCACACTAAGACAATAAAGAAGATTACAGACACGATACCACACTAAGACAATAAAGGAGATTACAGACACGATACCACCACCATATTTTCTTTCACGGTAAGTAATTTGTGCAGCTGCCGTCTCCAATAATCACTGTAATATGTGTGTTTATATACCCCGGTATATATATGCTCTCTGTAACTATACTGTGGTTTTCTCCGGGTACTCCGGTCTCCGCCACCAATAAAACTAACCGCCACGATATAACTGAAATAGTGTTGAAAGTGGCGTTAAAGACCATAAACCAAACCTATACTATTATTTTATGAGTATGAAGATTTAATTTTAAAAGTACATTAAGAAAGTCCCATGTGATTGTTCAAAAGGTCCACAGATGCCCTCGAAATTGGAAGTTCACGGCTATTCAACCACGCCCACTTTTTACGAATTTCATAAAAACTAATTATTGAGTCAATAACATCAGTTGAAACTGTGGAATATTACGAGAAATAAGAGTCATTTTAATTATTTACATTTTAATGATGTAAAAATGTAAATTTGCGAATTTATATGGGTTGCAAAGCGTTAGCAAATGTACTTTTTCATAGAAAATGCACCGTTCTGTCAATGTTTTAATTCGCCAATAAGCATTCAATTCTTAAAATAAAACTTTAAATTTGTCTAATATTTGAAAAGTAATACATTTCTAAAGTTTTAAAATAGAACAATATAGGTCAAGTTTTATATATAAATCTATATAAAACAATATTTAAATTTCTTCTATTTTAATCAGATTTAATTTATAAATGTTATCAACACAAACATTTTACTTACCTTGTACAAAGTGACCCTTAAATTTCTCCAAATTTGCCACGTGATCAATTTAATCCCTGACCACTATATGTGTACTGGTCAAACGGATTATTGTTATTACTCAGATCCTATGAAAGCATTGATCATTTATTCTTCTTCTTTACATTTATCAGCACACGTTTGTTAATCGCAAGCACATGTGTCCAGTAAATGATTTATTAATATGTGATAGACCATTTTATACTTTTCCGATTTCGATTTTAAATCATGCGTTTTACAGGAGTTGTTTCCTTTTAAGGCGAGCAAATGGGTCCCCTTTCTAGCAAAGTTAAGTGAAAATAACATACTTTCCCATGATCTGTTCAAAATGTGAATGTTTTAACAATTAACTTGTGATTTTTCTATTTGCTATAAAATTATCTACTGATTTTTTACCAGGTTCAAATACATTGCTCTTGCTAAATTGCGTATCCGTTTGCTCGTAGTAAGGGAAATAACTCGCATAAAAATGTTATAAAAACAATAATTTTATAATCAAATCGCGAATGTGCAAATGTCTATTGGTATGTATAACCATTTTACAGCTAACACTTTATTCAGAAAAAAGAAGCACAATTTAAGCTAAATTAAAATTTTTATATATTTTTTTCAATTTAAGTTGCAATGTTTTCAACAAAGTGTTTTTATTTTTTTTTTAAATATGTTTCATGGAAACTAACTACATTGTTTTGGTGTATTTAAATATTCAATAGACCTTTTACATCTTCACTACTGGATTCTAAAATATTATGCTTTTATACCATTGTCACGTCCCAAATCGGAATTACGTTCAGATACGTAATTGGGGTGTCCCAAATAAGAATAGGATTCATAGCAAAATTTCCAATAAAATAAGGAGGAGCAAGTAAGAGGTATGTGATTTTAATAATATTGAGGACATTACCCTCTATCTGTGGATCCAGGATACCCATTGGTTTGTGGGGAAAAGATTGAAATGTGAAAAGCTATCTGGCGCAGACAGCGACGACGATGACGGACCACAGGCACTTGTTTCATTCAAAAAATATATGCCCCCGCCCCCCTCCTCTTCCTTAAAGGATGAGGAGGGGGCGTATATTTTTTTAATGAAACAAGTGCCTGTGTGACGGACGCAAAGTGATCACAATATCTCACATGGATATCTGGTGTATGTGAGCTTACAAATCTTGCTTCGCACAAACACAAACGGAGCGGCACTAAGTTGACGATATTCTATATTAATACACCTACTTCATTAACATCATGTAACTTTACGAGAATGTGATTTCCATTATGTTTTCGTGTAATGTTTTACTTACGTCAGGGGCTTTCGTAGTCGTGCGGATCGGATCGTATGGTAGTTGGATTTATAAGTACCTATGTAAATGCAATCATTGCCTATCACCACTAACCTTTTGAGTTCGAATCCCACTCAGGCGAGGTGTGCTCGATGCAACATTATGTGATAAAGTTTGTCAGTCACTTGCGACAGGTAGGTGATTTTCTCCGGGTACTCCTGTTTCCTCCACCAATAAAACTGACCTCCACGATATAACTGAAATATTGTTGACCGTGGCATTAAACACCACAATCCTAAACCTAAAGTCCGGCCTAATTACTGTGTCAGTGATGTTCTGTCCTTGTAAATAGGGTTGAGTGGATGCTTACCTTTCCACGTGTGTTTCTTCCTCATCGGTGATTATAGTTTAAATAATCCATTTTCCTATAATGTATATATGTTTACACCCATATGGATCTCACGTGCTGTTTTTTGTTTGTTTTTTTTTTGTTTTTTTATTATTATATCTTGTAGCATCGTATTTCATTTTTTTCGTTTGTACATGTATCGGAGATAAACAGAATATAAAAGACTTATGGAAACCGGCTGTGACAATTTCGAGCTTTCGTCTTTCGTATTTAAAAGGCGAAAACGAGAATTGTAATTATTACATGTTTTCGCATTCTCATTTTCGTAGTTAATTCGCTTTAACGTTTTGAAAATACAATGCATTGTAATGCGAAAACGCAGAATGGTCGCATTTGGCTTCCGTACTTAAAAACAATAGATTTGATGATCATTTCTCAATGTCTTGGTTGTTTATTGTGAATTTTGTTTTGAAAATAGATTTAAAACTGTTCAAATTCACTTATCCTCAAAATGAAATGTCGATTTCAAATCAAATCTAAAAGAATTGTGAATTTTGTTTTGAAAATAGATTTAAAACTGTTCAAATTCACTTATCCTCAAAATGAAATGTCGATTTCAAATCAAATCCAAAAGAATACTTTGTTTTCAATTTTAATTCGGCAACATGAGGGACACAACAATTAAAAGCTCACGCTGAGATTTTAAACCGATACAGGACATGTTGGTAAAATATTTACAATGAACATAAAACATAAAATTCAGTTTCACAAACACATAACAAATTACTTCATGATATATCAGTGAAATATAGCACATTTCAAAATAACAAATTTTAAAAAGCATATTAAACGTCAAAATGATAAATAAATAGCAGAACACATTTCAGAGTATAAGCACAACGAAACTTGACCACTATGGCATTCGTGGTACAACACTGAAATGGATACAAGACTTCCTTATAGGACGTACTCAACAGGTGCTACTAGACGGCACACACTCTTCCAGCTGTGATGTAGTCTCTGGGGTGCCCCAGGGTACGGTATTCGGACCACTGTTGTTCCTCATATTCATCAATGACTTACCCGAATATGTCACATCAAATGCACGACTATTCGCTGATGATTGTCTCCTCTATCGTGTGATTAACAACAACAATGACCAGCATCAAGTACAAAACGACCTACAACAACTAGAAATATGGGAGAAAAAATGGCAGATGCAGTTCAATGCAGATAAATGTTTCACCATCCACTTAACCAAAGAGAGGAAAACAGCTGAATTCAACTACACTCTACACAACCACATACTAGAGGTTACTAAAGACAGCAAATACCTTGGAGTTACATTCAGCTCAGACTTAAGTTGGACCAGCCACATTAACAACATATCAGCAAAACCCAACCGTACAATCGGTTTCCTAAGACGCAATATACATTCCTGCCCAAAAGAAGTGAAAGCAGCCACATACACTACTTTTGTACGACCATCTATTGAATATGCAAGCTCAGTATGGGACCCTTATATCCGGAACAACATACACCAACTAGAGGCAATACAAAGGAGAGCTGCAAGATTTGTATATAACAACTTTTATGATAGAGAACCTGGAGTAGTAACATCAATGATCTCCAGGTTACAGTGGGAGTCACTAGAACAACGAAGAGCCAAAGCAAGAGCAACATTCATGTACAAAATAGTTAACAACTTAGTTGATGTCCGTGCGGAACACATTCCCACACCATCAGACAACAGAACCAGAGGTAATGCAGCCTACAGAACACTGTATACAAATGCTGATGTATATCGATATTCTTTCTTCCCGCATACCATCATCACCTGGAACACCATACCACCAACTCTACGTCAAGTCAACACCATTGATCAGTTCCAGGAAGGGTTAGGGTCCATCAATCACCCTACCAGTGCTATCCCAGATGTAAATACGTTCAGTCCGTTTTTAACTGTATTATACGATACTTTTAACTGTACAGAAGGGACATGCGCGGCGAGTCAACACTCAATATAGAGTATTCTCCTGACGGGAAGAAGAAGAAGGATCAGCAAGCATTTTGTTTTAAACCAGATATGATAACTACATAGCAAATTAACACAACAGACAAATAAAAGCTTAAAACAAATATAGCACATGTAATCAAAGAAGACCAGAAGAAAGTTATGGTAAAATCGGATGTAAAGGTAAGCAAGATTCTTTGGACATATCATGAGGAGGGACGGAATAGAAAACCGCGGTACAACAGGGAAGATCATACAGAATTAATACATAGTGTGAGAGATAGGAAGAAGTAGAGAGAAATGATAGCGAACGTCATACGACAGATCACTCGAAGAAGAAGAATCAAAAGACATTTGGCCATGCTGTTTCATAATTAGTAGTTCTGACAAGCCATGTAAATGCAGTATTTACCATTCTGAAAATAATCATCTTAAGATCTAATGATGATAAAAACGTTAATTTATAAATTTTCAGTTCATTTTTCATGACATTACATTTCGGTTTTCAATTAATTAAAATTCATCAATTTAAAATTTCATAATCATTTTATGTAAATAGGTAAAAATATGTATCTCTTTTCTGTATTAAGTGATTATATGCGATAATAAAGAAGATATTAAATATGTTTAAATCTAACATATATTAACAAATTGCGAAGTAAATTCATCAGATAAATAATTTTATTTATAAAAGAAAAAAGAGAGAGATGAGATAAAAATCACAACTTAGCTGAAGTTTGACCTCAACATTTTTTATTTTTCATAAAGAAAATGTATATATTTCTAATCTATTTGATTTCCAAAATTTAAGTAAATCCATCTGGACATTTTCAAAACTATTGTAAACCGTTTTCCGTGCATGTACACATATTTATTCCGGGTTGTTTTCAAATTAGTTTCCACTTCCGGTTTCTTCTGATTGGATGTTTACTTCTGCTTTCACGAAATTCGAAAAGAGAGGATACATATAACATAAAATGTAAATTCGTTAACGCATTTCATATTTAGTCAGTCCTCACATTTCCACCAGACAGAATAGATAATTCCATGCACTGTTATTCATTTCTAAATAGTATAATTTCTGTCACTGTTTTACTATTGCTGATAGAGTAGGTGCGAGCGATAGGGTAGCGTCATAAGACTTTCGTTTATAGTGAAATGTAGATACGATAACGTAACCCTCATTCCGCTTGTGCTCCATTTAAGGTTACGATTCGATCCCATTCAACGTATGGGAGCAGCGCCCGGAGTGATTCACACCGGCCGGTTTTTTGTCCTAATTCTTAAACTACTGTCCTTTGTTCAAGAACTTGCCGCAAATTCGGATAAAAATATTCAAACTGATCTCATTATCATGGACTTTGACAAAGTTCCACATCAACGACTTCTATACAAACTCAAATTTTATGGAATCAAGAATCAAACATTAACATAAACTGGATCTCTGCCTTTTTATCAAACCGTACACAAACAGTGGTTCTGGATGATAGAGTCATCAGATATTGCTCCGGTCACTTCTGGTGTCCCTCAGGGAACAGTTCTGGGTCCTGTTCTTTTTCTGGTATATATAAATGACTTACCAGAATATTTGAAATCCAGCCAACTCAGACTGTTTGCCGACGACAGCATCATCTACAAAACTATCAAATCCCAAAAAGATTGTGATAGTCTCCAAGAAGACCTTGATGCTGCCGCAAGATGGGAAAGTGACTGGCTGATGGCTTTCCACCCAGACAAATGTACAGTCCTTACAATAACAAACAAGAAAAATCCTGTAAAACATAACTACTTGCTACACAATCATACTTTGGAATCAGTTTCTTCCGCAAAATATCTTGGAATCACTCTTCAATCCGACTTAAAATGGACACAGCATACTAACAATATAGTAGCCAATGCAAATAAAAGTCTCGGATTTTTGAAAAGAAACCTTAAAACCTCCAACACAAATATAAAGTCGCAGGCATACCTATCGCTTGTCCGTCCAAAACTAGAGTATGCATGCTCAGTTTGGGACCCTCACACTGCAGAACATTGCAATAAGATTGAGATGGTCCAACAACGGGCAGCTAGGTATGCCTGCAACCGATACCATAATACTACCAGCGTCACAGATATGCTACAAACTCTCACCTGGCCTACATTACAACAACGTCGACTCAAAACAAAACTTATTATGTTTTACAAGATTGTTCACCATATCGTTGCAGTTCCTACAACAGTATTAATACCAACAGACCCAAGAATCGGACAATTTCATCCATTTACATACAGACATCTTCATGCATTCAAAGATCCGTACAAGCACTCATTCTTTCCGAACACAATCATTCACTGGAATTTACTACCTCAAGCTATAGTTCTATGCCCAACAGTCAACACGTTTAGAGAACAGCTAACACCAACTGTTCTCAGCCATCTACAATCACAAATTTAAATAAAAATGAAATTGTAAATAGTTTTAACCACAAAATTTGTTTCTGTTTGGCACCACTTGTAAATATGTTATAAATTGACTGAATTTATTATTATTTCTTTATGTTGTTTATTCCCACGCATGCGCAACAGCTAGTAATCATCCAGTGGATGGATAGCTGTATACCGAAAGAAGAAGAAGAAGAATTCCGTTGTAGGTGGTTGGAAAAATTTATTTCCAGTCAAATCGGCCCCAAGTCAAATCGGCCACATTTAAATCGGCCCCAGTCAAATCGGCCCAAAAAAAAAAAGACAAATAAAAGAATATTAATGTACCAATGGTATTTTGAACTAGTTTATGTTCAGCATGCAGTCTAGAAAATTGCACGAATAGAAATGAAAGATTGTTTTTTCTAATTTTTTAAGAATACCAGATATTATGCGTAAAAAAACTATCAGCAAGTAGTTGCCAACCAGTCATAATGTAAGTAGAAAAGTAAAAATTACGACCTAGTTATTCATATGCTTTTAGAAATAAAACTTTGCGGCTGTAAACCAGAAATAAAATAAAAATAAATAAAAAATAGCTATCAATTTTGTACAAAACTATTGAAAAACGCCGATACGACGTGATATGTGCTGTTAAAGCAACTTGCAAAATTTACAAAAAACCACACCAGAACAGTAAAAAGGTTGTTTTTTTTGTACCAATGCAAAAGTGCATGAAATGACTAAAATGTTGTACAAGTGCGCAAATAACCTCTTTTCTAATGATTTGATCTGGGGCCGATTTGACCTGCTTCCGGAAAAATTAACGGGGGTGAAAGATAAATATATTTAGGAAATCCTTGAGGTGTTAAGTAAACGCTGCATCAATCCATGGTAGACTTATTTCCATCTGAAAATTTGAATGCATGAAATCTTCTTTCTGTCCGACATTTTGATTACAAGTTGCTATTTCACGTGCACATGCCTCGTTTTGGAGATATCATTATTTAGATGTCGATTGTAAACATCGTAGTAAACGTTTTCCATATTTGGCATTCAGATTGACATATATGGATAGGCTCCACCCATTACAAGTAACGCAAGAGTCTACGTAAGGTGTTATGGAGGACAAGATGCAATTTTCGAATACGAAATCGATCGTGAAGGTAGAAACAGGTATTGTAACACTTATTTCGTATCACCATTACTTAAACATGGTAGGGAATAATAAGTTATGACCAGATATGCAAAAAGAAAGTTGAAATATTCACGGAACGAAAATTTTAATTTGCTCCCATACGTTGAATGGGATCGAATCGTAACCCTAAATGGAGCACAAGCGGAATGAGGGTTATGTTATCGTATCTAAGTGAAATGCAATGCATATATAATACATAAGACACTGAAAGAACCACGAAAATATTTTTGATTCCAAAATATTCTGTTAATTGTGTGGAAAAAAAACCCCGCATTGCCATTTATAATCAAGCTTTTCATAATATCGTCTTTTATAGACCGAATAATCTGTTACAAGTTACAAGCGAGAAAGTACACAGAGATTAATTTATAATACACGCGAGAGGCCGAAAAACACAAGAGAAACAATCCAGTGTCAAGAGCGACACCTACAGAATAACAGAATCTATCTCTTGTGTGTCATTATATATTTCCTTGGTCCCTTGGACATTTATTACTCTTTTTTTTCTTTTCTTTTTTCTGCCACACAAAATGAAGCAACAATCCAGACAATCCTATATTGTCTTCAATCTTTGTTGTAATGAAAGGGTAATCACAAATATGCTGTATCTTCATCGTGCATGCACATAATTATCTCCCTTGTATTTACACTAATGTTAATTTGTAGGTGGCGCTAGACAATAATTAAAGGTAGAAAAATAAAAAGAAAAGAATTAATGACGGGAAAAAATAAAATAAATAAAAAGATTCTGATCTTAAAATCTATCTGTCTCCTTGATGAAATCCGCCAGAGCTGGAAGGATATTTTCCATATCTGGCGAGTTCACTTCAAGTAGGGTATCCAAATCCAATTTAATGTTTCCTCTGATGAAATAGAGTCTCTGGATGAGTCTTTCTCGTTCATTTATGTATTTTCTGCAATTTAACAAATAATGTTCGACATCTTCCTGTTGGTTGCAGTGTTCGCATTTGTCGTTTTTAAGATGTTGGTTAAGGTGGAATTGGTAAGCGTTTAATTTAGAGTATCCAGTTCTTAGACTGTTAATAACAGTGTACAGTCTCTTGTTTGGCAAATCTTTTTTACTTTGTGAAATCTATAGTAGTGCCTCCCACTGTTGCTGCTGTTCCATCTTACTTGCCATTTTTTCGTAACTGCATCCCTTGCAGCTTTTCTGATATCTTGCTTTGTGAAAACTTCTGTATTTAATTCCAATGCTTCAGCTTCTTTTGCAAGTTGGTCTGCAATTTCGTTTCCTCTAACACTAGCATGGCTTGGTGTCCAATTGAAACTGACCACTACTCCTTGCTCTTTGAGATAATTTATTTGACTTTTAATTTCATTTATTGACTGGCTTTACAGTTTTACATGTACAAATATTTTTCAGATCAAGATGAGACAATCCAGTATTTATATTTTACCTGACAGTGAAGGTATTGAGTTGTCTACTACTAATTGCAGTACTATATTGAATGCTGTTCTAGATGATACAACAGGTATTCTAATATACATTGTAATGTAGAGAAATTTTTTAAATGTTTTTGATTTAGTACATTGTTTTTTTGTATATATATATATATATATATATATATGTACATACATGTACATGTACTTCATGTACTGATAATGTTAGTTCCATAGATATGACATTTGACAGACCTGGTTTGTTTATCGTTATTTACAGTACAGTGACTGAGAGTGTTTATTTCTTAAATGTGCCGAGTATGCAAACAGTCCTCACGATGTCATCATCATGAGCACCTGTCCTCTGGGCCAAGACCAGTAAAACTTTGATCGGACCAGTAAATTTTTTATTTAAAGTAATATGAAATGCCAAAATCATTGTTTTCAGTTTTCTAAAAATTTCTGATATATGTAAAGATATATATATATAAAACATAAACCATTCACTTTTTGAGAGCTACGATGTATAATTCAGGAGAAAACGTCATTTTATTATGTCTTCGATAATTATTGCTACCCGGACAATGATGCAAATCATATGCTATTGACCTCAGATTTGAACTCATTGGGTAGAGATTGTGTGCATGCTCCGTTATAGTGTTGATGAAGAAAATGTAGGAGGCAAAGAAATTGAAGCCAGGTCCGAAGTGTAAATTGAGCGATTCTGCCATAAAAAGAAACAAAAAAAGCAGCGAATGCTAAGTTAAGCAAAAACAGAATATATATTGGAGATGAATATGATCATTGGATGGAAATAAAGACCGCTCTTCGTCTGGAAACGAATTCTGAAGTGGCCAAGATTCTTCTTTACAGGTAACATCATTCTCGTTTCGATTTACATTCCATTATTTTCCATTCAATCCACGATTAAAAATAAAACATATATGAAAGAATTTCTTTGCAAGGCAAGAAACGCAAGAAATTTAACTTCTTTCAAAACCAGAATGATACACGTGCTCACCTCAGCATCCATCGTTGTTTACGTTGGTGATGAAATTTCATGATCGGCAATCATCGGAACGGTGCATCCGAAAGTTAATTAGCCGCCATTGCCTTGAAAAAACATGTACGAGATGGAATGATTTTCTGTTCTTAATCACAGATGATTGTGATTTTCGTCCTCAAACATGCACGAATGGTTTAGTTTTTAGGGAATGTAAACATATTAAGAATATCTTTCAAGATGTTTATTTCACCAAAAACTTGTTTCATATTACTTTAAGACTATATGAAAATAAATTCAAGAATTTGATTTGAACCAGTAAATTAACATTTTCATTTCGAGGACATGCAAACAAAATATATTACATGTAGCTGTTTAAAAATCCATGTACAATGTACAATGTATATGTTTTTTTATTTTCCGGTTGAAGACAAAAAACATATTATGGTATTTTAAGTCTACAATGTACATGATGTTGTTCATGTAAATCTGGCAGTACCAGTATATAGTATGTCTTCAATTTACATTTTATGTATTTATTGTAGGTTAATTTTGTTTATTATAGGAAACCATATGCAAGTAATTTGGTTCATAGAAATATTTTTATATTATAATTGTTTGATTTCTGTGATTTTGATGTAACATATTGATATTTTTAGATGTACCTCCTATAATTATTTCCTGTGATACTGTTACACAAGACAAGTTTTTAACCATGGCAGAATTTGTGATGTCTCTCTGTCGTAAACATTGTTTGCTCAAAAATGAACGTGTAACTTTGTTGTCTTCTATGGATCAAATGGTAGCTGTTCAACTTTGTCTGGCAGAGAAAAATAAGGAGGTAAGTGTTACACAACTGAGAATTAGTTGGGTTTTTTTTTGTTTATTTTTGTAAATGGATAGGGTTAGGGTTTAACACTTCTTTCAACATCGGATGTTAAAATTTCAGATTCTGGCCTGGGACAGGCATAAAAATTTTGAAGTGTTAGACCGGTTGATGAGATCTGAACCCTCTCCTCTTAATGATTGGATCTCCAACAGCAATACATATATAAACAAACGATCAAAAACCTGCATAGATTCACTTCCACTCAATAAGATTATCAACCATGTGAGAAATGATGTTTCAAATTTTTCACTTATGCCATAAAAAGTGGGACAAGGATAAGCATCTGGCCCCGATGCCATAAAACTTTTTCTTTGCTGAGCAATTAAATTTAAATATTTCCTTATTTGAGACTATTCTCAGACTTAAGTAAATTCTCAAGTTTTATGGCGCCGGGGCCTGATTTCTTTTTGTTCCTTTGATTATAAAGAGTTCTCTATTATTTTGTAGGATTGTGGGGATTATGATGTAGAGTCCAGTACAGCTATACACCAAAATAACATGTTAATTAGGAAGAAGTTATTACATTGTACACCAGATACAGAGATGTCACAGATGTTAGAGGACTGGCTTGAACAGGCTTACACACAGTTCTTTAGTAACTGTAACCAAGTAGATACATGTGATATTTTACAGCTGTTAATGTCTGGATGTGAAAAGAATGAAGAACTAAGGAATGAAGTCTTATCTACAGATATAATATTATTAGGACTTCCTACACATCATATTCAGGTAATAGACAAATAGTGAATGTTCATGTAAGACAATTTTGTGGCCATCACAGTGTTTAATTATGACAGGATTATTTAAGACTGCTGGCAATTAATGAGATGCACATAAAGCTAGGGAGGTGCCCTGCCCGTGATCGTATGGCAGTTGGATTTATAACTACCTATGCAATCAGTGCCTATCGCCACTAACGTGAGTTCGAATCCCGCTCATGGCGAGGTGTACTTTCTACAACATTATGTGATAAAGTTTGTCAGCGACTTGCGGCAGGTCTGTGGTTTTCTCTGGGTACTCCGGTTTCCTCCACCAATAAAACTTATCTCCAGGATATAACTGAAATATTGATGAAAGTGGCATTAAACACCATAACCCTAACTACATTATTGGTTCATTTGTGTCATGATTTTCTCTCATACTACAATTACTACATGTGAGATTGTAGACCATCTGATTACTGTTTTACTTCCTTTTTATTAATATATAAACATGATAAATAAATATGTAGATATTTAATTTAGTGCACATGAGCCATGAGGTGTTTCTGGAATAACCTTCATCAAGTACACTCAAAGTCAAAAGATAGGAAGGCCAAATAATGTAAACATCTTTGGGAGCAATATAACTAAAGATCTATATATAAAACAATTTTAATATACAAGACAGATAAAAAGATTGTAGAACAGACATTTTTTGCATAGCTCACATTATGGTAGTACAGGAATATATTAAAATTAATTTTAGAGTCACATGTCATTTTATACGTGTTTTGATTGGTTTAAAAAGTTGAGGTTATTTTCGTATGTACTGAATCTGAAAATAGGCGTCGCATGCCGTTGTCATCAGGGGATTTTCTTTAAATGAGGCACCTTTGGGATTATTTAAATTTATTTCCGATTATTTGCCTTATTTTGAAAAAATAAATATATTTTTCAATATCATAGCAAAAAAAGTTTGAATTAATTTATAAGGATTGATCGAAATTATTTGTTCAGTTTATTCGAAATAACCTCAATCAGGTTGTACACACCCTTGTGTAACCATTTGACTTTATTGTAATTGATATATATCTTTTCAGAAATGCATGTTGAAATTTCTATGTACAAATAAGGTAGTCCAGAAAATAAGCATGGAAACATGTCTAGAAAACAACAGTGATGTTACTATGGTTACTGTGCCATCAACATTAGAGGAGATCCAGCTGAATGCCAACCACGTTATATCAACCAGTAAATCCATGTCTATCACAGAGGTATGACTAAAATAATTTTATGGCAATGAAATTTTATTATGACCTAAAGAAAAAAAGTATTTCGAAAGCACTAAAATTATACAGGGAGGTCACTCACAGTTCTAGTTTAAATATGGGAAATTCCTTTTATGAATTATTTAGACTAATATTAGGGAAAGATTTTCATTTTGTGAATTTAATGTCGTCTTTTCAAGAACTCATTTTTTTCGCCAACACCTGACTGAATAAAGAGACATGGCTAAAATGGTCATGTGAGCTATTGCCATCACTTGGCATTCATTGTCGTCCGTCACATATCTGTTAATTTTCGTACTTTTTGTTTGAATGATTGATAAATTGCCTATTGTCCAGCTATATTCAGTACGAGAACGAGTTCAACAATATATTGAAATTATATAGAAACGATGGCTACAATGCAAATATTCTTTCGAAATCTCAAAAAATGGCATTTAACGTGCATGGATCGTGGCACTCTCCATTGCTGATTTAGATTGCTGTCAAATTCAAAACAAAAAATAAATACGATAGACTCAGATCAGTGTACAGACTAAATTTTAAAGGTTTTCTCAAATCAGCGTCCTTTCCAAATTCTCAGATCTATTGTCGATTTCCTGGTTATGTCAGTGATGTAATTAGACATGGATTTGAGAAAGTCAGGAACGGCCATAGATTTGAGATTTAAAATAAGGACATAGATCTTGGGTATGGATCCATGTCTGTAACATAGAAATTGGACATGGATTTTAGGATTGGACATCGATCTAAGTCTTACATATATATGTACTGTCTACACAATTTTAAACACATTTCTTATGTCTGTCTCTAGATTAGCCTTGCAGGACAATGTAACACTTTGACTATTGAAGCTATAGATTTATGCAGCGGGTGTGGCTGAGTAATCTACTTCGCTAAGCATAAGGCAGTGTTTGGTATTGACTATTGTAGTTTATCAATGGTGTGAGTTTGAATCCTGACACAGGTAGAACAGAAACAAAATTTTGTCAGCTCAAAAATCTAATTCTAACACTGTTGGATTTCATTTTCAGACACATGTATAATGCATATTTTTTCAGTCATTTGTAAGGATGGTGCTGCTGTCTTACTTAGAACTTCTAGTCAATACTAGGTCAGAGCTTGCTCTGGCAAGAGTTCTGAATGTCCCAAACAGAGATTTAACACATGAAGCATTTACAGAACTGAAACGAGAGGCAAAGAAAAAAAACATGACAATGTATCAGGTAATTTTTATTTTTTCATGATTTCTCTGATCTTTGCTTCTTTACGAAGGTGTACACTACAGATTTTAAAACCTTCATGTTTTAGTTTTTGCCATGATTTCCATAAGAGTCTTTCTTCGGGTCATCCTTGTGGTGATCCATTTTAGAGAGGGGAAAGGCTGGAATCCCATTAACCAATTTAACCAAGCCACATTTTGGTACCTGTCCCAAGGCAAGACCATGATTTCCATTGGCATATATGACATGGTCTTCTGTTAAACATTAGGTTTGAACAAAGAAAATACAGAATTTAACAAAAAAGATTGGTACTCCTAGTTTTCTTTTCTTATCCATTTTTTTTTTATCAAAAGATTGGCATCCTCCCAGTGTTGTCCTGTATTTGAAGAAATTTCTGTTGTGATCCATGCTTTTTTCAAGAAATAAGTATTTTCTCTATAAAAAAAATCTGATTTTCTTAAAGTCATATTTTGAAAAGAAAAAAAGATGTCAACATACATTTTTGATCTCAAATTATTAATGTTCATATAAAAATTACTAGCTTGAAGTAACTTATAGCACATATTCTATTGTAAATTATTTGTTGTATATAAAGATAAATTAAAATAATCATTAATTAACCCTAAGATATATATTCTAAATAATTCTGTTAATCTGTCTATTCATTGGTAATTTCTTAATATAATAGAGCTTACTCATGAAGGGAATGCTTCATACCCTTCTGTTAAATGGAATGTTATTTCTGTAGTGCAACTGTATTTATGAAACAAAATAACCTTAAAGTTTAAAAAACTGAATTTTGTCCCTGAAAACTGACAGGTGTTGAATCTTTCTCACAATTCCTAAATGTCTCAATTATATTCTGTAAATTACAGACTGGAGTGTCTTATATAATGAAAATAAGATTAGGAGGGAAAGGGTATGCACCAGATCCAAACCATCCATTGTTACAGTTTGTTAAAGGGTTTGGAGAATTTGTTGACCTAATGCAGAGATTACAGAATATTATTGAAGAAGAAACCAATACAAGGTAAATGTTAACACCAGTTGTGTGCACCAAAAAGAAGACTGTCATGTTCGTGATCAGATGGTAGTTAGATTTACAACTACCTGTGCAATCGGTGCCTATCACCACTAACTTGTGAGTTCGAACCCTGTTCATGGCAAGGTGTAATCGACATAACATTAAGTGATAAAGAGTGTCAGTTATTTGCGGCAGGTCAGTGGTTTTCTCTGGGTACTCTGGTTTCCCGACCAATAAAACTGATATAGCTGAAATATTGTTGAAAGTGGCATTAAACACCATAAACCAAAACCAAACAAAGAAGGGGGATAACTACATCTAAATTGATATAGTTCAATATAAAATTCATCCCACCTCTGTTGTCTGGTTGAAGAGTGTTCCCTGTCTTGAACATCTTGTTGTAAATTCACCATTTAATCTGTATATTTGTCCCGGGATTTGTTAATGATAATCCAAGACCACTGGCAAATAGGTGTCAAAGGTTAAGTTATGAAGATTGTTGTCATTATAAAAAAAAATGAAACTAGGAGATTGAAATATCTGAAAACCAGTCAAATGTAAAGTAATTTTATTACCCTCGTATTTACTCTTTTGATGCATAACGTTTTTAATTTTGCTCTATTCTTAGGTTATTTACTACTACACATTCTATTGTAAGAGAACCACATCGGTGGTGTAATTGTTGGTGTGCTCTTCTTCAGTGGTGTAGATTGTTGGATCAGGTCAAAGCAAAGAATATGAAATTGGTCTTTGCTGCTTCTCTGCTAAGCATGCAGCATTAAGGAGTATGACCAAAGACTGGTTGGCTCGTAATAAGGATAATGTGTCTGTGCAGCATGTATACCCACTGAAATTTGTTTCATGAGCTAGCATTGTAAAAATCACACAGCGTACTGGTCTAATGCAAAGTGGACATCATCATCTCATCAAAATGAAACTACAGTACAATCTGAGACTTAGCATGATATATCACTGTAATAGACATATCACTCTTCTTAGTGATACTGATATATCTTTTGTTCTGTTTAATCTATTTACTTATTTTGATATGACTTTTGGGTGACAGTAAATAATACTCTAACAGTAAATGAAATTTTGAAGATATATTTAATAGAACAAAAGATATATCCAAATCACCAAGATGAGTGATATGTCTATCACAGTGATTTATCACGATATGTCTCTGGCTGTACTGGAGTTCTGTCCATGATGGTTTATACTTGACTATAGGTTGATCTACCTTTACAACATGCAACCTCAAGGATTTATTATAGACCCACTTATAAATCAGTCTGATATCACTGACAACATACAAATGTAATGTACCTTTTATAAAAAAAATGAGTGTCATTATATTATTCTATAAAAATAAGCCAAGTAATATTCATCAAAGTTGGTGCCTTGAATGTCAGAAGCAAACAGTTGTAGTGTAGAGCTTATGCAGGAGACACTGTGATATGTGTGATTAGGAGGGTTACATCAAAGGTGAAACATGATTGACTAATGAGGGAGACACATTAACATTCTGAGATACATTGAATGTGTGATTAGGAGGGTTACATCAAAGTTGAAACATGATTAACTAATGAGGGAGACACATTAACATTCTGAGATACATTGAATGTGTGATTAGGAGGGTTACATCAAAGGTGAAACATGATTGACTAATGAGGGAGACATGTTAACATTCTGAGATACATTGAATGTGTGATTAGGAGGGTTACATCAAAGGTGAAACATGATTAACTAATGAGGGAGACACATTAACATTCTGAGATACATTGAATGTGTGATTAGGAGGGTTACATCAAAGGTGAAACATGATTGACTAATGAGGGAGATACATTGAATGTGTGATTAGGAGGGTTACATCAAAGGTGAAACACGATTGACTAATGAGGGAGACACATTAACATTCTGAGATACATTGAATGTGTGATTAGGAGGGTTACATCAAAGGTGAAACATGATTGACTAATGAGGGAGACACATTAACATTCTGAGATACATTGAATGTGTGATTAGGAGGGTTACATCAAAGGTGAAACATGATTGACTAATGAGGGAGACACATTAACATTCTGAGATACATTGAATGTGTGATTAGGAGGGTTACATCAAAGGTGAAACATGATTAACTAATGTAAATCATTCATCAAAGTAACATTGATATTAAAAAAACAATTGTCTGTATATACATTTTAACCTTTATGCTCGTTATGTACATTGTTTTCACAGGTCAGCATGCCGTAAAATTGTCAATATTATCAAGAAAGAGTTACTGAAGGCAAAAGATGCCAAGTTACGACATGGTAGTATTGAAACAGTCAGTGACAGTCTACAAGAACAAATAACATTAGTGATAAACCAAACAGAGAAGATTAATATGACTAGTCCTGATAAAGTAGGTGTTGCAGGGTTCAGTTTTTTTGTTGTTGACTTGAAGTGACAATTAATGATCATATTTCACTGAAGCAAAAGAAAATATAAGGGCTGTTCCATTAAAACATATATGAGGTACCCGGGGAAGGCACTTTAATTTTTGGACAACCACCCAAAGAAGCAATTTACTGATTCTGGTGACCACCCACATAAGAATTTTTCACTAAAATATAACCACCGATAGAATTTTTTTTCTGAATCAAAAGAATTCTTCAAAATCAAATAAATCTATACTATACAAGGCTGACAATCTGACACCGTGAACAAAATAAACACGAGCTGGAATTGTTTCAGTGATTGTTTCTTTAATTTCATAACTTCTCCTTATCTAGTAACACATCTGAAAATGTAGGGCCTAGTTTGGAGGCCCACAGTGCCACCGATTCCACGCTCCACGTGACAACAGGGTTGACAGCATCAACATCCGCCATAGTTTTCAAAGGGATGTAACTCGAATTCTATGTGTATAGCTAACACATGGAGCCAAACGAGGTTGACCGGAAACCGGAAGCGATGACGACATTACGATTCGAGCGCCAAAACATTACAAAAAAATAAAGTATTCTAGAGATTCTTTAAAAAAAAATCTTCTTCATATCTTAGTTTGGCGGAAAAAATAAAACACCTAGGCTTTTCCTGACCCAACAACCCATAGAAGCAATTTATGCAGGATAACCCCATACCACAGAATTGATTTCTCAGCTAGGCTAACCACCCATATATTTTTTTAAGCTGCCGTCCCCGGGTACCTCATATGTTTTAATGGAACAGCCCTAAAGAGAAAACAACAATTTCAGACAGAATATCTCTCAGAAGAAGTCTTTATAAAGTTGAAAGAAGCCTATCATGTGTTCTGTAATATTTGTAAATGTAACTTTACAATGCCACTCACATTACCCAGCATCTTAAAACTAATAAACCTATAAAGTATGCTACAATATCTCCATAACATGAGAATGTCATCTTGTTTTTCTTATTTTGATCTGTCATTCATTACATTCAGCTGGTGGTAGTTGTCTGTCTTTAGCATTAAAAGTCTTTTATGAACTTTATCTCTAACTCAGGAAATTGTAGTACAGTTGTGAATAGGGCATGTTGTAAGAAATGATTTCCAACATTCTTATAAAGTTTCTGAAATATAACCAGGATAATTTCAGTCTTTATTACGTTACTTTTTGTTTCAGTCTGTCAGTAATGGTGGTAGTCTACTAGGGAGGAAGACATTGAAAGCTTTACGTCACATTACAGACAAACTGCTGACACAACAAGACCAGTCACAGTCCTTAGATTATCTCTGTGATGGCTTTTCCAGTCAGAAAACTCCTATCAGATTCCCATCTCTTCTGTCGCAGTTCAGGTGTGTATCCATAGATTGTTACATTAGAACAGAGAATTTTTTTTTCAAATCTATGGTATAGTTAATTTTTTTTTTTTTTTAATGTAAACATTTCTTTCTTATACCACTATACAAGACAATAGGTGTGCACTTTTTCATGCCCAATATTAATTTATTAAGAATTTTTGTATTTCAATTTGAAAGACACTTTTTTTAGTTTATCAAGAAAATTTATCAATAAACTAGTGTTAAAAATGTAGATCTATTTAATGATTTAGAAGTCTAAAATTCTTTCTAATTATGATAAGATAAGTTTGAAGATTTCTTATGCCATAAATTCATGCAATAATGACACAACTCTGCAACTATAATAAATTGTTGAAATGACGTTTTGTTTCACTCCATTTACTTTTTATACAACAGGGATATGATATGAAGTAAAAAATCATTGAAACCTTGTAAAAATTATAAACTCTGATTTGAATGAACCTTGCCCAAAATGTGTATTCTTTCCTTTTAATGTACAAGTCTTGGTCATACCAGTGATATAACTTAAATGACATTTTCATGATGTTGCCTATCTTCATACTACCTATACAATCAGTGCCCATCACCACTAAAGTTGTGAGTTCGAATCCCGCTCAGACGAGGTGTACTCGATACAACATTATGTGATAAAGTTTGTCAGTGACTTGCGACAGGTCGTGGTTTTCTCTGGGTACTCCGGTTTCCTACACTAATAATACATAACCGCCATGATATAGCTGAAATATTGTTAAGAGTGGCATTAAATACCATAACCCTACCCTACCCCTGTCTTCATACTATTTTTATCGACTTTAATTAAAAATGCTCATAATAAATATTTATAGTTTTAACATCTCCCTCAATTTACTTAAATTCATGTCATAATTTCAGCCTAAAATTTACTTTGAAATATTAAGGATCAAATTGTTCTTTTGTAATTTGAAACCAGTGTAAAATTAAATTACACGGGTTTCAATTTAGAATAAACCACAATATTCTGGCTACTAATTATTTCCTGAAAAAAATAAAAATTATTGATGATGCAAATTGTAATTTTTGCCAGAAGGAAAATGAAACCATTGAACAGATTTTTTGGGGTTGTGAAAATGTACAAAATCTTCTAGGGCAAGTAAATTCTTGGTTCGGTTACAAAGACATAAACCAAACATTTTTAAAGAAGACTCTAATTTTTGGCGATGTTGATAAAGTATATAAAGATGATGTATACAATGCCATTTTACTAAAAATAAAATACTATATATATACCAACAGATGTCTGAAGAAAAAATTATCCTTTCATTCGCTTAAAGCCTGTTTGATAGATCTATATAAAACTGAAAAAATGATTGCTGTCAGAAATCAAAGAATTGCAGAATTTCAATTACACTGGAGTACTTTGGAAAAACTGTTTGAGGATTGTTAACATATTTATTTATTCTTCTGTAAATTCCCTTTCCATAGAGACACCATTAAATATTAACTGATATAGTCTATCTAAATATACTTTTCTTGTTTATATTTATTATACTATAGTATACTTTATAGTATACTCTTTACCGGGTAATTAAAACAATATGAATATTTGATCCAACCAAATAATACTTTTGTATATCGGGTACAGTGTTATAGTCCAATTGATTGAATGCACCAGGCCAGACCATAAAAGTTTTACATACATGTATAAATGCCAATATAAAGTACAACCTCATCTTCTCAATGTCTTTATT
>MJUT01021615.1:53324-72272 GCA_002080005.1 Gigantidas platifrons | reverse complement strand
TTAAAAAAAAATCCAGGACTCCTGTGTCCATGAATTTTTTTTTTTTTTAAAGTTAAATAATATGAAATATTGACATCCACACTTGCCTTTTGGACAGCACATTTCTGTGTCCACACTTGTTATATTTAAAAAAAAATATATAGTATTACCATCTCGGACAATTAAACATCTTAAACCTGATACACTAACTAGATGACAATCACAACACAATGTGTGTACATATCGATGGCGATACTCAATTCAATCATGTTTAAATTGTTTCAAAACTTTGAATATTTATTCATTGATTGTACATGGAAACCGAAAAAAAAAAATGATTGATAGGGAAATATTAGATTGAATGAACATTGAACGCTCCTATGTATGTTTTTGTTTAAATCGGAAATCGCTAAGTGACGGCATAAACAATTTAAACACGAACTTCCCATTCAAAAGGAAAAAATTCATCTACAGACAGGGCATCCAAGAGAAATTTTGCAAGGCGGAACAAGATTGATTTGGGGTCAGAAATCTAAGATCATTTTATATAATTATTTTACTAAATACACTAAAAAAAAGTTGAAATTACCCCTGAAAAAGAAAAAATCAAAATAAAATGTATATGGCTAAGGCTATTGGATTCAGAGATTCACAGGCCCCTTCTTGGCTCTCCGAGACCCGGACCGATGTACCGGTTGAACCATGCTTTCATAGGCCCTGTATACAGACATATGCTTTTTATTATAATTTAAAAAAAAAGATTTAATATTAAAGGAAAACGCCATGGTCTTAAAGGAAAAGACCAGTCAGTTGAAAAGTTGTTTTAATTCAATTCATTATAACTTGTTATTCGTAAATAACTTATTATTTAAAAAAAACACCTTTATTAACATTAATATACCCAATTAAAAATATGAATATTTGGAATTTCCTGTCGTAGTGTAAGCGGCCATGACACCTCTTCATGTGACGTCACACAGTCAGATCATGTTAGTTGAATAAATAACATGTATCTGACTCTTTTCAACATCGTGCCCGTTTGGTTATGTTTTAATATCAGATCAACTGCAATACAATGTTTATAATTGTATATCGTTCTAATTTTGTTCTTAATATTCCCATCCCATGTTACATTTTCATAAAACAATGGAGTTTATTGTACGGTGAAAAAGGGGGGGGGTGTGTTCTACGTATAATTTCATGTTTTCCGTGATTGGCCGTAGGTTAAATAACTGTCAGTTTTAAGTCGCTTTATGCTTACACATGTTTTTTTTTCCTTTTTTGTCCCCAATGCTGTCGTACTTTCCCGTGTTATTCGTGGTCACTGGTCGATGTGTTGACAAAGATAGTCCTGACCGGTAATTACAAAAAAAAAATTCTTCTCACATTTTCCCTTTCATTAGTTGAATAAAATGCTTGACATGAAGTCATAATGATATTGTAAATATCAAAAGATAAATATACGACGTTATTTTACGATTTACATAATTTTTAATGATAAAATTGCAACTGATACAATGCTGGTATATACCGACTTTTACTACGTCACGGGAAGGATAAATCCGAGAATAGATTATGATCTCATTATGACATTTGTCTCCTCCACATTGAAGAGTTTTGAAAAATGGTGATCCCCATTATTTGGTGCTACAGGCAACTTCAATCATCAAATTCTACCTTACGGTATGCTATTTTTACCATTCATTAACACAAATGTCTTTTATTTACTGTCATTTAAATTTTCACGCTAACTTGTTAAGACCATCGCCTTTTCCTTTAACAAGTTTACGTGAAAATCTAAATGACAGTAAATAAAAGACATTTGTGTTAATGAATGTTAAAAATAGTATACCGTTAAGTAGAATTTGGTGATTGAAGTTGCCTGTAGCACCAAATAATGGGGATCACCATTTTTCAGAACTCTGCAATGTGAGGAGACAAAGGACATAACTCATTCTCGGATTATACCTGCAATTAAAGCTCTTCCGAAAGAGCCGTGACGTAATGCCAGCGGTATCGTATATTATAGCAGCATTGATCAGTTGCAATTTTATCATTAAAATTTATGTAAATCGTAAAATAATGTCGTATATTTATCTTTTGATATTTACAAAATCATTATGACTTCATGTTAAGCATTTTATTGTACTAACGAAATTAAAAGGGAAAGTGGGAGAAGAATTTTTTTTGTGTAATTGCCGATCAGGACTACCCTTGTCAACATATCGACCAGTGACCTCGAAAAACATGGGAAAGTACGACAGCATTGGGGACAAAAAAAGAAAAAAATCCATGTGTACGCATAAAACGACTTAAAACTGACAGTTATTTAACCTATATGGCCAATCATGTAGACGCCTCCCCCCCCCTTTGTTTTATGAAAATGTAACATGGGATGGGAATATTAAGAAATAAATTAGAACGATATACAATTATAAATATTGTATTGCAGTTGATCTGATATTAAAACATAACCAAACGGGCACGATGTTGGGAAGAGTCGGATACATGTTATTTATTCAACTAGCATGATCGGACTGTGTGACGTCACATAAAGAGGTGTCATGGCTGCTTACACTACGACAGGAAATTCCAAATATTCATATTTCTAATTGGGTATATTAATGTTAAAGGTGTTTTTTTTTTAAATAATAAGTTATTTATGAATATGAAGTTATAATGAATTGAATTAAAACAACTTTTCAACTGACTGGCCTTTTTCTTTAAAGTAATATGAAAGGCAAATATCGTGGAATTTTGGATTAAATATTTTCACTTAATATGTCACTTAATTTTAACTAAAATGAACTGCATAACATTAAAAATCCGCTTAAAAGCAGATTTTAAGAGCAAATCGCAAAATATTTGACAGCAGATAATTCTCTTTTCCAGTACAGTAATGCAAATGATATGCGTGTGACACAAGATTTTAACTCTTTCGGGGAGATTATCGCTCATGCGCAATGTTCAGTTGATGAAAAAAAATATATAATTATATTCTGTGTGTACCACATAAGAATAATTGCAAAAAAAATTGGTTCACACGACATGAAACAGACAGATTCCTCAATAATCATTGTCAGGAATGTGTACGTGCTTAACTCAGCATCCATGATTGTTTATCTTTTCTTCACGAGGTCGATCGGCAATCATCGGACCAAAACGTTTCTTCATGAGGTCATGATCGGCAATCATTGAAACAAAACAACCGAAAGTTAATCAGTCTCCGCAACAATGGGGAGGATGATAAAAATGCACACGGATTTGCAGATTTCTAGTTGTTGGGAACATATTTCGACTTGAAACATGCATGAATAGCTTAGTAAAGGTACCATCGTATTCCAAATTGAATTTTCAGGGAAAAATTGTCTTCACCCAAAACTGGTGTAATATTACTTTAAATAGAAATAAAATAAAAAGCTGGTTATAATTACATAAACTTAAGTTTATCTTCCATTCTTGTATTCTAAGGAAATGGCTCAATTCAATCACTACATGTAAGTAAGCATAAAACAAGTGTGGACATAATAACAAGTTTGTCACTAAATTAAAGTTAATCTAACAATATTTAAAGCAAATTTGAAAATCTTATCATACTTCTAAATAGCCACTACACCGTATTATAGTTCTATAATCTGTCATGATATAACACAAACCTTATCTTCTACAACAATTTACTAACTTTTGGCATTTTTATCAAATTATTTAGAGCTCTCCAGCTTCAACAATAGTATGGGTAAAAATATACAATTTTTCACTTATTGTGAAATACAGACGATGGTAACCAAAGCACAAAGGTTTTTTTTTAATACTTTTAGGCCCCAATGATGGTAGTTAATAAAACATATTCTTATTATTATATAGGGGTCTTCATGGTCATGATCGCATCATAATTGGATTTATAACTATCTATGCAATTGGTGCCTATCACCACTAATGTTGTGAGTTTTAATTTCCCTCAGGCGAGGTGTACTCGATACAACATTATGTGATAAAGTTTGTCAGTGACTTGCGGTAGTTCGGTGGTTTTCTCCACCAATAAAGCTGACCGCAACGATATAACTGAAATATTGTTGAAAGAGGCATTAAACACTATAAACCAAACCAAACCAATCTAATTGAATATTAGAAATTCAAATCATATCTGTAAAATGTAAGAAATCCTGCATTAAGAAGATTTCATTGACAAACAAAATGTGAAGCGTAGGATTTCTATGTACATATATAATGTAAACAAACTTATGTCTGGATTTCAACTTGTAAATAAACTGATACAAAATGTAATAATAAATATTCATTATACATAAAATAATAGAGTGCACCAAATGATGCATGACAAATACATCATACATAAAATAATAGAGTGCACCAAATGATGCATGACAAATACATCATACATATAATAATACAGTGCACCAAATGATGCATGACAAATACACTACCGTTGATTTGTTTTGAGAGAATGGATTTCTCTGAACAGTATAGCACGTCACATCTTCAACAACAAAGAAGTCAACAATAATTTTGTATATGATAATAAATATTAACTGTGTAAAAATCAAAGGGAAAATTTACTAATCATTTCATATATGTAACAAAAAACATGGAGAAAATCCTTGTGGAACTGAAGTTCCATGAAAGCATATCAAAGTCATCTATTTAACAAACTGATGAAAAAAGTAATCATATTTTTTTGTTGCAGTAATTCTCATATTCTGATTCTTCATCTGATAAAATGTTTCATGTTTTGTTGTTTTATATTTGAATCCCACTACCATTTATTTTTTTACATTCCCACTATTATTCTAATTTTGTACAAATCTCCAATAAAAAAAATATTTAAAAAATACATGTATAATTGTAAATGAATGAACAACTATAAAACTTGTAGACCTAAAAAAAAATATGTACAACAACTATTTCATGTAGTAATAAATCTACATAAATATACATGTAAACATAGAAATACACAAACAATTCATGTAGTAATAATTCTACATAAATATACATGTAAACATAGAAATACACAAACAATTCATGTAGTAATAATTCTACATAAATATACATGTAAGCATAGAAATACACAAACAATTCATCTAGTAATAAATCTACATAAATAATATACATGTAAACATAGAAATACACAAAACACAATCTCGGTTCGTTTTTGTAAAAAAAAAAATTGTAAACAAACACAACTTTGTAAAGATAAAAGATATGCGCACTAAGCAGCACTTAATAAATCATAACAATATCCTTCAATATAATGATATAATGTGTATGGTTATCTATCTATATGAAAATAAAATAAATCTAAATCTCAGTATTTAGTTTTCCAAATTTTTACTCATGAGTATACCCGATGAAGGTTATTTAGTATAAGATACAGGCAATTTTATATCTATAAAGGGTTTTAAATCAATACTAAGTTCCTGGCATATTATCAATTCATAATTCAGAATTTATTGCAGAAACAAATATTCTGTCTTTTAAAGAAAATGTTAAGAATTCATTAACTTGAGGAACGTAAAAACGCTACATATTGGAGAATTTCGTTGAGTACATTTACACCGGAAGTCCAGTGCCTAACATACCATCAAAATCATGTGGTCTGGCAGACGAAAATGAAAAAGCTTTTGAGGGAATGGAAATGATTCGAAACGAGCGTTAATAAACTTTTTCCATTAAAATATAATAATATTTTTTTTTAAACTTTTCATCTGCAATAAGATTTACACAGTATTATTATCTTCTTCTATCATATCTTCTGTCAAATTAATACGTCCTCTCCTAACAGACTGTTGAACTTCTGTGTTGTAAATGTGGAAACATCGTAAACATCTATAACAGTGAGCTTGAAATCCTGATATTAACGATCTGTAAATAAAATAGAGCCAGTAAGTTAAAAATATATCACATGATACAACATTGTCACTAAATAAAATCTTGTTAAACTCAATTTTCAGTAATTACGAAAAAAGAGAACTATTGAGAAGTAGTGTATAGATAAAACTTATACAAAGTCTAGAATATACTACTGGTACCAGTTTTTTTGGTTGGGGGGGGNGGGGGGGGGGGCTTCGTGGTAATGATCATATGGTGGTTGGATTTACAAATACCTATGCAATCAGTACCTAGCACCACTAAAGTTGTGAGTTTGAATCCGGCACATGGCGATGGGTACTCGAAACAACATTATGTGATAATCCTACACCAATAAAACTGCACAATTCATCCCCTATAGTATAAAATACAATTATCTTTTTTACTGATCCTTACAACGTAATCTAACTTCTGAGATTATTAAAAGTAGATTTAATTAAACTTGGGATACAGATTTATATAAGTTTAATAACTTGTTTTCGGATCCCCTTAATTAATTCATATTCATTACTATTGTTGTATTTAAATTGTTGTACTATATTCATATGTATTGATTAATAAAATATGTTTATAATAAAACTGACTGCCATGATATACAAATGTAACTGAAATATTGTTGAAAGTGGCATTAAACACCATAAACCACACTTAAACCTATATTGTGATACATGGTTTTTGTAATATCAGTTTTCTACATACATAAACTTAATGTTATCTCATTGTCATGTCTAACTCTGGGAAAAACAGAACTTAACAACAAGAAGTCAAGTCCACAAGCCATTTACTACATGTACATGATTCTAGATCTTTACCTAATTTTTCTGCAATGAAGTACAGATTTTTGTTGGAGCAAAGAGTAGTGCTGTCATCAGCATACAATAGAAGTGTGCAATCATAGATGATGCTTATCGATATATTATTAATGTAGCAAAGAAAGGTTAAAGGCCATAAAATACTTCCTGGCATAACACCACATTTAATTACAAGATATTTGTAGTCATATATGTAACAGTTCTTATTATCTGTAAATGAACAGACATGACTTACCACATACTAAAATAAAAGAACTGCCTAGCACATAAATGCACGACGTATCCACCCCAGCACTTGCATAATATTTAGTTTTATATATTTATAGAAAGCAGCCTTGCAGTCTTAATGTATAACATACTTACAAGCCACATGCAAAGATTATACAAATCTATCCATGTTTACTCAAGTTATCGTGTAAACAAGACTCAATTCTCAAAATTGTTGATTTTTCAACCAAAAATTAAGATTTTCACCCAAAACCCTTGCTTCAAATATTTCCATGTAAGAATCCATCCAAGATAATGATATTTACAAGCCACATGCAAAAAATTATTCTCAAAATTGGTGATTTTTCAACCAAAAACCAAGATTTTCCCCCAAAACCCTTGCTTCAAATATTTCCATGTTAGAACCCATCCAAGATAATGATAATTACAAGCCACATGCAAAAAATTATTCAAATCTATCCATGTTTACTCAAGTTATCGCGTAAACAAGAAAGTGTGATGGATGGACAGACAGACAGACAGACAGACGGACAGACGGCCGCTATTACTATATCCCCTCACCGCTTTCGTGGGGGGATAATAAATAGTTATTAGCATTATACTTCTATTATTATTTGCTATTAGTATAGAAATCACACTTGGTTTAGTATTTGATATTAGTATAGAAATCACATTTGGTTTAGCATTTAATATTAGTATTGAAATCACATTTGGTTTAGCATTTGATATTAGTATTGAAATCGCACTTGGTTTCACGTTTGATATTAGTATAGAAATCACAATGTTAAATTGTCAGTCTCGTGTAGCATTTGATATTAGTTCAGAGATCACACTGTTAAATTGTCAGTCTGGTGTAGCATTTGATATTAGTACATGTATTGAAATCACATTTTTACGTTGAAGGTCTATAAAATATTCAATACTTCAGCTTTATAATTAATGAGTGTGCCACCTTGAAAAATATATATTATCAATATTATCATCCAATAGTACGGAGCCCGTAAACTGACGTGAGAAATATTTTTTTCATTTTTTTTTTTACAAGGAATACTATTTCGTTTTCACGAATTATTATTTTGCTTAAATGAATTATTATATCATTTTATCAAATTATTATTTCTGTACCGGAAGTCAAAACATTATTTTGTTTTTTCGAAGTATTAATTCGTTTTTTCGAAATATTCATTAAAAAAAACCGAAATAATTTAAAAAAAAACCCTGAAATAATAATTCATTAAAACGAATTAATAATTTGCTAAAATGAAATAATAATTCGCTTAAACGAAATTCAAATAATAATTCGCTATAAAGAAATAGTATTTTGTGTAAATAAAATAAAAAATATTTCTCATGTCAGTTTATGGGCTCCGAACAATAGTTATATAAAGAATCCCACTTAAAATGTCACACTGTGTTTCTAAAAATATCTTTAAACTTATTTTCCTAAGATAAACTATGTCAAAATGGTAGCATCCATCTTTGATTTATCTATGAACAAACCTGGTTAAAGAAAAATGTGCTGAAAAAAGAATTCAATTAAGATAGCCTGAAAGAATATATTATTTACTAAGTAAGAAATAAAATGAACTACACTCCTCCCCCTACTGTATGGTAGGATATTAGTTAGTAATTAAATTGGGTTTTGTCATCCCATGCAGAAACAAGAAAATCAAATGAATTTATCTTCAGTTTAACTATAAAGATAATTTGAATACATTTTTTGAATACCGGCAAACATAAAATTCTGCCTCAACAATTCATTTGATTTTGTTGTACAAACCTTACCAAGAATATTGACATGTACACTGAAAGCTGTAACATACAACACAAAACATCAATTCTTCTAGTTAATAAATATGTTAGATACATGTCTACGCAATGTTATAATGTCCTGATTCATCATTGAAATTCTGAGGACATTTTCTTTTTGTTATTTATTTACATCTGTACATCTCAGGAATGGTACTGGAATCCAACTGAAGAAGGTGGCTTTATTTTTATATTCTTGTCATTGACATTTATTGGAGGTCATGTATCAATATCAGAGGCTGTTATTGTCTTTTTAAATCTTGCACCTTATGAATAGCAATTTTCTAAATTAAAATTCCTCTACTACAGACAATAGCTTTTTGCTATCTTAATTTGTTCTAAGATATTTATTTTATTATTTTAATAGTGTCATTACACATAAAAGTGTCTTTAAACATTTTGATTATCACAAAGAATAATCTGTAATATCTTGTATAACTAGTCTATGAATGACCTTGTGATATCAAAAGTTACATCAGACCTAAAATGGACACCCTTTTGAGTGAGTGAATGATTATTGTTTAATGCCAATTTAGCAATTTTTTAGCTATATCATAGCGAGCACACCCTTTTAAAGCTGCATTCTTTTATCTTATAGACAAACGTGACAAAGATGAGAACAGTTCCCCATTATTGTAGATCTGTATTTCTGACATAAACTTCTTCATAAAAATCCTGATGTCATACTTATCAAGAAAAGTTACCCTTGATATCATTTTAGGGTGTGTGTGATTGACCACTGGTCAACTGCCCAGTTTATAATTGGTAACTATGCACTATTTGTTTCCTAGCTTTCCTCTACTAAATACTACAGTATACCATCTCCCTATATCCCATTGACCCTTATATTTACCATATTTTGTTTTTGCTTGTCCAAGATAAGGAGCTGGATATAAGAAAACTGTTACATTGAATGAATTGTTGACCATCACTGTTTAAAACTTTCTTGTCATAAAATTTAGATGACATCTCAAATACTATAATCAGCTGTGTGTGCACTACTCATTTCTTTACTCTGATGGTTTTCTTTTCAGAATCGTATGAGTTTTATAAAACATGTGAAAGAATTCGGATAGTTCACCAAAAATATGAACGTAAGTGAACATAAAAGAATATAAAAAAAAGGTAAAAAAACCGGACCTTTTACTGATGTTCTTCATCTTAAAGTGACTGTGTGGTCTTCAACAGAGCATAATTCATGCCTCAAAGTGAATTAAGATTTACATACTACATAGTTCTTTCTCTATTCAGTGATGCATGGGTCATAAAATACAGGTAAAATTTTATATTGTTATAAGGCACAGTATTCATCAACACAGCAATTTTCAAACACATATTAAGCTAGTATGACATCTATTGTATGTTATGTATGCAATAATGTATTACATGACCAGTATATAATGACTGTACCTTTTCCTCATTTCTTCTGAGATCTGTTCTAAAGATTTGCCTTTAGTTTCTGGTATACAGGTGTATATGAATAAGACTGACATTACACATACCACACTGAACAGGAAAAAAGTCCCTGAAACACCTAGACTCTCTGAAAAACATTTATATAACATTATAGATAATTACAGGACAAAGATTTAATCCATCTAGTATCTTGTATAGAGCAGTTTAAGGAAACAAAAAGAAGTCATTTCAAACCAATAAAAAATATCATGTTTCCAAATTTTCAAAAATACTAAGCATTAACTATTCAGAAATGTATTTTTTTAATGTAAACACTATTTAAAAAAGTAAGCTGAGATTGGATACAAATTTTGGTTTATACTTTTAAATAGTTTTTTATGTTTAAAAACCATATTTAAATGTATCTGTTTGTTAAAAACAATTTCAAGTGTTTTAGTTTTGCAGAATCAATATGTACTCTAACAGATACAATGACAATAAGACCCTACTAATCTCCTCTTCTACATTGTCAAATTGTTTACACCGAATATGTAAAAGATACTTTATTTCTTTGCATCTATTTAACAAAACTTACCCATCATATCTAAAAATACAGATGAAACAATAAGGTTGGTCCCCCAGTTTAAAATGGTTGTTAATGCTATGGCACGGCCTTTAATGGCAGCAGGAAAAATCTCACTAAGAACCAGCCAACTCACTGTCAATAAAAGTAAGTATATCAAGATATTTTATTTTTCAAATTTATCAACTGTATTACTATATGAAGTAAACAACCAAATACTTGTACCAGTAATACTTCACTCTTATCCTTAATATGTACAACAAACTCCCATCACCATTATGTATGGCTTTGTACAGTTTTCTACAACCAGGGATGATTCTGGATAGAAAATGAAACAACTGAAAATCAATCAATATAGCTGAAACCATCTACACCCCCTTTACAAAAAGTTCAGTTTTGACCTGTTCTGACTGTGTTCTACAATTTTCAGAAAAATACCTGAAATCGGTTAAAAAACTGAAAAGAAATCGTCCCTGTAAAACAAACTCCAATCTTCATTTTGTACAATTCTACAAGTTCATATATCCTTTATGAACGCCTTTCTACGTCAAACTCTAACTTATTATTATAAACCATTAGTGACTGTTTTATATTTGCAGCAACAATTTTTTTAAATTATCTACTTCATCTTTTTGATGATGTGCATTAGTAATTAATGCTGCAAAATTAAACTTTCACAAATCAATGTTAAAAATATTAACCAGTGGAATAAAAGACTTTAAAAGGTTTTATTTTTCATTGTAATAATTTAGTTTTACAAAATATAAGTATTGAATGGTCTTTTATGCTGTTGTACTTTTTATATATAAGTAGAAGTACAGACAAGCTATTATCATTTGTGAGGAAATAAAAAGGTAAAGTTACCTGGTCCAAAACTAAACCCATAAGCAGCAACAAATGTAAGGAGAGCTGTAAAGGCCATAATTCTTCCAAAATCTTCTCCATGTAATGTAAACTGTACAGAAGACTGCGTTGTGTTATTTGTCGTAAAGTTAGATATCACAGAATCGTAACTCTCACGTGAGTGGATTTCTATTTGTAATGACGAGTTAAATGATGTATTATTACTTGGTATTTTACAGTATAGTTCTTCTTGACAAGGATTTACTATGGATTCTCCTGATTCATAATGTGTCACCAGTCCAAGAACCAGTAAAGAAAAACCCATTAAACTGGCTCCTGTTATCAAAAACTTTCTACGACCCCATCTGTCTACACAAAGTAATGCTACTATTGTCATGACAACCTACAAAAAATAAATCCAAAGATCAGTAACACATACTACATTAAAACTTGTCGAAAACGAACCTCCTTGGAACCAGCTTTTGAGTTCGTAATAGACAGGTGTTTGGCTTATACAGGTTTAATCAACAAAGATTTCCTATATTTGGGATTTTATTTTTGAAGTTCGGTTTACACAGTTTCCATTTCATTCAAGATTTGATTTAGATAGATTTCACTGTAATTAAAACAAGTTAATCAACTGTAAATTCCCATAAAATTATACCTGTCTTAAAGAAAAGATAATCAGAAGTTTCTTCATCCCTTTAATAACAATTTCTACTAAAACAAGATGAACTGTGAGATAATGCTCACTTACGATACCCCCGCTCTTCGGCAAACAGGAAGTAGGAATCTGACAGGTCAAAAAACGCTACCCACAATATGGCATACCTATATGAAGCTTGTGACCAAATATCAGATTTCTGCCATCGATAGTTACTGAGAAAAATGCGACGAAAAATATCTTGGACGGACGGAAGGATGGAAGGACGGACGGACAGACAGACAGAGGTAAAACAGTATACCCCCAGTATAATAAGTACATGAGAATTATTTTGTTTATACTGCTTTAAGTGTCCTTTTTCCCTTTGTGTGAAAACTACATATTCTGTGATTATTATTTAATAATATGATTTTTGATGTAAAGCGATCATAACAAATAACCAATTGACACATTGGTATTGCTTGTCATAAATGATGTTTTTTAAATCAATTTGGTGTTGTCGCTGATAATAAACTGCTTCCAGTATTTTATTAATATACGTATGTGTATTTCCAGATATTTCTTAACACAATGGTTAGCTCGCATGTTTATATGGAATTAATGATAACTCAACATATGCATTGTTTAGAATTAAACACCATTTTTGTACTCAAATTTAAATCAGAATTGCTAGGGATGGTGTTGAAGCTAAATACCATTATCTGCATCTTTCCAACTATATTGTTACTGCCAGATTAATTTGGAATGCTGAATTCTTCAACCCTAGATGCTATCTCCTATTTTATTTGTGGTAGATCAAAACATCTACTTGTAGAACCCAGTACCACCTATTTATCTGTGTGACTTATTGTTGTCAACTTGTTCTTGTGCTGAACATAGCTGACTTGATGTCACACAATAATCAGCCAAGCAATCAATATGATATTGTCTATAAACAACTCCCACCCCAATCCACAGCCTACATATAGTATACCTTAACACCACCAAGACCTACTGTGGCCAGGGTGGCAGCAGAATCTGTATGAAATCCTACAGCTTCTAATATAGTAGAGGCATAATATAAAACATTGGGTTGACCAGTAAACTGAAATGTAAAATATGGCTTGCTAAACTATAAAATAGGAACATTTCTGATATGAAAAAATAAGTAAAACCAGAGAAATGATATTAAAAGTTCTACTGATCTGGCCATAAATTTTATTATCGGTAATTTCGATATTTTTTCTTTGATTTCACGGAGTAATATTGTCAGTATCAACTAACTGACTGTGATACTGAAAATTATAGGTCAGTGTGACATCAAACACATGACATTACCGATGTCAGTTTTGAAGGTCTCGACATGAATTATCACTTGTATCGCATCTGATCCTATCAGACTCGCTCAGATACTAGTGATAATGTCTGTCTCAACCTTCAAAACTGCCATTATTCTATATATATCTTTTATCCTGCAATTGTGTGATTTTGAGTACTAATAAAGAGGGTCAAATAAACTTCAGTGTTATTTAGTCCTGGAGCTATTAAAGCATTTTTGGTACCTGATTCATATTGAGCGACAAAAAGAAACGGTCACAGTATAAGCGCTGATGTCACAAATAACGCCATTGAAAACGCTTGTCTCAGCTATTTTCAGACAATTTGGCAGCTGTTGACCTTTTGACATTGCAGGATAAACACTGGATAAACGTACATTGTCGTTAAATATAAAATTAATTTGCACTCGCTGTGAAACAGGCCAGAAAAGCTTGCCAAAGGTTTGCTTTTTTACCTGTTTCTATTGCTCGTACAAATCAATTTCATATTTTCCGACAATGTACCTATTTTGTATATAAATACCATATCTATAGTCTTATGATGGTAGGAACATTTTTTTCAAAGTTTAATGTACTGTATCTTTTATTGGTGGAATCAATATTCATTCTTACCATTTACTCAAATAATAAATCTAATCTTCAGTAAATTACATTTTTATTGTACCTGTTGAAAAAAGACAAGTCCAGCTCCAATAAATAGTCGACCTCTCATATTGTCTGACTTAGAAAATATGTTACAGCACTGGGCATTCTAAAAGATAAAAGTAGTAAAATAATGTGGCCACAAATTTGATCTCTGCTAGCTATCAATATCAACTAAAAAATATGCATCAATTTAAAAAAAAATTAAATAGGTTATAAGTGTTGAATGTAGTGCTACCTTCAACAACAATTCAGGTTTATCATGTTCGTCAATTCTTTTGGTTTAGGTTTATAGGTTATGATGCTTAAAGCCACTTTCAACAATATTTCAGTTATATCGTGGTGGTCAGTTTTATTGGTGGAGGAAACAGGAGTACCCGGAGAAAACCACTGACCTGTCATAAGTCACTGACAAACTTTATCACATAATGTTGTATCGAACACACCCCTGCCCGAGTGGGATTCCAACTCACAACGTTAGTGGTGATAGTAGCTTTGATTGCTTAGGTAGATGTAAATCCAACTACCATACGATCACGACGGCTCCCCAACTATTTTGGTGGTGGAAACAGGAGTATGCAGAGAAAACATTGATCTTCCTTAAGTTACTAACAAACTTTAGTCACAAAAGATTGTACCAACATATTTTATCACATACACAAGTCAAATGTACAAAACCCTTGTAATAGGTTGATGTAAATTGAACTATCATTAGATCATCATGTTCACAGAAATCTTCTTATTATCATTAGTTATTGAAGTGCTACATAGTCATTCTGTTCTATTTTAATTTGTTTAGAAATCAATTCAAATTACTTTTATACAGTTGTATGCTGTACTGTTTCCCATAGTGGCAAAAAATTATCCAATGTAGAAGGCACTACTTATTAAATTTGTCATTTGTGATAATTTACAAAATAATTATGTTGTCTTGTATTCTGTAATTAACATCTAAAATATTCCTGATAAAAGAAAAAAAATTAAATGAACCTTTTCATGGAGTATGGATGTTCTTATGCTGTCTATTTCTTTCTCAACATTTTCTCCACCTCTCAATTTACTCAAGATAACTTCAGCCTTGAATGAAAAAAAACACATAAATTATCGCAGTATTATCTTTCACTGTTTATGGAATAAAATGTATTGGCATTCAAAATGTCAATCAAATTAAAAAATGTTTTTGGAAAGACGTAAAATTTCATTGTGTATTGAAAATGCCTTATAATGTTGTGTGGACTTGGTGGTAAAATATCATTCCACATTTTCCCTACCTTTGATTCTTGTTTATGTAACAAAAGGAAACATGGACTTGGTGGTAAAAATATCATTCCACATTTTCCCTACCTTTGATTCTTGTTTATGTAACATAGGGAAGTGTGGACTTGGTGGTAAAAATATCATTCCACACTTTTCCTACCTTTGATTCTTGTTTATGCAACAAAAGGAAATGTGGACTTGGTGGTAAAAATATCATTCCACATTTCCGCTATCTTTGATTCTTGTTTATGTAACATAAAGAAGCGTTGATTTGCTGATAAAAATTTCCTTCCACATTTTCGATACCTTTGATTCTGGTTTATGTAACATAGGGAAGTGTGGACTTGGTGGTAAAAATTTCATTCCATATTTTCCCTACCTTCGATTCTTGTTTATGTAACATAAGGAAGCGTGGACTTGGTGGTAAAAATATCATTCCAATTCCTTGTATCACTGCTGGTATCATAGCTATACCAAACATATATCTCCTAAAATAACATATAAATGGTATAATTTTTGCTTAACACTGAGTTTTGTGCTTTCCATCTTAATTGTAAGAATATTGTCAACATAAAATAAGTATTCTAAGTTGTGTCAGGGATAACATTACTGCTAACTTGATCATTTCCAAAAATATCAAATATTAAAGGGGCATTATCTGCAAAATCGCAAATTTTTGTTGCCCATAAAAACTATCAGATATGATTGATGCCTTAATAAAACGTGTTTCTGTAACTTATAAATGTTATGAAATGTACGTGCATCGGGGAAAAAAACATGCAACCGCTCGTGTTTTGAGATCGATCAAGAAATGGACACCATCTTATTAATTATCGACATTGTTTACAGAGTTTGTCGAATCGTCATTAAATCAATACAACAATCCACTTATTTCTTATTTTTTGTGAATCTGCTTTTAGTCTGTGTAAATTACGGACAAAGTACCATGCAAATTGGCAGCTAATAAGCGACAAAATACAAATTATTCATTTTTACCTGTCACTAGTAAGGTCAATTGCATATGGAAAAAGCGAGGTCAAATTATTTGCTTGCAAGCAAATAAGTAATCGATGGTAATTTTCGTTCTCAAAAGGCAGAAAGTGGTTCGATAAGCTGTTTAATGTGAAATATTTACCTTTATTTCATCATTTTAAAGCTATTTACCAATTTCCAAAGCATATAATTTTTTGGGTCAAAATTGTAGCTAATGCCCCTTTAAAATAAAAATAATTTTTCATTGTTCTACTTTTACTTTAATTGGATGAAAAATTTGAAATTTCCTCCTTTTGGGCCCCTTTTATGTCGAAAAGGCCTAACATTTTCCTTAAAGTCAAATTTCTAAGGAATTCTTTTTAAAAAACCCATCAAAATCAGAAGAAAAAACTCTCCATGTACAATAAAAGAAACATTCATTCTTGCACCTGAGGGCCTCTTGTTTGGAAAAGGGTAGGGTAACAATACCCCAAATCAATACCAACCTTTATTTAGTGTCAAGGATCATTGTGTGAAAAATTCAGAAAGATGACGACATTGACGACGACGACAGCACCATAACATAATATGACCGCAAAATTTTTGTAGTCGTATAAAAAGTATACAGATGAAACCAAGCTGATATTTACCAAATTGACACATCTATTTGTAAATGAAAAATTATACATAACAATACATAACAAGGGCAACGCAAAGCGTGGCGTATTCCCTCGCCTAAAAATTTGACCCAGTGACCTTGACCTTTAACCTATGACCTTGAAAATCAATAGGGTTCCAGAATCTCATATGGACTAAGTATGTAGCAAGTTTGGTCAAAATCCATTGAAGGATGTTAATTCTAGGGTGTTCACAAGGATGTTACGGAAGGACGGAAGGATGGACGGTGGCGTTACTATATCCCTTCGCAACTTTGTTGGCAAGGAGATAAAAAAAGTCCCCTAAATATGTATAAATATACAACCCTGTGCTACAGATAACATTTTGTGGACACTAGGATTTATTATTAGATCAATAACATCGGACAACAAGTTTACACATGAAAACATGCAATGAGCCAAGCCGATAATTACAAAATTGACACATCTATTAGTAGATGAAAAATTATACATAAAAATACATAATTGTCCCTAAATAAGTATAATTATACAACCCTGTGTAAAAGACAATTTGTGGAGATTAAATTATATATGATCATAAAATACCAGAAAATCAATCAAATTAATTACACTTTACAAACTTACAAACAAAATATACAAAAAATGTAATATAGTTGCTGTTAAAGTCAAAAGGTATTTAAAGCTGCACATATCTGAAATCTCAGCCTTTATCCATCCATGAATTAAACATTTCATCTCTCATGTTCTGGACGTAGTTCCCTTACTTGTATCAGTCAATGTTTTAACATATCAAACAAAAAACTTATGACTGAAATTTATTTATTTTATTACCTAAAATCTACTCAATGTCTTTCTAGGGCTAATTACTAGTATATATTCAGAGATTATACACTCTACCATTATTAATGCTATAGTCTTTTCCATATACAGCGTAATTTACTAAAGCAAATAATCATTTTCAGCTATAACATATTTCTAATTATGACGAATTTAAATACACACGAACTTGAAGGTATTACCAAAATCGTGAAGTTAAGTACATACGATAATAATAAGTACAAATACAGTAACCTCAGAAAAATATTATCATATGCAAAACTCTACAAAACACAGTATTTTTGTACTATGAAATATTATCATTTTTTAACCAAATTTCAACAAGAATATATCTCTAAATCAATCAAGATGTTGCACGCTACGTCGTGCTAAGAATACCCCCACTCGTTCATTTGTAAGTCGCACAGTAAACAGGAAGTTGATGTGCGGTAAACCTGGAAAGGGGAGACACAGTACAAGTCACCATGCCAAAGCCATATATCAAATACAAAATCAGTTCTTCCAGTAGAAGCTGAGATAATTGTTACGAAAGTTTTCATTACGGCAAACATGAAAAATTCTAAGTCACACTGTAAACAGGAAGTAGATGTGCGGTAAACCTGGAAAGGGGAGACACGGTACAAGTCACCATGCCAAAGCCATATATCAAATATAAAATAATTTCTTCCAGTAGAAGCTGAGATATCTATTACGAAAGTGTGAACGGACGGACGGACAAGGTGATTGCAATATAGCCCCCTCTCTATGAGTGGGGATATATTATGCGGCAGGTCAGTGGTTTTCTCCAGGTACTCCAATAAAACTGACCGCCACGATATAACTGAAATATTGTTGAAAGTGGCGTTAAACACCATAACCCTAACCACCCCCTAAATCATATATACTACCCAGCCATCCTGTATATCTATACACACATAAATACTAACCAGCCATCCTGTATATCTACACACACATATATACTAACCAGCCATCCTGTATATCTATACACACATATATACTAACCAGCCATCCTGTATATCTATACACACATATATACTAACCAGCCATCCTGTATATCTATACACACATATATACTAACCAGCCATCCTGT
>MJUT01021615.1:23870-40586 GCA_002080005.1 Gigantidas platifrons | reverse complement strand
CCCCAACAACTTGTATACTACTTGTCTTTCCCCAACAACTTGTATACTACCTGTCTTTCCCCCAACAACTTGTATACAACTTGTATTTCCAACCCTACCTGATGAAGGTTGTTCCAGAAACATGTCATGATATCTATATTTTTATTGACTACAGTTTCTGTGATCTTTCAAAAAACCACAGAACTACTAACTTCACTAACGGTAACCTGTTTTTTTTTAATTCATTTGTATCATGATTTTACTAGTAACTGTTTTATTTCATGAAAATTTTCTGATAATAACTAAAACAAATGAAAACAATACCCCCCCCCCCCCAAATAGGGGCTGTCGTGGTCATGATCATATGGTAGTTTGGTTTTCTCTGGGTACTCCAGTTTCCTCCACCAATAAAACTGACAGCAACAATATAGCTGAAATATTGTTGAAAGTGGCATAAAACACCATAAACCCAACAAAATAATACCAAACAATATGAACAATTTTTTTCCCTGAAACCAAAATTCTTAGCATAAAAATATTAGATGTAGTCGAATACATGAACAACGTACACCAAAGTAACATAATTTTATCTACATAACACGTAATTTAATTAGAAAGTCATTTTTGTTTTACAACAATCTATCCTCTACTATACCTATAATTTGTCCAACATTTAACATAGCCATTCAAGTTACTATCCTCTGATTAAAATAATGTCCTACCTTCTTCAGCTTTGTCCCACATAGTCGTCCTGATTTTATCTTGTTATAAAAAGTTATATCTGTGATCTTATCCTACAGTGATTTACAGATTTTCTGATATTTATAAACGTGGATAACATACCGGTATTAATATAAATTACAGGTAAAATTGAATCGGAAAATTCAATTAAACCAATAAATTCTATCATTAGTTCGTGTGTTTATTATGAAAATCACAATTAGAATGTTAAATAAGTGTAAGATTGACATTTTTACATCCACCACCTGCATATTTATTTGTTTTTCACCTGCAATTTTCATATTGGATATATTTCACTTACTTCCAAAAATATGAGAATATATGAATCTAGTAATACTTTGAGATTCCATATGATGATCTTATTCTTTTTTTTTAATAAATCCAATGTGACATTCTTTTCAATTAAAAAAAAATAAGACACAAAGAATTATAATAAGTAAAATCTGTTCAGCTATTTGTCTTAAATAAACAAACTGAGATCAATATTTGAGATTTACCTACAATGAAAGAGAATCTTGTGATAAAGGCTCCAAGGTATGAAATAAATTTGTCATGAAATTTGAATAAAATTGTATTATTTCTAATTAAATGAGCCATCTATGGTTGAATGAATTATATAATTGCATGTTTAGAGGCAAGGATTATCAAAGGAAATGTTAAGAGAAGTGGTAAATCAAATCAGACACAAATTTAGACATCATGAAGAAGTTACAATAGTTAAAAAGGTATTTTAGTTAAAGTAGTCAATCGGTATCTCATCAAAATTCTGATGCTGTAACTATATCAATGGTAAAACTAAGCCTGGCACAAATGACTTACAATACACAACTGATTTACAGTATTTATGAGACATTCTTTATCAATACATGTAAGAAGAGTTTGAAAATACCAAAGGGGTAATCAGAATCTGCATATTGTAGAAGAACAGACAACACAATGGCCAAAAGAACTAGAGGCTCAGTGGGCTGAGCCAGTGTCGCTCACCTTTCATTCTGCTTTGAGGAAACTTTATACAGTGCCTTCCATGGTGCTTCCTATCAAGCTTCAGTTCATTTGGCCAAGCAGTTTAAGAGAAGACTTTTTTTTTAGAAATCAACCAATCAGGAACAAGTATTTTCTGTGGTGGCCATTTTTGTTGATGGATTGGAATTAATGAGCAATCTTTATAGTGAACCTTCAAAGTATGCTTCCTACCAAGTTTCGGTTCATTTGGTAAAGTGGTTTCAGAGGAGAAGATTTTTTAGAAATCAACCAATCAGAAAAAAAGAATTGCCTGTGGCAGCCATGTTTGACAATGGATCACAACGAAATGAGCAATCTTTATAGAGAACCTTCCATAGATGCTTCCTACCAAGTTTCGTTTCATTTGGGCAAGCGGTTTCAGAGGAGAAGATTTTTTTTAATTGGCCAATCAGAAACAAGAATTTCCTGTGGTAGCCATGTTTGTTAACGGATCTGACCTAAACAAGAAATCTTTATAGAGGACCTGCCAAGGATGCTTCCTACCAAGTTTCGGTTCATTTGACAATGCCGTTTCAGAGGAAAAGATTTTTTAGAAATTGACCAATCAGAAACAAAAATTGCCTGTGGCGACCATGTTTGATAAATGATCACAACGAAATGAGCAATCTTTATAGAGGACCTTCCATAGATACTTCCTACCAAGTTTCGGTTCATTTGGACGAGCAGTTTCAGAGGACAAGATTTTTTTTAATTGGCCAATCAGAAACAAGAATTGCCTGTGGCAGCCATGTTTGCTGAGGGATCGGAACTAAATGAGCAATCTTTATAGAGAACCTTCAAAGGATGCTTCCTACCAAGTTTCGGTTCATTTGGCAAAGCAGTTTCAGAGGAAAATATTTTTGTAGAAACTGACCAATCAGAAACAAAAATTGCCTCTAGCAGCCATGTTTGTTTACGGATCGGGAAAGAAATGAGAAATCTTTATAGAGGACCTTTCATAGATGCTTCCTTATAAGTTTCTGTTCATTTGGCCATGCAGTTTCAGAGGAGAAGATGTTTTAGAAATCAACCAATCCGAAACAAGAATTGCCTGTGGCAGCTATGTTTGTTAATGGATCGGGACGAAATGAGCAACCTTTATAGAGGACCTTCCATAGATGCTTCCTACCAAGTTTCAGTTCATTTGGCTAAGGGGTTTCAGAGGAGAAGATTAAAATGTGAAATGTTAATGGACGACAGACGACGGACAACGGACACCAAGTGATGGCAAACGTTCACATTGCCTTTGGCAAGGTGAGCTAAAAAGTACAAAAAGACAAACAACGATCTACAAAACATACACATAAAACTAAAGATCGAGTTACACAAACCCTACTAAAAACCGGGGGTGAACTCACTCAGGTGTTCCGGAAGGGTAAGCAGTTCCTGCTCGACTAGTGGCACCTGTTGTGTTTATCTAGTTACATGTAACTGCATTCATGTTCCAAAACATTGTAGAAAGTACAAAATTTTTGATTTTCCAAAGTGTGCAACATCCTATAATTTGACTCCCAAACTCCACATTTTGTTTTTGAAAACAAGTGTGGACACAGATTTATGTCAAACCTGACCTCTGCATATTGTTTGAGATTTTTTTTTCCAGAAAAGCAATTTAATAAATAAAGTACATTTATTTTTGTACACCATAATTGAATCTAAGAAAAGGTGACCTACGGACAGCAATGTGTGGACCTATGTTATATACAATGGAGAACCTAACAATGAAAATTTGATAGAAACTTAACAATGTCAGAAGAACATGAAAATGAGCTCAAGGTCAAGTGACACATACTTTGCTGACATGTCCACTTCATGATCAATGCGTGGACAAAATATGATGAACTTAGGATGCATGTATGGTAATGGAAAAATTCATATCATCATGAAAACTTGACGTAAATTAAAGTTAACAGAGTCAGTTGACCATAAAATTGAGGTCCAGGTCAGGTGACACATGCCGGACTGACAAAATGGGCAAAATATGCGAAAAGAAGAAACTGACCTAATCATGAAAACTGGATGTAAATTCAATAAAGTTAGCAGATAATGTAAATTAGATCAAAGTCAGGTGATATATCTGGTATGCCTTGCAAACATATACAAACCCCCCCCCCCCGATCAATATGTTCACCATATATGTGCAAGATGAACCTAGGTGGTATGGTAATGGAGAAACTGGCCTAATCATGAAAACTTGACTTAAATTTAACAAAGTCATTAGACCATGAAAATGAGATGAAGGTCAGGTGACACACATCTGGCTGACATGTAGTCTCCGTGATTAATGTGTGAACCAAGTATGGTGAGCTTTTAGAATATGGCCTTATTATGAAAACTTGAAGTAATTTTAACAAACTCAATAGACCAGAAAAATGAGTTAACACCAAGTGACACATGCTTGGCTGACATGTACTTTCCATGATCAATGTGTATACCAATTATGGTGAACCTAGGTTGCATGGTAAGGAAGAACTGATCTAATCACAAAAACATTTGAAAACTGTTAAAACTGCTGCCGCTGGAAAACCAATTACTAATGTACTGTTTCCCTTTCAGTGATGGGAGAATGGAACCAGTAAATACAATACTACAACAGAATCACTAAGTAGATGTTCTCACGAAACAGAATCACCAAAGGCATGTTCTGTTCTGACAAAAGACAATCAGATGACAATAGATTAAAAATGAAAATTGTATACCGGTAGACCTTCCTAATAACGGTAGACCTTCCTAATACTGGTAGACCTTCCTAATAACGGTAGACCTTCCTAATACCAGTAGACCTTCCTAATAACGGTAGACCTTCCTAATACCGTAGACCTTCCTAATAACGGTAGACCTTCCTAATACTGGTAGACCTTCCTAATACCGGTAGACCTTCCTAATACCGGTAGACCTTCCTAATACCGGTAGACCTTCCTAATACCGGTAGACCTTCCTAATACTGGTAGACCTTCCTAATACTGGTAGACCTTCCTAATACCGGTAGACCTTCCTAATACTGGTAGACCTTCCTAATAACGGTATGCAATATTTTGGAATTTGGGCCCCTTTTCCATAAACAAGAGTAAATGTGCTACTGTACTCACCGCGAAATAGTCAATCATGTGCATTCTTATATACTACATTTCTACAGATATTATATACATGTTGTATAAGTCCAATGTACAGTTTGGGTCTTTAATTTTAACAAATGTGAATGTTTACAATGATACCTTAATGAAAACTTTATTGAAATGTCTGATCAATGTTTTACTCATATCTTCCTACACATATACATAAATATTTGGTTCTGCCCTTGAATGGGCAATCTTCATTTCACTATATTGAAAGCAAATATACCAATCTTTTCCCCCACACCTCCACCCCCTTTTGTAGAATACCTCCACCCCCATCTATAAACATATTTCTCATCAGTTTGGGATATTTATACCAGTATCATTCAGTATTTCACAGTTGGATTACTCAAAACCTATGACCAAAGAATTGTTTACTCTTTAGGACCTCTTGTTTGTAAAATGGTAGTGGTTGGAGCACTAGCATTCAAAACAGATTTTCAATCTGACATCAGTATCATTGTGTTAAAATGTCAAGAAAAATGGCCACAAGAAATCAAAGATAAATCATGATTAGTGACACAAGACAATGAACAGATTTATGTCACCCTGATTTGCAGTAATAACTAGACATTTACTTTAGTAATTGAAAATAAAGATGTTAAACAATTATGGCAGACAATACAACAAACCAAAACCATTTATTCATGTCAATATATAGATACTTATCTGTAGAAAAAAAGAAAATCCTAACAAGATTTCGAATAAGTAATCATTGTCTCAGAATTGAAACTGGTAGACATGAGAGAAAAATTGGCCCCAACGGAAGATATGGGACTCTTCCCAGGGATGAGAGAATTTGTAAATACTGCACTTTAGGCAAAGTGGAAGATGAGACTCACTTTCTATTTGAATGTCCACTATATGTGGAATCAAGGGTATTTTTTCTTAGATATATGAATGAAAAATGCCCCAATTTACAACTGTTAAATAACCAGAATAAACTAGTATGGTTAATGACCAATGAGGATATACAGATATTGTCAACAAATTTGTTGACTTTATTCAAAATAATTATAATCTAAGAAAGGTGTCAACTAATAATATCTGAAATGTTTTTCTCTTTCCAAAATCAGTCCACTTTGTCCTCTGTGAAATGTACTGTTCATTATCATTATATATAATTTATTATAGAGTTATCCCTCTTTGACTGACTCTCTGATCCATTCCATTCTATTCAGTGTAAAATATGTTCACATAATCATTACAATCAGTATGCTAGAATGTAAGGTGTGAGAAGGTGATTTGTGTAAATGACATGGATGAATGTTTTTCTTTTTTATTGTATTTTGATTTATATGCCTATATGGGCCCAGTGATTTGGTTTAATAAAATAAAATTCTATTCTGTAGAACTTACTGTCAATGGTACCAAATCTATAGCAGGAAAGATTGGAATATATTTGGAATAAAGACCTGTTACCAAAATAATTTAACATCATTTTTCCTAATTAAATTATCAAAGACAATATACTTTTACCAGCATGCACTTCCATATCCCTTCTTGACCCATCACAACTTATCAATGTACAAAATAATTTTAATAATAAGATATTGCTCAGATAGAAATTCAACATGCAGCTTATTTTTCTACATCACATTACAGTATATTGTAGACCAGCTAATGGTAATAAGACAATATATTCATCAGGGGTAAATCTAAAGTAAATATATAATCAATACATGCATATATGTGTAAGCCTTGAAGTATGCTCTTGTCACCATAATTGAATAAAAATAACCTACCAGTATACCATACTGAAAAAATTGACAGTCGTATATACATCAATCAATGGGACATGGTGGTTCATATATTTATAATAACAGGGGGTAGTTGGATTTACAGTGTTATACTGTACTGAAGCTTGATAGTAAAAAGAGCTCAAGAAGTGACAATATTCTCAATCTCAACTGGCTTTTCAATCTGTTGACTTGAAGTGTACCTGATGAAGGTTATTGTAGAATGCATCATTCACACTAAATTAAATATCTACGTTTTTATCACGCAAAAAATGAAAAACCGTTATCAAGACAAAGGACAAGAATCACAAAAAATGTTTCCAAACACAACAAATATAGATATACTACACCAAAATCACAGGTAAATCATGAATGGAGGGAACAAAAATCATGTCTTATATGAAAACAAATACATGTACACAAATCCCCGGTGAAATCAAACCAAAAACTATAAAAAGCATGCAGCCTTAAGGAGAAAAGACTTGTTACCACGGAGGCATGATAATGTGCTTGACTGGAGCAACATGTCTACCTGCTGACTGTCATTTTAGTTAACTAGTACTATAAAAATTCCACTTGATAGATTGCTCTAGTACAAAGCAGACATCATTGAAAAAAGAAACCAGTTCTCGTCATGATATACCCAGCTAAATAATTGCTCACTTGGCATTTAACAACAATCGTCCACTCAATACGACAAAGCCTTTAATGTGTTTTAATTGATCTCTTCAGGGGTTTAAAAAAGGCTTAAGGCTTATTTATTTGTGGAATTTAAAGTTTATATTCTGTTGTCTGTTTTATGAACACTGTTATATATGGTTCAGATGATTTTCAAACTTTGTTTATTTACATCAATATCTTTTCCTATTAATTTGATCATTTAATAATATTTGTTACCAGAGACGTTATAAGTATCTGCTGTTGAGAAAATGAAATGTACAGAATGTATATGCTGTCTCTGTACCTGCACAACTTTAAGTCCCTACTTCTGGTCATATTTAGAAATATGGAGAAATAGAAAATCCAAATATTTCAAACACAGCAAGCTGAGATTAAAACATAGAATTCCTTTAATTTATATTAGGCTACAGAAGGCCTTTCAATAAGAGGCGGTACCAGGTACTTTTACCCACTTAAAATGGTCTTTGGTACCTCCTGATTTTAAAGAGGGATGAATAAGATATTCATGAAAATTGCTCAAATTATAATAAAAAGTACCACCTGTAAATAGTGAAGTACTGGTACACTTGAAAAATATTGAAAGCCGTGCTACAGCAATGACTGTCTTTGTCTACAGTGTAAATAACAATATGTTTCATTCACATGGGTGAATGTGTGTTTTTTGACAAATACTGAAAATTTTCTGCTATTAACACAAATCATGATCCTCTCGAAATTTTTAATTTCTTTGTCAAAAATGTGTACCTCATCCTCCTAAAAAAGTCATCAAATTTACACGAATCTCAAGAACTGTCTGGAGCTTTGTCAAAAAATTTGAAATCAGTCAAAATACTGAAAATTTTCACCCATGCATTCAAAGGGACATAACTCTAATATGGAAGTGTGTATGGATTGGCATTTATTTTATTACGGGATATTTTGGAAGCACAACAAATCAACATTTTGTAAAAAGAGATAAATAACAAATAGTTTTCTTAACCCCATATTCACTAAAAGAATCAAGTCATTTATTTTCTAGGCACATCTTTAATTTTTTCTTTTTTCTTTTAAAATTCAGTGCGACTGTCTAGGATTCATAATGACATGCAAAGATTCTGAGACTATTGCACATTATGTCTTTATAATAAAAATTAATAAATCCACTGAAAATAATAATTGACTTGCTAATTCTGCTCAGATGCTATAGCACATATTAGTCTATAAACTACAGTCAAACCTGCCTTAAAGGACACCTCTAGTTAACAAATCACTGTCTATAAAGGACAGTCTCATTTTCCCCATTAATGAATAGTGCATATAATTTTAACCTGTATACAAAGGGCAACTGTTTATAAAGGTCACATTTTCAGGTTCCCTTGAGTGGCCTTTATATACAGGTTTGACTAAATTGATTATCCAAAAAACAAAATATGTTATATAAGGTGTAAAATTGTTCCAAACATACAAATTGATGAATCTGAAATTCCACAACATGAAAGGGTCAAACAAATCTCCGTCTTTAGAGATAATTACTATAAGGATGTACTGATGTTTGAAATACTAGCGAAAATGTATGGGCTAATGCCGAGTGGTTCTGATTATTTTTGAGAGGTCTGGCCTTGCTACAAATATAACAACATACTTAAACAGAATGTGTACAATGACCTTTACCTTGATACTCTGACATATTTATTAAAAGTCAATCCCTCTTTCATATTCAACTCATCTGTAATATAAATAATAAATATGATTAAAAACAAGAATGTTTAAAAAGTTGCTTTAAATTTATTTATATTACCATTTCATGTTCAATATTTGATTCTTGCAAATCGATGACCTCTCCTGGTCTCGCAGACAGACCATCAATTTCTTTTGATATTTAGACTATATAATAGATATTAAATCTGTTAGAAACTTGTATCAGTTATGATTTTTTGTCCTCGAGTAATATTGGTTCAATGATTCTAATTCCTAGCTAGAAGTCAGTCAACTATTTACCAACCCTTGTATTGTACTGTCCATGTTTATGACACTGTCATTCATTTTTGTGATATATATTGTGTGGTTTTTCCTGCGAATTGAAGAGAATCTGTGAAGTTTTTTTTATTGTGTATATATCTGTATTGGAGGTTCAATTATCAAGAGGATATTAATTATCAAATAGTTTACAGGTACCACAAGTTATGGTAAGAACTCATTCAGCTATGCCGCTCCAGTTCTTTGGAATTCCCTACCTGAACATTTTAGAACTTGTAACAATTTTAATCCATTTAAGCAATTAATATCACATTATACTGGTAAAGATTGTAAATGTGTTATATGTAAAACATAACCCTGGAGCAGCATGGCTGAAATTAAAGTTTTTGTGTGCTTATAGTATATATATATACATGTCTATATGTTCTGTGACTAGTTTTCTATTTCATGTGTTTATAACTATGCTTAAATTGCTTTAATATTATCTGCATGCATGTACTGTAGTGCTATGTGTTGCTTTTATGTCTTGTGTACTTTAATCTATGTCATGTATGTTTATATTGTGTATTGCATTGTATGATTGTATGTTAGTCGGTTCAAAAGCTCTTAAGAGCTTATGTTGTATTGTTTATATGTCTTGCCGACTTTAACTAAAGCTTATTTGATTTGATTTGATTGATTGATTTTTGGTGTTTTAATGCCACTTTCAACAATATTTCAGCTATATCATGGCAACCAGTTTTAGTGGTGGAGAAAGCCGTAGTACCCGGAGAGAACCATCGACCATGGGCAAGCAACTGGTAAACGTTATCGGTTGCAAGTCGAGTGCACCTTTTTTTGCAATTTACAAAGCCGGGCGCATTAACTTGATCAAGAGGACATCGAGAGGGTTCGGATCCCATTAAAAGGTTTAACTCGCCACAATTGTGTGTCTGTTCCAAGGAACGAACAGGATTTCCAACGCCATATTATACATGTCGTATACTGGGTCTTTTTTTTTCTATTCGATTATTTCGATGATTTGAGGCCAGATACCAATACAGGCTACTTCAGTTAATACAGTATAGGGATTCAAGGCCCTGGTCACTGAACCAGCCCTTATCCCCATTTTCTTCCCATAGATCATAGTTATCAAATGTAAATAATTTTAACCTGTAAAATATATCTGATCATCAAGTTTTGGTTATCATGTTCATGTTATCATAATTCATTATTGTAAATTCAAAATTGTACATATTATAGACGCTCGGCGTATGATCTTCAGAGTATGAAGGAACGCTAGAAACTGAAAAGAAGAAGAAGAAATATCATATGATAGATCCCATATGATAGTTCGTTTTCACTTTTGTTGCATGTAATTTCGCCATTTTAACACTGCTTTTGACTGAGACATGGAAGTGGATATTAATAGTAACTTACAATACTATTTAATTGTAACTGTATAAAAACATTATGGTATTTTCAAGCTCCATCATATACATCATCTCTGGGAGTATACGTGGTAATACCAAAAAAAAAACAACACATTTTCGGTTTTTGGTCATACCTTTTTTAACCAAATTTGTACGTACGTCAAGCTTTTTTTTTTATTTAACATGAATTGCTCAAGCTGTCTTGTGAAAACAAATAAGATATAAAATAAACAATAAAAGAGTTTTAGTTTGTCAAACTGTTTTAATGACAACATTTTACGACATGTCATAAACATGGAGTTATGTCCCTTTGGTCCTAGATTTTGACACAGAAGTATGACTCCCTGATCTGAAAAGATGAAAATTCAAACAGGTTATATTACGTTTGATATGCATGAATATTGAGGAATTTACATATCATTCACTGCAAGATTCACATCAAATGATGTTGTTTTTTGTAATTCTTGGAAGAACCTGAGTGTCCTCAGTCAAGAGGGCTCTGAGTTTTGATGAGCATGATGATGATGTTGATATAAAAAAAAATTCTAATGGGAGAAACAGTGCTTTCAATTTATTGATGGCGGGCAAGATCATATTGGAAACTATGATCGTATAGTATATATATATATAAGAGGGCATGGGGGTGTACAAGGCCAAGAATATTAAACTCTTGAAATAAAGAATAATATTAATAAATTCTTTATTTATAGAGAGTTACACAATGTAGTTAATAGATAAGTTAAGACAAGTTTTATTTAAAGTTGGCATGTCAAAACAACAAGTACAACACAAGTTCTAGTGAGCTTTTGACAATATACACAACACAAAATAAATAACAGTTAAAAACTATGAAAGCATGCATGCACATTGATTAATAGTTTAAAAAGCACTTATAATAGCAAAAAAGTTAAAGCTCAGAAAAGGTAAGCATATACAATTGTGAAATAAATTAAATCAAGCACAGTAATAAAAACTTAAGATCTAAAATAAAAATGCAGCTGGTGTTTTGAGCTAAAAGCATGTTAATCTAACTAATCTTCCCTGAGGCCCTCGTTGACAAATTAAAACATACATTGTAAAAAATACAGGCTATAGAAAAGTTATACACAAGAAGCAAAACATTCAATGATTGTCATAAATATACACACAAAAATTGTAGTAAATATTGAAAACAGAAGTTCAATCCATAGCTTTGGCTCAGAGTAGGTAAAAGTGTTCTTAAAAAGTTCATTTATTGCCTTTGGGATTTGAAATTTTCACTAGCAACATTTCTGTGAGTGTAAGGATTTCTATCAGATAGGTATAGGATTTTTTTAAATATAAAGGTGCTTTATTCTTTAAATGTGACTAACCTATTTTTTTTTAATAGAGGTTCAGATGATGCTATGGGATCATCCAGGGAGTTTATATCATTTTTAGGAGGTGGTATTTTCATTTTAAAGTTGAAACTTCATTTTTTTATTGAGGTGGAAGGTTTTATTTGCAAGCTGTAGCTATAAGTATGCATGTTTTTGTTTTCTGCTAATCACTTGCCACTAGTTTTCATACATGTGGGATCAAGCCATATTTGATATATTCATAAAACTTTATTTTTTTATTTTCAGTTTTGGGATCAATAGATCCTAGTACAGCAGGAATTGTACTGCCTCATGAACATCTGTCCATTTCCTCTGTAGCTTTACAAGTAAAAAATAAAGATGAGCGGTTTAAAGAATATGAAAATGCTCCAGTTACCATGGAAAACCGATGGTGGATTAATCAGAATCCGTATGCAGTTAGCTTTTATATTTACGAGATTTAAACTGGTATTTTCACTTCATTGTTTCACACATTAAAATGGATCTTAGAAATACCAAAACATATTACCTGACAGGGGGTATCTCCATATACTTCAACACACAAAGGTATGTTCATTGTCAACCCCCAAAAACTAAAAATAATATATAAATTATAACTTATCACAAGCCATGCCACTCAGAAACTGGATGAAACAAGATACCATTTCAAACAAGTGCATACAACCTCCCCCTCCAACCCCCCATTCTGGCATTCACATCATTTGACACTAGCTATGCACCCTCTGAGCTCTGCATCCATATAATGTACCAATCCAGATTTAATATAACAGGTGGTAGGCTGAAACACAATATAGGACTCATACTCAAAAGCAGTGTGTTATGTACAATATTTACATACTTCCATTTAATTTAAAGGTATCACTCTAATATGATGTTTTGGATGGTGAAACACAGAAGTTGCATACAAAATTTCAAGAAGATATCTCTCATAGTTTTTGAGTAACAGGCAAAAGGGTACAGAAAAATTTGCACAAATAAGGCATTATGCTGTTGCACTTGAAATTTGTTTATTTTTACACCAAAATTTACTTTTCAAAATAGGAAACCAACAAAATTATTTTAATATAAATCTATAGGAAAATTAATCAGGATTAATTTGATACCAAATTCATGAAAATCGGACATCAATTGGAGAAATTATCAGGATTTATCCAATAGGTAAATAAGATGTACATGTATGTTTCGTTATATAGTTTTAGACAAGAATTTCTCCCATTCGTTATGTGAATCTTAAACATAATAACACCTAATTTCATACAAAAAAATTATGTTTCCCACTCATCAAATATAACAAGTAAATAAAAAATCCTTTTCAGTAGGATATTGGATTAAAATTTTGTTTATTTGTATTTCAAAGTCCAAAAAATGTCTATCAGAAATCTGTAGGGTCTGTAACCAGTAAAAAAATCTTCTAGAAAACACTGTCAAAAGATTGATATTTTCATGTTTGAAGATGTAAAATACACAGAGTAGTTATAATCAGTCAAAATATGAACAATTGTAGACAGAATAAAAATTTCAGAACAGAAAATATGGTTACGGACACTACAAAAACCATGTAACTATATTTAAGGGTGTAATTATAATCTTGTGAATAAATGTTAATTAAAAAGAGAACTAGCAAGTAATTCTGAGTAATCTTAACATCATACCAACTTCAGACATTATAGATCATAGAAAACATGTTGCTTTTAAGAATAACAGTACTTGAATTTTCATCTCTGCTGCAACACTGCATTGCCCTTTATTGTGTTTTACCCAGTTATAAAGTTACAATTAGAAGGACTGTTGTTTGTCTTTCAGGTATAGTAACATTCCTAATTTACAGCAGTGCGATGAACATGATGCAGTTATTGAAGACTTAAAGTTTTTCAAGGTAAAATAACAATGACATTGTACATATCTTCTTGTTTGTTGTTGGCTACAACTTTATTATAATTTTTTCTAATGGTTGGCAAAAGAACATGATTTAACATAGACAAACCTCAAGAGAAACATGAAACCTTTTCCCAGTGTCTTGGTGATTTGATTTATGTTAGATTCTATCTTCTTACATATCTAGGGACAGATCTTGTGAAAGACCAACCTCTTTTAGAGATCACTGTAAATGTCACAACTGTTCATTCTTTATATTAACATTAACAAACCTTTTTTTGAGAGATCACATTTTGTTGGCAGAAGATCAAGGGGTGGTCTTTCAAGAGAGATTTTACTAAACTTACATTCATTGGATAGATATATTGTGTATGTGGAAATAAGATATTACATTTGAAAATATGTTAAATTAATCTTTTTTAAAGATATTATCTCTCAATTCATGCAACACATTTAAATGCACTACTTAGAAATTTCAAAATTTTATTCAACCCAAACTCAACATGAATGATTATTGTATTGTCCTTCACAAAGTTTTTGTTTTGTGATAATAATATTTGAAAGTCCAAGAAGACCACCATCACTGTATGTACTTTGATACAGGACCATACTGGAAAAATATTTTAAAAATTCTTGGTCTCAAAAATCTTCAAGCATTTAATGGTGCATGAATATTCTATGGATATTCCTTTACCAGAATTATGTGTTTGAATTGAAATTCCAAGATGTCTTTCTCTGCAGGCCCTAGTTTAACTTATGGGAAAAATGCTTTAAAAATCTTATTCTCTGAAACCATTGATCGATTTCAAGCCAAACATTGCATGCATAATGCTTGGAATTTCCTCCATTTTTGTTTTTGGTGCTCATTTGAAATACAAGCTGGCTTCATGGGACCATGTGGGGAAATTAAAAGATGTTTAAAAACTATATGGCTAATTGAACCCATATTGTATATGTGACTGATCATGTGATAGTTTTGTACAAAATGATTGGTTGATAGATTTTTAGTTGCTGAATATCTATTGTCAAATGTTTCATGAATATTCAAGACTTGAACAAGATTAACAATATCTAAAAACTATACAGATATGAGAGAGGAATGGAATGGCTGGGACAACAACGTTTGACCACCACTGGAAAGGTATGGCCAGTTTGGTAGGACAAACATTAAGCCTTATATAGCAGTGATTACATATCCAAATATCATATAATTAGGTATTAATTACAGTCACAACAGCCTGTTAAACGTAATGATATTTTTATAGAAATATGGTGGTGGCACAATTGTTGAAAATACCACATATGGAATATACAGAGATGTAAGATTTCTTAAAGATGCTGCTGAGAAGACAGGTGTAAGCATAGTGTCAGGAACAGGTGAGAAATTATTATGTATTACAGTGAAACCTGAATAAACCGAAATCATGCATAAACCGAACTTTAAATTATGTCCCAATGTAGGAAATCTTTGTTAACTTAACAAATATAAACCAAACACTGTATATCCCATACACAATAGTTGTTCCGAAGGCGGTTCAGTTTAAACAGGTTTCAATGAATTAGTGGAATATGTATACCACTGGCACGAGACACTACAGTCAAACCAGTCTCATGTGACCCTCCAAGGGAGCATTGAAATATGTATACCACTGGCACTAGACACTACAGTCAAACCAGTCTCATGTGACCTTCCAAGGGAGCATTGAAATAGGTATACCACTGGCACTAGACACTACAGTCAAACCAGTCTCATGTGACCTTCCAAGGGAGCATTGAAATAGGGTCATATATGACAGGTGGTCACTAAATACAGGTTTTATTTAGTATGAAATGCACTGTGAAGGGAAATTAACATTAAGGTCATGTAATACAAGTTATTACTGACTATAGATGATCACTAAAGTAGGTTTGACTGAATATCAATATAAATCTCATACAATAAAATAATTGTTAATGTGGAATTGGCTGTGGATGTACCAAAAAATGAAACAATACAAGGTTTCTCATCAAGATATTTTAAATAAGCTTTACCAGGCAGTTAAAATGAATGGACTGCTAATGAATTTACTCATTCATGATTTATCACTATGTTTATCACAAGAATAACACAACGGGTGCCACTAGTGGATCTGGAACTGCTTACCCTTCCGGAGCACCCATGTTCACACCAGATTTTTATTTGGGTTCGTGTTGTTCAATCTATAGTTTTATGTGTAGTGTTTTGAAGACAATTGTTTGTACTTTCGGCCATTGAATTGTATATCCAACTTTGATTTACGGCTAATGATTAGCCCTTTGGCATATTTAAACTATTCTTACTGCCAATGGATGGACTGCTAAATGCATTAAACACTGATATTCTTTATTCCATCAGTTTCTTTTCATTTTGAATATAGGAATCAAATGTCATGCTGTAAGTCATAATAGGTTTATGGTGTTTAATGCCACTTTCAACAATATTTCAGTTATATCATGACGGTCAGTTTTATTGGTGGAGGAAACCAGAGTACCTGAAGAAACAACCGACCTGCTGCAAGTCACTAACAAACTTTATCACATAAAGTTGTGTCAGGTACTTTTACCATGGGCAGGATTCGAACTCACAACATTAGTGGTGATAGGCACTGATTACACAGGTGGTTGTAAATCCAACTACCATGATGGCCCCCATTTTAAATATAGTAATCATATGACAATGTGTAAGTCATAATATAGACAAGTAGTATATAAGCTTGCTTACTTGCTTAAACCTGTTGCACCTTGGTGGTGCATAGGCCACTGATGACAGTCCTCCACCTTGTTCTGTTTTGTGCCATACGTTCCAGATCTTGCCATCTATAACCATCTCAGCAATAAA
>MJUT01021615.1:13019-23279 GCA_002080005.1 Gigantidas platifrons | reverse complement strand
CCTAACCCTAACCTTAATATTAAAGAATGGGAAAATGCTTAAAGAACACACACACACACAAAACAGATTAAAAAACAAAACTGTCGTTACAATTATTTTTGATGGCAAACTTTGTTCGTGTAAACAGGCCTATAGATATGAGAGTTTGGAAAGGATGCCGATTTGAGAATATCATAAAATTGGACCGTGTTTTGAGAAAATGACGTCAGTGGACGCCGATTTGAGGAGTGGACGTCGATTAGAGACTGGACGTCGATCTGAATCTATCATATATGTACAGTGACATATAGAATTAAAATTGTTTGTCAACTTTTAAGGTTATTACGTAGAAAGCTCAAGACCAGATACTGTCAATCTAACCGTGGAAGAAATGGCTACTCATATGAGAACAGAAATAGTTGAGGGATGTGAGGGTACCGGCATTAAATGTGGTGTTATTGGAGAAATTGGATGTAATTGGCCATTAGAAGGTATTTTTAAAGACGTATTGGGACTTGTTGGTCTATATACAACAAGTTATAACATTTGATTGCATATCAGTTTTGTAACAGGTATTCTAACTGGTTATGATACAGTCACATGGGGTGTTTTGTTTTACGATATAATGATAACCAGTCCATTTCGCCTGACTGTAACATTATTTGGACCGGGTAGGCTGTATACACATGTATATAAATAACATCCTTGATATGTCATATCTAAGCAATGATACAAAGCAATCAACTTTACTGTGTTAATTACGTTGATTAAAGGTACAAAATTGACATTTTAAGCATTTTTTAGTTCATACCTAGGGACTGGCCGTTAGTTCACCGTTTTACCGATTTTAATATTAAACATGAACATCTTCCATCCTATCACTTTAAAGAAACACAGCTTTTTTATATGATTTATATCAAATAGTAAAACAAATTATAGTAGCATCCGACCTTTTTTAGTTAAGGGTGAATCCTGCAAATGTAAACCCAACATTTCTTAAGCAGTATACTGTGAAAGTACTTTTCTTCGTGGGCATCAATTTTCGTGGTTTGCTTAAAAATTACAAATTCGTGGATTTTGTGTATGTACCCAGAATAAAATATGTGGATTTTATATTTTCAACATAATATATATATAAGTTTTGTTTGGTAGCAAATCTTCGAGAAAGCTTCAATACATTAGACAGATGAGCCATATAATTATGTAATAGGAATTGGAACGTGGATATAAATTTGACAGTTGTTGAAAATTCCAGCATTTGTAAATTTAGCAGAATTCATTTTATTGAATTTGAAAATTAAAAAAAATCTACAGAAATTACTTTATTATCACGTACACTAGCAATTTCCTTCAATATATATTAAATTCGTTTTTATGTCTTATGAATATTTACTCTCCATTTTATTTTCAATATTTGTTTATCACAACTAAAAAAAGAACAATTAAGTTTTTTCTCATTATTTTTCATACAATTACAAATTGTATTTGTGAAATTATTTCAAAATGTTTGATCCTCTATTACCCTTTATCTCAAATTGAAACCACTCGTAATCGTGTCACAAGATTAATCCTGGCCGCGAGGCAAATGTACAGTTAACTTATGCATAATTGATCATTAATTGTATAAAGAAAGGTGATCAAGTATGTTTATATGTGGCTTTAATAGAGCAATGCTTATACAACATACAACAAGCGTGTCACCATCAGTATATGGTTTGGAAGTAAATTTGATTTCCATAACTGGAAATTCTTAAAATCTTTTCACATATAAACACTTCTGTCATTATTACACATGCTTTCAAAATCAAATAATTCACAAACATGTTCACGTGAATTATAACCCATTAAAAGGTATGCTCATACTTATTTTGTCATTAAAATTGTCCATTGTACCCTATGCAGCTGGTCCAGAAAGTCGAGGTCACTCGAAGACCACATTTGCCAATATATCGATGCTTCCCAAGTTTCATTGTTCGTTGGATTTCACAGTAATCTAAAATAAATTGCTGCATTTAGGTTTAATGTGTTCAATGCAATAAAAACAATAATAACTTATTTTGAGAGCAACATTAAGATTTTGACACCAGGATATGGACTGAAATTTTTATATGGGCCAAAGGCTTGGTGCACATCAAAATTTCAGTCCATATCCTGGCCCTTGGAAAGTCAATAAATCTTGATATTGCCCTCAAAATAAGTAAATATTATGTAAATTTATATTTTTTTCCGAACATTGTTTTCCAAAATATGTTTTAATAATTTGAAATAAAAAAAAATGTGTTTACTTTAATTCTACATATACTACAGAAAAAAAACTGTTTCATGAAAATATTTTAATGGGAATTTCTCAAAACTTTGCATGCATGCTCATAACAATATCAGGAATTTTCATATGCATTAATGGCAGTGTAATAGAAACATTCTTGAAGGAGTTATTGCCCTTTTTGATTTAGAATATTTCATCAAAAATAACCTTTAATTACTAATTGCTTGACATTGGTAACTTATACAATGTATAAGTGTTGTTTATACAAGAGGTTTGGTACCCATGGTGTGATAAGAGTGTTAGGTCAATTATGCAATTCTGGTTAGTCAGATTATCAGAATCTAGGGTTCTCAAATTTCAGTCACAGATTGTTGGCCAAATCAGTTTAATTTGAGCTGTTGAGAACAAAGGTTGTGTAAAACTGATAGGAAAACATTTTATTTCCCTTTTTTTACCCTCCCACCATCCCCTTACAATCACCTTCAATTTATCACTGAATATGGGAGGAGATCTCAGCACACCAGTGGCTTCTTTATTTAAGACAAGACCTGGACCTTTACGAAATTCACCACTGGTTAAAATTTCTCTCATTATCCCCAAGAAATTAAATTTTCTTCATTTCTCCACCGTCAATTCAACCCCTTTTCGTAGCACACCTGCTGCGAGATGGAGCATCGCTTCATCCCCTTTTGGAACCTCCTCGTTCCAGTTGGTTGACGGAGTGTCCATGTCCACGGGGCTTGGCAACCTACTATACCAAGCGTCGTCGACAGGGCCTGGAGCTAAAAGTTCACCAGCTGAGATTCTGACTCCCAAGGGGCAAACATGTTTAATTTCCTTAATAAAAGTTATTTTATATGACCTTTGTTATTAACAGCTTCAGCCCAAGCCTACAAGGTAGTTCTATTTCTTCCAGGTGGAAGGGTGTTTACCCGGTTTCGAAAGTAATTGTTGTTCCTCATCTTGCTGAATTTATGAAATTTCAATACATGATTAACCATCATCACAACACAGTCACTGTAATTCTAATACGAAAATCTATTGCTGCTCTTCATATTGTAATTTGTGAGGGATGGTATACAACCTCATAGTGTACCGACATATACTCACAGCTGTGTTCTATAAACAGTTAGTAATAGAAGTTAGCCCACGGGCTAAGCACTAAATACAGAAAAGGCTACATACACAATACACATTAAAACATGGTACATAATGGAGAAAAACAAATGCGTAAACAACCCACAACAGNTATATTTTTTTCCGAACATTGTTTTCCAAAATATGTTTTAATAATTTGAAATAAAAAAATGTGTTTACTTTAATTCTACATATACTACAGAAAAAAAACTGTTTCATGAAAATATTTTAATGGGAATTTCTCAAAACCATATCAGGAATTTGCATATGCATTAATGGCAGTGTAATAGAAACATTCTTGAAGGAGTTATTTCCCTTTTTGATTTAGAATATTTCATCAAAAATAACCTTTAATTACTAATTGCTTGACATTGTACTTTTATCGTTTAGCCAGTGAAAGAAGAGCTGTGCAGGCAGCAGCTCATGTTAATAGTGATATTGGTTGTCCTGTTATTATACATCCTGGTCGTAGTTTAGATTCACCACCAGATATTGTGAGAATATACCAGGAGGCAGGAGGCAAGATGGATAAGTTGATCATGTCTCATTTGGACAGTAAGTATGATATAATTACTTTATAGATATATATTTTTTTAAACTTGAAATATTGAATAAATTTTAGTAAATTCACATATAAATGTGTGGAGTTTACCTTGATGAAATCATGTGATCTTCATCTGATTAAAAAATAAAAATTAGTGGTCAATATAGTTTTCCATTCTCTCAAATACATAATTCCTACAGACATATAATCAGTATGAAACAGATCCCAGACGTAAAATAAACAAAATGTTTTAAGTTTATTATTACACATTACACATGTTGATTTGGGGAATTGTAGCCCAACCCATTTCAAAATAAGATGCCAGAAAATGCAAAAAAGGGCATTTTCTGGGGGGGGTTTTGTACATGGAGCATTATTTTTCAACAATTTTTTATAATTTTGTCTCTATGTTCCTTATAATATTCTCATTATGTCAATGGACTTTTTATGGCTCTTTCCATTTTCTAGATATTAGGATGTCAAAATCAGACAAAACCCAAAGTTTTGAAATTTTTTCTAAGTCTGATTTTGATAGGGTTTTAAATTCCTTATAAAAAATACTGCCCACATTTTTCAAATAGTTTTGACTTAGATCTGTTAGTTTCGGAGACAAAATGGGTCAAAGAGAACCAAAAGTGACCAATCCCCAAATTAATAACTGTTTCATGTTAAGTCAGATTTGTATTCGTTTTGTTTTACTTGAATTCCTCAGATAAATTCCTGTCTAAAACTCTGACATGATCTTCAACTTGTTAAAGGTGGTCAGCATTTGGTAGAAGTAGAAATGCCAAACATTTTTATACATGTATTTATTTTAAGTCTGATTTTCTCCGTATTTTTTATCCAACATCCATATGTCGACTTTTTGCCTTAATTTCCAATCTACATTAGCCCATTTGAACTATCACAAATGGCATAGTAGATGTTTACATAGCCAATGATTTTAATTTTCACACATTTGATGTTTTTCAATTTACAGGAACTATTCAAACAAAGGATAAATTATTGGAATTTGCTTCTCTTGGTTGTTACTCAGAGTTTGATCTTTTTGGTATTGAGACAACTCATTATCAGCAAGTTGAAGAAATAGACATGCCTGGCGATGCAACTAGAATTCAGTGGATAAAATGGTTGGTTGATGCTGGTTATGAAGAAAAGATTACAATAGCTCATGATATCCATACTAAACACAGATTGGTAAGTATTGTTACAGGTTAAAGGTTAAGCTTAGATTAGTAAATATTGTTACAGGTCAACGGTTAAATACAGACTGGTAACTAAGGTTACAGGTTAAAGGTTAAACACAGACTGGTAAGTTTGTTACAGGTTAATGGTTAAACACAGATTGGAAAGTATTGTTACAGGTTAAAGATTAAACACGGACTGGTAACTATTGTTACAGCTTATGGAATATCATTAGATATTAGTGTATTGCCCACGGTTCATGTTGGAGGGTGATTCGGGTGAAGAAATCACCTTGTGAAGGTTGACTTCGCTTTCTCATTGGTCAAAAACGAAGTTCATCAAACTGTTTATTTACATACAGACATGTGTAAACGTTGATGCCTATGCAATTAAAAAATTTGCCATAGAAAAAAGAAACAACAAACTTCTGATTTTAATTTTCACAAAAATACATTTACAAATTTCCTATGAAATCATTATCCCAAATTAAACCAAACTTGGTCGTGATGGTCCTATTGTGTTCCCCTGTCAAATTGTGTCAGATGACCCTGTCAACACACCAACATGGCTGTCATTACTATAAATAGAACAATGGTGGTAAAACACGATTACAGAACCAAAGAAGCTATATTTTTCCACCAAATGAGCTTAAATGTAAATAGTAGTTACATTCTTAGCCATGTTGCAATTTGAGGAAATGGCATGAAATATTATTGTGACATGTAGATTCAAGTTTGCTCAAAAGTATGCATTAATGTCAATGGTTTCTGAGCCCTTGTGGTCCAAAGTTATAAATAGGCTTCAATTGTGGGGGGGGATCAAAAATGGCTTTAAAAACCATGAATGTATAATCAATTGTATTTTATATGAAGCAGCAGTATTGTGATATGTAGGAAGATTCAAGTTTGTACCAATAAATGTCTTGGGTGTATTGAGTTAATGTCGTGGGAGATCAAAATTAAAAATGAAATAATTCAATATATCTTCTTGACCATATGAGCTAATTTTTATAATGTTTATTTTCAGATGAAATTTGGTGGTCATGGATTCTCACATATTTTGCTGAATATTATTCCTAAGATGTTAAAAAGAGGTCTCTCACAAGCCACAATAGATAAAATTACAAAGACCAATCCACAGAAATGGTTGACATTTTAATACCATGTGCTGTAAAGATAGCAAGTTTTTTGTCAACAAGGATAATGTTTTTAATCAGATTATATATTTAACAGTGGGTTACTAATGCAGATTGATATAATCAGATTGAACAATATGCTGCTTATAAATCAAATTCATTAGCAGAGTTTCTAACTTTAATGAACCATAAAGATATGCTATGGCTTCATGGGTACGCCACAGACTGTTATGACGTTTTGTGAATGGTTGAGAAAGGATTGCATTAGTGAGTTGTTTTACTAACTACATCAAAGATGAAATATAAAATATTTCTGTCTTGTTGTCTAGATATACAAAATGTTTAGGCACTCATTGATTTTTGTAATTAATTTTATATGACAATAAAAATGGCAGGCTCATTTACAGAATTTTTTGTCTACTATTATGAAAAGCAAGTTGAACAGTGATGATGGATATCAATGAACATGGGTGATATGTATTTTTATAAAGAAACTAGTTTTTTGCTTGCACTGAATGCTTCTGAACCATTTTCATATTTTGTCACATTAAGAAGAAACACACTTTGTGACATCATTAACAGTTTAATTTGTACGAATTATACTTGATCAAAAAGGGATGGAGCACAAGTTTTACAAAATTACTTTTGATCTCACCTTACCATATGTGAACTTTTGCCCTTTCTTGGCATCCATCGTCCATTAACTTATAACATTTTAATCTATGGAAAGTCCTCTATAAAGATTGCTCATTTCGTTCCAATCCATTAGCAAACTTTGCCGCCCTAGGCAATTCTTGTTTCTGATTGGTCGATTTCTAAAAAATCCTCTCTGAAGCCACCAAGCCAAACTTGGTAGGAAGCATCTATGGAAGGTCCTCTACTAAGATTGATAATTTCGTTCTGATCTGTTCACATACATGGCCGCCATAGACAATTCTTTTTTCTGGTTGGTCAACTTCTAAAAATTCTTCTCCTCTGAAACCGCTTAGCCAAATGAACCGAAATTTGATAAGAGCATCTATGGAAGGTCCTCTAGTAAGATTGCTCATTTCGTTTTGATCCATTCATAAACAAGGCCACCATAAGCAATTCTTGTTTCTGCTTGGTCAATTTCTAAAACATTTTCTCCTCTGAAACCGCTTAGCCAAATGAACCGAAACTTGGTAGGAAGCATCTCTGGAAGGTCCTTTATAATGATTGTTCATTTCATCCTAATCCGTTAACACACATAGGCAATTTGGGTTTCAGGTTAGTCAATATAAAAAAAAATCTTCTCCTGAGACTGTTTAGCCTGTACAAAGCTTTTATGGCCGCCAAAGGCAGTTCTTTTTTGTGATCGCCCAACAATTAAAAAAAATCTTCTCTAAAATCATTTGGCCAAATTAATTGAAATTTTGTAGGAAGCACCAATGGAAAGTTCCGTATAATTTTCCTCAAAACAGAATGACAAGAGAGCGATACAGGCTCAGCCCACTATGCCTCTATTTTAAGTTACAATATACAAGTACTTCAGATCGCCTTCATGGTGTAATAGCTGGCATGCTTGCCTCATGTGTGATAGATCAGGTATTTTCGACCCTGCTCGAACCAAACAAAAGAAGAAATTTGAATTTTCTGCTGCTCTGCTAAGCATGCAACATTAACAAGTAGTAAAAGCAAAGATTGGTTGGCAATGGTTCAGGATAATGTGTCAGAGTGGATCGATATGTTTACATGTGGGCTGTAGTCTTATTTGTTGATTTAGTACAAAACAGGCATCATCATCTCATTAAAAAGTAACATGCTCTTGCAATGATGTAGCTAAACAATTGCTTACGTGACATTTAGCAACACTCACTCAGTTACATAGAGAGCAATAATAATATTTTTAGTAACCCAGAAAATATTACATATTGAAAATAAGATCTGATTGTAATTTGGATGCAACAGATATGAAAATAACAAACATACAACAATTGTGCTTATGTATGAAAGCATTTGGACCCTGTAAGGTAATACTGATGTTTTCTTTGTATGTTAATTCATCCGTGTCTTTTACATATTATATCACCTGAGCTAAAGGGTCACTTGAGGTATTGTCATCTCTTTGCATCTATCATCATCATTTATATGTTAAATTTTTAATCATTTTGATCTTTTTCACTAAAACCGCTTGCTTAAGGGTGTAGACCTGGGTTACCCTAAAATTTTCCCATCAATCAATTTTTTTTAAATTTGCATTATGGAATAGTTATGTCTAAATACATTATCTGCCAAAATTTCAAAAATTTTCACCGTGCCGTTTTCTCCATAGCACATCCTAAATATAGCAATTTTGAGGGTATTCTGGACGCCAGATGGTAATACTAGTTTCGGAAGATTCTAATAGATATGCACATTTATTTCTGATTGAAAGGGAATATTTTGGCTTAAATACACTTGAGAGTGTTGTTGTTGAATAAATATGAAATATCTAGCATATCTGAATGTCCTGTTTGGAGATAATCACGTGCAAAACAGTGGAAACTCCAAAAAAGGGGGGATGCCCTGAGGACCACCCTGGTATAAAAATTCGGATTAAAAAATTTCCTGTCGATTAATTTACACCAAAAAATGTTACACTGAAGAATAGACATATAGACATCATTGCACCAAATTATACAAACTTTTACTCTCCGATTTTTAAAATATTTAAATTTATGTTTTTCATGGCACCCAGAAAAAAAAATGAAATTGTCGAGGAAAGTTACCACACACCCATCTTTTGCTAGTTTCATTGTTTGTGAGATAAAAAATAACTAGTTACCAATAACAAAAAACTTTTGAATTCTTATAATTGACACAGTGGATGTCCAAATTACCAAATGACTGCATTTGTCTTTTTTCTTTTCAGGTCTGCTGGGGAGGGGGAGGGTTAGTTTGAGGGTGACTATTTTCCTCCCTTCCTATGGTACCGCGGGTTCTATGATACCGCGGTATTTATTTTGTCTGTTCCTATGCACTGCAGTGCCACCCGCCGGTTTTTCTATTTATATATTCATAAACACAACAGTCACATTTATCGGAACGTCTGGTCATTCTGTCCAAATGTCTTGAATTTTTGTAAGTACACGTATTTTCATCTTTTCCTTAGAAATAGCAGACATTTTTATTTTACCCTGATACCATGCTTTGTAAAATGTCCAATAATTAAACCATAGTTGTCATAATTCGTCTGCTATTTTTTAGAAATGTCGTCCGTTTGTTTACGTTTCATTTCAACCCGATTTGGGATTTTTTGTGCTATTTTTAGTTACTTTCTAGACCGACAAAGTTGATGGAAAAATTAAGCTATGAAAACATATTAACCAACATAACGTTACATCAAATTGACTGAACTTCGTTACATTTGTTATTTCAAAGAAACTTTACACATTATTTATTAAATGTAATAAATTATCAAGATTTTCTTTATGGTATAAGTTTGCCAGATATTCACCTTGATTTAGTATAAACGGTGCCTTGATTTCTCAAACATTGTGTCCCATAACATTAATTTTGCAATTACCGCGATATCATAGGAAACCATTTCTGGGAGGTACATCGGCGTTGTCATAGGGAAAAGTGGCGACGTATTTTTATACAAATTCAAAGAATAAAATGAATTGTAGGGGAAAATAGGTTTCTATACCGGGGAATAAAATATAACATTTTTGGATTAATTCCGAAAACTAGTTACGTTACACAGACGTTAAACATTAAGTACCGCGGTACCATAGAACCCCGGGCTACTTGATTAATTCATTTAAAAAAAAACCACAGACAGCCACCCAGCTGTATTGTTAAATTCCTTTAAATTCTGTCCTTCAGATGTATTCGTTTGATTCTGATTATTCTTTATTTGTCTTAGTAGAAGGGGGCGACGGTATAAGAGAGGATCAGATAATATTACAATTTTTTCCCCAAACATAGCTTTCTATTTTTTTCTACCGTATAATTTGCTCTATAGTTTCATAATATCTAAGATTCTGATGAATATATTTATTTTTTGTTTTT
>MJUT01021615.1:0-10694 GCA_002080005.1 Gigantidas platifrons | reverse complement strand
GGGGGGTCATACCCCACCCCCTACCTGAAGTGAACTTTTTAATGGTTGAGATCCCCACCCCTAAACCATATATATTTATGATCAGGGTGACTAGGCAAATTAAATGCCTTATAGCTCAGGCCCCAGGGGGTCTTACCTCACCCCCTACCTGAAGTGAACTTTTTAATGGTTGAGATCCCCAGACCTAAACCATATATATTTATGATCAGGGTGACTAGGCAAATTAAATGCCTTATAGCTCAGGCCTCAGAGGGTCTTACCTCACCCCCTACCTGAAGTGAACTTTTTAATGGTTGAGATCCCCAGCCCTAAGCCATATATATTTATGATCAGGGTGACTAGGCAAATTAAATGCCTTATAGCTCAGGCCCCGGGGGTCATACCCCACCCCCTACCTGAGGTGAACTTTTTAATGGTTGAGAGCCCCTCCCCCAAATCATATATATTTATGATCGGGGTGAATAGATAAATTAAATGCCCCAAGAGTTGAGGCCTGAGGTCATCCCCATCCCCTACCGAAAGTTTTTTTTATAGCCGAGTATAAAACAAGACCAAATGATTTTGACTTGCAAATCATTTTAGTTAGTAATGTCCGAAGGGACAAGTTTAAAAAAATGTTAATGTAGAGGCCTGTGGGAAGCACCTATAGGCTATGGAATGTTCTGTATTAAGTTTCTTCAGAGCAGAATGCAAGGTGAGTGACACAGGCTCAGCTCAGTGCTGAGCCTCTAGTTAAAATTGTTATTACTTTTCATCTTATATTTAAAAAATTATCAGAGATAAAGGCTAAATTTAAATTGCAAAATTGTGCAGCATGTCAAGATCTACCTACCCTGCAATTTTGAAGTAAATCCCATAACCCACTTTGGTTTGATTGATTGATGTTTAACGTCCAGCGAGCAATTTTTCGGCTATATTAAGGACGAGAATAATTTAAACGCCACGGGACTCGAAAAAAGGAAATGTGATGGGTAGGGACGGATAATTTTGCCAGTGCAACAGGTTTCCTATGGACCACTCATCGTGAGCATAATGCTCATGATGAGCTGTTACACTGGGTTCTTTAACGTGCGAAGAGGGTCAGTGGCAATCTCTCAAAACGGGACCTCGGTTTTATTTACGTCTCATCTGAAGGACGGGTTGGTTGTCAATTTATACATCCCGCACAACCGACGGACACCTCTTCAAGCCGAAGAAGCTCCCGGTCCCATTTCTATACCCCGGTGTTCCCACGGGGTTGACCCCTTTTAGAGGACTAATGCCTCTAAGATGGAGAAAACTAGTGCCTATTCTACCCCCGGCACACCCTCTGGGAGTTATTGCCCTTTTTTCATCAAATTTTCAAAATTTTAATACTTTTCGTCCTTTATTTAAAAAACTATAAGAGATATAGGTTAAGTTTAAATTGCAAAAATGTGCAGCATGTCACGATGTACCTACCCTGCAATTTTTAAGTAAATCCCATTACCCATTTTGGAGTTATTGCTCTTTTTTTTCTTCAATTTTTCAAAATTTTAATACTTTTCATCCTTTATTTCAAAAACTATAAGAGATAGATGTTAAGTTTAAACTGCAAAAATGTTTAGCATGTCAAGATCTACAAAAAAGTTCCACAGTTGAAAATGTCCGACAACTGTGTGAAGAGTTATTCCTCTTGAAATGCATTTTTTTGTTGACTTTCACTGCTTTTGGTTACTCAAATAATCAAAGGGAAGCAACTCTATTACAAAATGTGAAGTAGCAAAAGCTAAATTTTGAGAATCATTGACATTCATGTTTTTTACAGCAATGTTGATAACATACATTAAAGGGGGAACCACTGCCCAAATTTTTTTGGAGAGGGGGTCTGCAATGACGAGGGCTACATTTGTTATTTTTTATCAAGTTTTATTGTGAATGTTGACAAATGTACCCTTTTTGAAGTATCACTGTATGTCTTTTTGATGTTTGTATAGCATACAGTGATACTTCAAAAAGGGTACAGTTGTCAACATTCTATTTTCGCAGTTTTCACCTAGAACTCGCTATTTCATTGAGTGTAACTTCGCGAAAATATTGTTTACCATCGTCCAAGTACCAGTACAAATATCAGCCATTACATTTAACTATAAAGCTTTCAAAAATTAAGTTTTCGTTTTGATACCAAGCAAATTATAAGTTTAAATGACAATAATTACTTTTCTGTTTAATTTCAATCGAAATAAATTGAACGGCACTTAAACTAATCATTACGGAGTAATTCTGTTAATTTTCAAAAAGAATTGTCTATATAAAGTACAAATATCGAAAAACTTACCTTGAAGATGCTTGAAATCCCCAAGTTGTTTATAAATACGTCAAAAAGTGCACAGAATCAACGTCAATAAGGAAATTTAGGCGCACAGGTTTGTATACTGTGTAGGAGATCTATGTGTAAAATACGTATTTCAGCCTATAAATTAAATATAGAAGTTGGGCGTTATAATAAGACTCCTAGAAATGAACGTTTCTGCAAAAAATGTAATACCGGTGAGATAGAAAATAAAATGCATTTTTTACTTTTATGCAATCATTTTGAAACTGATAGGGAAAATATTTTAGATTTAGTAGTGGCGGGTGAAGCTAAAAATGTCCATACACTCAGTTGTGAGAACAATTTTTTTTTATTGAATAATGAAAATATCTCAATACTTAATACAGTGGGCAAATTTATCAAAGATAATTTGTATTAATGACAGCAATCTAGCAACAAATACAACATGGTTATTGTTTATTACTTTTAATGTGATAAATATGTCATTGTGTAGCTGTACTTTATATACATATGCAAGGATATAAATCCTTGACATATGTAATTATGATTCTTTCTTTGTATGTTTATACTTTTAATGTCCTTATGGGGCCCATGATTTGGAAATAAAATATCTTGTATCTTGTATAACACAATACAGTATAAATATCATACAATGAAATAAAGACAAAAGCAAATTATCATCAATAATTGACCATTTGATACATAGCATCATGTCTGAAAGTTTTATTACTCAGTCCCACATCTATAATATTCAATTTAATTTTAATTATTCAACAAGCAAGTCAACACAAAGTTTACATACTGGAAATGTATACATTCAGTTGTTTTATTGAATATGGACGTTTAAAATATGTAACAAGCTAGGTTACATGTAGGACATAAGGCTAAATGTCCAAATATGTTTCAGAGTCAAATATTTTACTACTTGTTCTCGTTACATCGATTTCGTCAGTGACACATTTCCGGATTTTGACCGTTGCACATCGTTTTTGTTTTACTATTCTATTATACCGCGCGTGCGTATTGAGTTTTGACAGCGGCAGATTCGAATACCTTTTACAGGTAACTTCCCTTATGAATTTACGAAAAATTCTACCAAAGATAAGACTAAAATGTCAAGTTACTGCATTAAGTAACGTAGGGAAACTACGAGAACCACAAACGGCGATGAAGATACTTTTCCAGTTCTGTAACATTTTTTTTTTGCAAATAAATAATTGACCCAGCCGTGACAACGTCAACGTCACCACACACACAAGTTTGATGAAGCCAACTGCACATCAACATTATTGTCCTGTTAAAAGCAAACATGAAGCCCTCCCCCAATAAAATAGTATCTATTATTTTGACATAACAATGTCATATTATTATTTCCTGCTTTATTTTAGCACCGAGCGTTCAAACTATATATTAATAATTTAATTATAAGTATCCTTACAGTTACAGTTACAGCAGATATGTTTGTAACATGACCGCTGGTGTTATAAGTTTTATTCCGTGTCGTCAAACATTGTTCAGCAAGCAGAAATGCTAGAACAAACAAACTATTTAGACCTACTTTAACAATCAAAATTGGTCATCAGTGGACCATGAATCGAAATGAAAGCACCGGCTCTTGTGTAGAGTCAAAAATATGCTCGCTATGTCAGTATGTGCCTAAAATATATTTTTAACTCTACACAAGTGCCTGTGATGAAAGTACATTAGATTCTCTGCATCGTACCGATCACTTTTTTATGTACAAAGCCTACAATATACCTGTATATACAGAATACAGATCGTTTTTTATAGACTAAGGGACCGACCATTTAACTTGCAGGGGGTGTGGGGTTTTTTTCGGACAACACGAGAGTTAGAATTTTTTTTTGTCGCGCAAAGCGCGAATTTTTTTCCAGAATCCAACTTTAGGTTATATGACAAAAACTCTGAATCAGATTATTTTTTTTTTCCTCCACCAAAATCAGAATATTTTTCAGCTACATTGGGAATCAGAATATTTTTTTAGGTACCCCCCCCCCCCTTTCAAGTTAAATGGTCGTTCCCTAAACATGGTCAGTTTGGTGGCTTTTACGTCGCAGCAATTATTTCATACTTATTCAGAATGAGACTATAAAAAGGGAAGTGTGGAAAGCCGGATAGGGACGAACAAATGTACCCTTTTGTAGAGTCGACAATGTGCCTCCCCTTTTTGAAATATATACATAATAGGCTTTTAACCTGCACGGAGCGTGACACAACACGACACCTACTGTGGTTCATGGTCATACTTGCCAATTATATTCCGACAGCCCATATTTAGAGGGGGCCCCCTATTGCCACAATGGAGACGTGCCAAGACTCGCGTGTTGGGTACGGTAGCTCTTTTGCTTAAGCCACGGAGCCGTCGCCAGTACCCAGACATCAAACCAGAGGATCCCAATATGTTATAAAAGAATTCATTCCTAATAATTTAACATCCATGGCAATAATTTGAAGATTTAGTTACATTCAAAATAAGCGAAATGCACTTTTATTTGTGCAACCATGCTTTATCTCAAGTGAACAAATATGTTTTTATATCAAGGGCATGTGCTATTGTACCCTTTACATTGCTTTCAAGTGTTACAATTACAACATAAAAAAGAATAAAACCAACATTTTTTACAAATTCATTACCAAGGAATGACAATTTGTCCTGAAATATAACTCTTTGCTATATATATCTTGTTTGTTTAATAGTAGACACAGTAATAAAAAAAAACCACCCAATAATCTACATATGAATAAGACAAAGCAATTCAATATTCAAGTTGTCTATTACAAATTAAATGTGCATCCAATGCTAATCCTTAATATGTCATTAAGAGCGGGCCTGGATTAACCCTAATTACGTGCTTAGGGCATCAAGGGGCAAGGGCACCACAAAAATCCGGCCACAAGGCAATTTATTTTATCAGCCAGATATTAGGCTCAATTGAATTCTGAATTTAATGTTAGGCATTTGACAATTATGTTGAGTCTAAGCATCAAGGGGTTGTGTTAGTTTTTAGATTTTGCCAACTTGAAGGTGTGGGGACACTTAGGTTGGCCTGTGCTTATGGCATAGATTGACTTTAATCCAGCCCTGACTAAGAGGCCTAGGACTCCTACTAGGAGTGCATCGGAAAGTGTTGAGAGGGAACCTTAAAGTGGAGGAGGCAAGTTTTAGAAATGAAATGGAAATAATTGGGTGGGTGGTTCAACATAAAAGATGCAGTTATTTCTAATTTTTGCCAAAAACGTTGGGGAGGAGGGCAAATACAGTTCAAAAGTGGGAGGAGCATGTATCCCCCTTTTTTTGCACACACACACACACACCCTGCTTACATTTCACTACATGTTAGAAAATTAACTCCCAGAAAATGACACAACTGTACTACCTCTAAATTCAAACCTTTAGAAGTAGTAAAGAGGACATCATTCCAAGGCGACATAAATTCGAAATTCTTGTGAAGAGAAATGCAATTGTGGTAATGTATTCAACCTTTTCTCAATTCTGTAATTTTAGACAATGATTTTCACCGAATCTACCTGTTTAAAATTGTGCAAATAAAGTAAATAAACCCAATATGCTAATCGTATATCATGGTAATGTCAAACGGCGAAATATAAACACCATTATGTGACAATTTGTCGGTGCAGCAGATCGGGGTTTTCTCCAAGTATTTGTACTCCGGTTTCCTCCGTTAATAAAACTGACTGACACCAGTATTTGAAATATTTTTGAAAATGATGTTAAATACCCATAAACCCTACCCCTTCCCTTGTTCATTTCGGGAATCTAAACTAAATCCCCCAAACTAAAGTCGTCGTTTTCTGATTTGATATCACCATGCAAAGTGTATATGTTGTTTGTAAATAATAATCACTGGATTACCATTTTTTCCTTAGAAAAACAATCTAATAGTATGTTGTAGTTCTGAAATCGAGACCACTATACCATAGGTTCATCACCAATATGACATCACTACAGTACACAGTATAGCCTTTATATCTTTATTTGTCAGTATTGTTCCATTGTCAAGAGTGTACATGTATAACTCAAGCTCACACATATAAATATGTACTTCTATTCAATTCAATATTGAAAACCATCTTTATTTTATTCCATATCAAATGCAATACTTTTCAATAGATTTACTTTATATGTAACAATCATATTCTATAATGAACAAATAAGGGGGTGTCTGAATTTGTAAATATGATGCTATGTAATCAATGAAGTGTTTGAATCTTTGACTGTTTGTTTTCAGCAAACTCAAACAAAAAGGGTATAAAAAAATATTATACAAAGGGCGTATATGGTGGGGTGGCGGTGCACGTGCCACGTGGTGCCACTTTGAAAAGTGTGTATTGATTGGTACTTCCAACAAAATCAGTTTTTAAATATTACACAACATACATTGATTAGCATGGGGTCACTATGCTCGTGTGGTCCGGGGCAACTGCCCATCGTGTCCATGTTTTAAGACGGCACTGCTCCTACGCCTCTGTTATATTAAAATATGAGGGTACCTTTTGTTTAATCATTTGTAATATATATATATACCCAATATTCTAAAGCAAGACATGAAATGAGTGATCCCCATAAAAAAGTACAATCTCAAGTTAAGTCTAGTTATTAATATGAATTAGATTTAGGGACCTACAAAACTTTCAAGAAATATGAGGTTTATTGATTAGTTTCAAGATTATTATTAATTGACAATTATTATGACAATTCTTTTTTATATATCACATTAAGCATCCATTTATATGCAAATAATCGGAAATGTAACGGAATATGACCAATTTCTACAAGTAGTCATAACAACTCCCAACATAAATCTGAGAATGAGGATTCATTGGGTAAACTTTATATTACTACTTTGATGTAAATGGCTATTTACAGCTTCTTAATTATTCCAATTTTACCTGTTTCTTCAATTGATGGTCATGAAACAGCTTTTGCTAGATTTAATGGCTAAATAATACTTCTTACGTGAACAATCGATCTTCAAAAGGACGAGCAATCTCGCCATGAATTGAGGTGTTAATCAATGCACAATTACTTTGTACATAAATAATAGCATGGTAGATAGCGTGACCTCACACTACAATTATCACCCAGCATCATCATCACATCATTGTTATTGTTTTGTTGACAGGTGTGCCTGAAACATGGAGAAAACGGGTAAAGAACTAGCAGACAGAGTTTCTAGTCTATTTGATATACCAGAGAAAAAACAACCTACTGCAGCAGGTTCCAGCATAACCTCCTTTACCTGTGAGCCTAGAAATTTTGGTGATGAATCTTCGGGTAAACCAGCCAAGAAGGTATTTATAACTTTGTATTTTTTGTCTTTCCGTTGTTCAATAGAAACAATGCTATAAACTTTTATTATTTGTTTTGTTCTATTTTTATTTATTTTATTAATTTTTATTTTTTTTTATTTTAGGTATTCTACGAAAATACATATCAAATAGAACCATACACAAAGTTTAGAGCAGACAAGGTTAAGCCAATTATAGATGACATATTAACGAAAAATCTGGAAGGTTAGTCAAGTTTAATTTATTGTGTATAATGTAATAACAAAATGTTGTTATTAAATAACAAATGCAATGTGGAATATATTTTTTAAACTGTCGTCAATTTATTGTAAAAGTTCCACATTCGTGTTCACATTCCTTTCGTATCATCGTTTTCTACAGTTTTGTTGGATCTTTTTATACGACCTCAAAATATTGGGGTCGTATTATGCGATGATCGTCTTGTCGTTGATGCCGTCGTCGTCCTTCTGTGCAATATTTGTTTTAGTTGACCCATCCGTCTAAAATTTGAATTATGTGACCCTCGGGACAGAATAAAGGTTGGGATTTATTTTGGGATTCCAGTCTTACCTATTTCCAAACAAAAGGCCCCGAGGTGTCAAAAAGGACGTGTTCTCTTTTTTCCTACAATGATTTCCTTGATAAATGATTGCTGCTAACAAGGAAGTTACTGAACAAATGGTTCCTAGTGGTTACGTTGATGTCGCCAGTTCGAATTTTTTTACGGTAATCACCATGTCCATGACTTGGTTGACAGTTCCGGAACATTTGTGTCACAAATGACCAGAATATGTTTAGTTTGTTATCACAAACCGGTACTTTCCCCATTCATGATTTATCACTGGATTTGTAAGAATAGTAACACGACGGGTGCCACTAGTGACACAGGAACTGTCTACCCTTCCGCGGTACCCGATTTCACTCCCATTTTTTATTGGGATTGCTCAATCGTTAGTTTTCTCTGTAATGTTTTGTAGATCATTATTGTCTGTCCTCCTTCGATTTGCGGTTCTGATTACAATTTTGGTGTCTTCAAATTTTTCTTACAAATAATGAGTTATCAATTTAAAATGTTTCATGTAAAATATCATTTCTAATTGTCTGGATTTGAGGATAACCCACAAAGCTAACAATGAATGTACCTTGCATCTTTGAAAAATGACAGTTCTTTGTGCAGATTTTTAATTGTGTAGTTTGACCACTGTGGTCTATTTGATGTTTGTAAGTCATTATGTTATGTCTCCCTCCTTCAGAGGGAAACACATTGTCCTGTACGTCTGTTACAAACATTTGTACGTGCATTTCCTACATTTAAATGGGAATTCCTAAAAAATTTGCATGGTTGCTTATTACCGTTTGGAAGGAGTTATTACCACATTTCATCAACAAAAATATCTTGGTATAAATTTTTGTCCTAATGGTACCTGGAAAGATCATATAAATGAAATTTATAAAAAAGCTTGCTCTCGTCTTAATATTTTGCGCATGATGAAACATAATCTTGATAGGAANCTGACGTATAATTCAATTGACGTCACACCTGTTAAGGAATGTTTTTGAAGCAATGATGGAGAAGGGACAAGACCAGATTCCAGATGAGGGGTTCTTGATGACAAAAATGCCTAGGTATTTTATGGTTACTGTAGATAAAATCCTATTGTGTTTAGGAGTAATTCTACTTTAGCGCACCCTAACCCTAACCTTAACCCTAATCTTAATCCTAACCCTAACCTTAACCTTAACCCTATTCCTAACCCTATCATTAACCCTAACCTTAACCCTAAACCTAGCCCTAACCTTAACCCTAACCCTAGCCCTAACCCTAACCCTAACCTTAATATTAAAGAATGGGAAAATGCTTAAAGAACACACACACACACAAAACAGATTAAAAAACAAAACTGTCGTTACAATTATTTTTGATGGCAAACTTTGTTCGTGTAAACAGGCCTATAGATATGAGAGTTTGGAAAGGATGCCGATTTGAGAATATCATAAAATTGGACCGTGTTTTGAGAAAATGACGTCAGTGGACGCCGATTTGAGGAGTGGACGTCGATTAGAGACTGGACGTCGATCTGAATCTATCATATATGTACAGTGACATATAGAATTAAAATTGTTTGTCAACTTTTAAGGTTATTACGTAGAAAGCTCAAGACCAGATACTGTCAATCTAACCGTGGAAGAAATGGCTACTCATATGAGAACAGAAATAGTTGAGGGATGTGAGGGTACCGGCATTAAATGTGGTGTTATTGGAGAAATTGGATGTAATTGGCCATTAGAAGGTATTTTTAAAGACGTATTGGGACTTGTTGGTCTATATACAACAAGTTATAACATTTGATTGCATATCAGTTTTGTAACAGGTATTCTAACTGCTTATAGTACAGTCACATGGGGTGTTTTGTTTTACGATATAATGATAACCAGTCCATTTCGCCTGACTGTGTAACATTATTTGGACCGGCCAGGCTGTATACACATGTATATAAATAACATCCTTAATATGTCATATCTAAGTAATGATACAAAGCAATCAACTTTACTGTGTTAATTACATTGATTATAGGTACAAAATTGACATTTTAAGCATTTTTTAGTGTTCATACCTAGGGACTGGCTGATAGTTCACCGTTTACCGATTTTAATATTAAACATGAACATCTTAGATCCTATCACTTTAAAGAAACACAGCTTTTTTATATGATTTATATCAAATAGTTAAACAAATTATAGTAGCCTCCAACCATTTTTAGTTAAGGGTGAATCCTGCAAATGTAAACCCAACATTTCTTAAGCAGTATACTGTGAAAGTACTTTTCTTCGTGGGCATCAATTTTCGTGGTTTGCTTAAAAATTACAAATTCGTGGATTTTGTGTTTGTACCCAAAATAAAATGTGTGGATTTTATATTTTCAACATAATATATATATAAGTTTCGTTTGGTAGCAAATCTTTGAGGAAGCTTCAATACATTAGACAGATGAGCCATATAATTATGTAATAGGAATTGGAACGTGGATATAAATTTGACAGTTGTAGAAAATTCCAGCATTTGTAAATT
>MJUT01021452.1:322744-339788 GCA_002080005.1 Gigantidas platifrons | reverse complement strand
GACAATTCTAGATTTAATGTTCTGATACATATTATAAATTACATTGTACATTTTACTATTTATATTATTAATTAATAACTTAGACCATAGGGCATCACGCCATACCGTATCAAAAGCTTTTTCAAAATCAACAAATGTAGCAAAAAGCTTTTTCTTTTTTAATTTTATAAGTTCGAAGAAAGAATGTAAAACAAAAATATTGTCTACCGTGGAATATCCTTTTCTGAAACCACACTGACTTTCGTTTAAAACAGAAAATTGCTCAGAGTAATGATTTAATCTCTTTAAAAGAATTGATGTAAAAAGTTTGCCAAAACAACTCAAAATGGTAATAGGGCGAAAGTTTTTTGGATTCAAAGGATCGCCTTTGTTTTTATAAATAGGTTTAATATTTCCTAGTAACCAACTATCAGGGACAATTCCTGAATAAAATATACAATTAAACATTTTTATATAGACTGGTAAAATAATGTCAATAGAAGATTTAATATATTCATTTACTATAAAATCATCACCACTGGCTTTATCATTTTTCAAATTTTTGACGCAAGAAAGAATTTCTTCACTTGTGATTTCACCATTTATTTCATTATTTAGATTATTTATCAGATTGTTATCAATATCTGGCAGGTTAATTTCATCTTCATCGTTTGTCTCCGGAGCTTTATTTATATTTCTAAAAAAACTCAAAAAGTGAATCAATCGATATATTTGGTTGTTTTTTATTAGTACCTTGTCGTAAAATATTCCAATATTCCTTGCTATTATTTGATCTTAGATTTTTTATTTTCCTTGACATCTCTTTTCTATGCATTTTTATGTTAGCGTCCATTTTTTTCTTGTATTCTTTTTCGGCTCTCTTCATATCTTCCTTGATTTCTATCGACGGATCTATTTTGCAACGTCTTTTCAATTTTCTATATTGTTTACGTGCAATTTTACAGTCGATACTAAACCAAGGCTTAGAAGAAACACACATGTTTTTCTTATTTTTTCTTACAACCGTGTATCTTGTACCAAAAGTTTCTTTTGCAGTGGACAAAAAAATGTTTCCTAATTTATTAACACAGCTATCAATTTCCTGTTGTGTTATACTTTCCTTGTCTAAATTATCTAACTGTGTTTCCAGATCGTGTATAGTCTTTATATTTAAATTATTTAAAAAGTCTAGTTTAAGTGAATCGTTCCACTTTCGTGGTTTCTCTGTACTGTTTACTTTGTATGTTCAATATTAGCGGGTAGTCAAGGAGACGTACATTAGTATTGCCCTAATTAGCTTGCTTGCTACCACACGTATTCAGCACCAATTGGGGTCCGTCCTGGCCGTGATAGTATGGCAGTTGGATTTACAAATACCTATGCAATCAGTGTCTATCACCACTAGTACTGATGTTGTGAGTTCGAATCTCGATTAGGGCGAGGTGTTCAACATTATGTACTAAAGTTTGTCAGTCACTTGCGAAAGCCGGAAAGGTCGGTGGTTTTCTGCGGGTCCTGTAGATCTGGTTTACTCCACCAATAAAACTGACCCCCACAATATAACTGAAATATTGTTGAAAGTGGCGTTAAATACCATCAAACAAACAAACAAACAAACGACACTAATTGCTCTATGAATATATACTAAATCCATCTTCCAGTTGCTAAAATAATTCGTGTTATTGATAACTATATTTATTTTGTAGATTTCATAGAAATGTTGTTGCCATTATTTCAAGATGTAAAATCCAGTCTCGGCCTACGAGACCTCTTGGGTATCTGGAAAGATTATTCTGTGAAGATGGTAAAATAATACCTTGTATGGTATTACTATCTTGTCAGAAGCGTGTGGAACGGCAGCAAGTACATTCTGCACTTAAAATATTAATAAACCACAATTCTAATTTGAGAATGAATATATCAAAGAGTGAAAACAGTTTGGATTTCATTGAAATGAAAAATATCCCCATCAGCGTGAATGAGATTGAGACCTTCGATTGGGTTCAAGCAACAAAACATATCTTTAATAGAAATATTGACGAATACAACAACACACCTCTGTGGAAATTTATCTGGATTCAAAATAGCTATACTCATAAAAATAATTTATTTCAATTTATATTCTCAATCCACCATAGTATCGCTGATTTTCCATATATTCATTTGATTGTCTTCGATTTCTTGAACATTTTAAAAGATATACAGAACGGAATGTTTCATCAGACTTATACAAAGTATCCATTTTCACCTTCTATTGAACAAATTGAAGGCATAAGAAATAACAATGTAAAAATTACAGAAAATACTTGGTCAGAAAGTAGTTCGCCAGAAAATACTCCGCCAGAGAGTAGTTCGTCAGAAGGTAATAATACCATTACAGCACTTGAGGCGTACGAATATTGTTACAAAGATGAGATAAAATCACTTCGGGATACTACTAGAATAATTTCTTGTGTCCTTGTGGAATAAAATCGAAGGACATAATGTTGAGAGATTTTTTGATGAATGCAGAAAAGAAATGGTTTCCAAAAATTCTGCTCTATTAGCGGCCATGTGGAAAACTTTTGGAGAAAAAAGTAAAATTTGAATTTGCATTTATGACCAATTTGCGCAGATATATGAAAGAAAATTCCCCGTTTTACCCTGGAATGGCTGTAGTTGCATGCCCAGTGTCAATAAATTTAGATCTAACAGAAGCAAGTTTATCACCAGATGCCTTCTGGGATCTTGCCAGGATAATTAAAAGTAAAACATCTATTGCACTCAACAACAGTATGCCATTAACAGTATTACACGAAGATGTTCCCAGATGGGCCACAGGAGAACGAAATAAGGGGAAGTTACAAACTGTATTCCTATTGTCTAACGTCGACCAGGTTGCTACTCTAGAACCACAAACGGCTAGAAATTTCCAAATTGAAAATCTTCAGGCTATTTCGGACATAAAACCGGATTATAGTCCAATCTTTGTTGGGTTGTCCATGTTATAAATGGAAGTTTATACTGTTGTATCGGGTATTCATCAAACTACACATCTCTAGAAACTGCAGAAACATTTTCTGATACCATTATAAATATAATTCAGGACAGCAGTGTTATTACATTCTAGGGCTTCATTCACATGGGTATTAAAGTAGTGTTCAAGTCTGGATCTTCTGTCATTAAGACATTTTATATATAAAAATCTGACCGAGACATTTGGTAGGATTCTATGTATAATTTACTTCTATTAGGAATAATTTGATAGTTGCATAGTCAATCTCATGCATCCTGTAAAGTAGCATTTTTATATTTTATGATAGACCAACACAAGATTAGAGATGTACAGTACAACATGTCTACATCAAAGCTACTTGGGTGTTGGGGGGAAGGGATCTAACTTTTGCGTTCGGAATAGACAGATTTCGGTTTATACAGGTTAACTTAACAGTGATTACCTATATTTTGGTTTTTAATTAAAGTTTGGTTGATACGGGATTTCAGTTTATTCAGAGTTCGGTTTAGACATGTTTCACTGTACAAGGTCTGTAATTATCGTTATTGAAGACTTGTATTCTAGATTTATATTGTATTAATATTAAGTATTAAATAGTTTTGATAATTTTGCATTTCATTATGATTTTTATCAGTTTTGATGTACATTGTTTTTTGTATCATGTGTATTATCTGTCTTTATATTGTTTGTTTTAGTTGGTAATTAGTATAGCCGTGATTAGCATGCTTGCTACCACACTTCTTCATCACGAACAACACTAATTGCTTTAGATCTTGTAGGACCCCTGTTTGCACACAGGAAATGCTTGATCTTGCAGACAATGTCAAAGCAGCATTTGATTCCGATGAATTTGTTATTCAACAGAAATCATGAACTTTCAAGACTCTAAATGTATTGGTGATATTGTTGGGTTAACATGTAAAAATAAATCTGCAATGATGAGATGGCCATTGACAGAGCAATGTACTGAAGAAATGAAACGAGATGAACAGCAGGCCAACTATTTTATAAATCACATCAAGTGTAAAATAACGGATCCCGCTGATATTTCCTATACAAGCACCTAAATAAAATGTTAGAATTTTAACGATGAGGGATCTTTTATGGATGGAGATGTCTTTGTTAAATGGTCAATCTCGTAGTTTATATAAATCTATTCAAAGATCCAGAAAACTGAAGTCCATCGAATACATGACAAGAAACATTTAAGCGTTTAGAAGTTTTGTTCTGGAAACATAATGGATGTCCACATAAACAGCCAATTAGTTTTCATCGTGAGTTGAAACCGCATCGATTGTGTTATTGTCTACCCTCAGATCATTGTTTCAGTGAGTTAACACTGAAATCCAACTAATCGTGGTGGTCGAATACAAAGCGGACATTATCATAGCCTTATCGAATGCAACTTGTTCTCGCCATGATATAGCAGAATAAAACAACAATCAATCACTCTCTTCATCGTGCAAATTGTTGGTAGCATATAACTATTGTAATGGGTCTTTCATATCCGATTTGCCCAATCCTCGCATCCATATTATTTCCAGAGTTAATACAAGCCATCTATTTTACCCCAGTTATATACTCATATTATTATCATCAGACACTGAATTTAACCCAAGTCCAGCTACTCCTAAATACCCCTGTCAAATTTGCAACGAAGCTGTCACTTGGAGACAACGTGCAGTAGCATGTACTAACTGTAATCTATGGTATCACTCAAATTGTATGGGTATGAACTCAGCTATTTATAAAGCTCTTGAACCATAAAATGCATCTTGGACTTGTTTTCAGTGTGGCATACCAAATGTTTCAACCAGCCCATTTGAATCTGTGATTGATGAGAGTAACAATACTTACGATTCAGTAAGGAATCAGTCAGTACTCAGCAATACATCATTAGATAATGGCAAGATAGGATCACCATTGAATACATCTAGTCCAAATCATCAGGCAAACCAACGCTCAAAGCTTCTACATATCAGAAACATCCGATTTGCTACCATTAACTTTCAAAGCATTAACGCCAAAAAAACATAGTTTCTGGAACTTTTTAGACTCTAGTAACCCAGAGATTATATGTGGAAATGAAACATGGCTTAAACCGTCTACATGCAACAGCGAAATTTTACCAGACGAATCCGACTACGAAATATTCCGTAAAGACAGAAAAGATGGATTCGGAGGTGTCATGCTTGCAATCAAGTCAAATATCAACAGTAATCCCATTGACATAACAACAGTCACCGATTGCGACTGTGAGATTATCGCCAGAAAAACTTAGTGTGATTCCAACAAGTTAATCATTGTGATATCCGCATACAGACCACCTAATAGCAGCATTGAATACTCTAAAGACCTGTCAAACATCATCTCTGACATTTGCCATAAGAACACAAAATCCACCATCTGGATAGGTGGAAACATGAACTTATCCGATATCAATTGGTTTTCGAAGACTATAACCAGCAACCAGTATCGTAAAGAAATTAGCGAAATTTTTCTAGCCCTAGAAGAAGACTTAGGTCTTATATAATCGGTCAACTTCCCGACAAGAGGCCAAAAGCTGCTAGATGTATTCTTTACAAATCGACCATCATTAGGTAATAGATGCGAAGCAATACCAGGTATCAGTGACCATGAACTAATCTTTGTAGATTCCAACATAGCAATATCAAGACAAAAGCCAGTAAAACGCAAAATATACATGTGGAAAAGGGCACACACAGAAATTAAAAAGCAAGATAGAGGAAATGTCAAACAACATACTGGAAAAGTTCAAATTAACACCAACATTAACACTCTGTTGGATTACTTCAAGACCAAGTGCACTGATATAATGAAGGAATGTATACCATCGAAAACAACTTCCACAAGAATAACTCAGCCCTGGATTACAAAATACCTGCGTACTCTGTCAAGACGGAAACAAAAACTATACAATCGAGCAAAACGCACACACAAGACAAGGGACTGGAACTCATGCAATGCAATGAAGAAACTCTCCCAAAAGAAATGCAGGGAGGCATATAGCTCATATATCAACAACATAATATGTAGCGAAGAAGCCAATCCAAAACTCTTCTCGAATTACATCAAAAACAGGAAGAATGATAGATGTGGAGTTGCACCACTGAAACGTAATGGACAGTACAACCAAGGCAAACATACTTAGCTCTCAGTTCTCGTCTGTTTTTACATCTGAAGACCTAAGTAACATGCCAGATATGGGAGTGAGCTCTACACCAGAGATACCACCTATTATAATCCACCACAATGGTGTCATGAAACTCTTGACAAGCTTAAATCTACACAAAGCTACGGGACCCGACAGCATCCCGGCCCGCCTACTGACGGAAACAGCCAAAGAGATAACACCAGCACTCACGTTTATATTCCAAGCACCCATTAACCAGGGTAAAATCCCATCTGACTGGAAAACAGCTATAGTCGCACCTGTATTTAAAAAGGCAGAGACAGAGGCCAACCTTCCTACTATAGGCCGATGTCATTAACATCGATATGTTGTAAAACACCAACATCCTCTCAGACGAACAACACGGCTTCCGCAAGAGAAGATCATGTGAAACCCAGGTAGTTCTAACCATCCATGACTTAGCAAAGGCGCTTGACTCTGGCGAACAGATAGACGGTATCTTACTGGACTTCTCTTAGGCCTTTGATAAGGTCCCCCATAACCGACTATTGATGAAACTTGATCATTATGGAGTACGAAACAACACTCTCTCAGATTCAGGATTCAGACCGTACCCAGACTGTTGTACTGGAAGGAAATTCGTCATCAACAAAAAACGGTCTTAGGGCCCTTGCTCTTCCTTGTATACATCAACGACATACCAGGCTATGTAAGGTCTCAGACCCGTCTTTTCGCTGATGACTGCCTCATGTATAGGAAGGTCAGTTCCACCTCTGACTGTACCCAACAAGAAGACCTAGACAACTTAATCAAATGGGAACAACAGTGGCAGATGCAGTTCAACCCAGACAAATGTGAAGTATTGGCCATCACTAAGAAACGTAAACCACTACATCATGACTACACCATACATGGACACATACTCCAACATGTTGGCTCTGTGAAATACCTAGGCCTTAAAATCTCTAAAAACCTCTCTTTCTTAAGGAGAAACATCGGCACTTGCCCCCAGTCAACTAAGGAACGAGCATTTACCACCTTCGTCCGCCCAACAATCGAGTATGCTGCTGCAGTCTGGGATCCATCTACCCAGAGGAACACCAACGCACTAGAAAGTGTTCAACGAAGAGGGGCAAGATTTGTCATGAACAACTACCGACAAACTAGCAGTGTCACCAGCATGACGTCACAACTAGGTTTGGAAGAACTTAGGATCAGAGGAGCACGTATTAAGACAATTTTACTATTTAAGATCGTAAACAACCTTGTTGATATACCACCAGAACCGTTCCTCATTCCAACTGGCGCCATCACTAGAGGACATAACATCAGGTACCTTCAACCACACACCAGAACAATAACCATGTAGTATTCCTTCTTCCCGAGTGCTATCAGGACATGGAACACACTACCTCAGCAACTGGCCAGCATGACTTCCCTGGAGGGTTTCCGACAGGCCCTGGCCCACACCACCATTGTACCATATTACTACTCCTTCTGTTTGTTTTTAATTGTATATACTGGACATTATAATTGTACATAGGGGGCAGTTTTATTGTGTCATATGAAGAGTGTGATTATACTCAACCATGAGTCCTGTACTTACAGAAGAAGAAGATCTTTCACGACCATGGTCTGACCCACCTTCACCGGTATATTTCGTGATATGGTATATGAAAATACAGATAAGCTACTGTAATTAAACAGTTTCGGGTAAGAGCTCTTTTAAAACGAAGAATATTTCCTTTCATTTACTTTGTAAGCTATTCTTTTAAAACATTAAAAAGATCTAATAATTTATAAGGACCGTTGTGATCGTATGGTTGTTGCATTTACAACTACCAATACAGTCAGTGTCTATCACCACCATAACGCTAGAGTACTAATCCCGCTGATGGAGAAGTGTACTCAATACAACATTACAGTTGTGATCATTCTTTGTCAGTCACTTGCGGCAGGGTGTGGTTTTCTCGGTGTACTCCGATTTTCTCTACCAGTAAAACTGACCACCACGATATAACTGAAATATTGTTTGAAAGTGTCGTTAGACACCAAAACTCCCTAACAATTTACTATATTCACTTATACATTTAGCTTTATGTTGCGCTCGCTGGTAAAGAGACCATTCTTTTTCTCTTCATTGCTTGATGCTATTTCCAGTCTAATCTAAAAGACTTAAAATAGCACAACAGAAGAAAGGGAAATTAAAAAGATCAATTTGTTTATTTTCTATAGGTCTCCGTTTTCCTTGTGCAAAATTATACGTAAATCGGATTGGGATTATACAACAAAATAAGGACTTGACTGTCAGACAGTATATAAATAGCTGGAAGACAAATGAAATTTAAAAATGGCACCTTATGTTTCTTAATCAAATGTAAATCACAAATTAATCCATTTCCAGTTAAAACGCGGGGAAATGGTTAATGGATCGACCTAGGAAATTTAGTAGTACATGTGTAATAGCCAAATTGTTATTTTCATTTCATTGTACAACATTCCGTTACACATGATAAACAAAACCAGCAAAACATTTTCAGGTACAATTTAATAATATGGGGTTATAGTAAAAATAAATTTATGAGGTATTATCAAAATTTTAGGAAAATGGTCGTAAATATTGCTACGTTTGCTGATTTACGAAGTTGATCTGTCAGAAGGATAGCAGTATAAAATATATACTTGTTTACACTTCTCTTCATTTAGGACTAGTTGATAGTTCTTATGTCGAGAATGTGCAAACAAAAAGACAGTACAAACGTCAACATAACAGGAGAACATTTACACCATGAATATGATGACTTGATAAACACAACACGAAATGTCATTTGTCAGAGATTTATAACGATAATATTTAACATTATTATACTTCGTATAAGTTTCTGTAGTGATATTTGGTACTGTAATATTTTGGCATATTACCTGGGTAATATTTTGGCATATTATCTGGACAATTAGACACTCAGTATAATAATGATATTAATGTGGTCACATTATTATATAATTATATCGTACAAGTGTGCCCCAGAAAACACGAATTTGTTAACAACAACATTTTTGTCTTTTAACATGTGTTTTTCCTTTCGGCCTTCTTTGAATTGTGGCTTCTAATTACACCCTCCTTTTTTTGGTATCTTCAAACTTTTTCCTAGTTTACTGACACTACCAATAAAAATCGAAATGAAATATATGATAATACATTGTGTAAACTAAAAATGTTACGATATATTTCACATTTATTTACAATATAATATATTTGTATACCACCAGACGACCACGAACAGCATACACTCACAAGTCATTATTAAGATCAATAACATTTGGATAAATTTTGTGATCATTAAAGTTAGAGATACCAGGCGCAGATTCAGAGGGGGCATGTATGCGTACCCCCCCCCCCCTCAACAGGAGTAATAATACGCTATACATTATATATTTTTCTGGTGCATTCTGTTGTCATCTTTATAATTCTTCCTTGTTTTTTGTTGTTGTTTTTTTGCACTGTAAAAATTCAGATATTTACTTATGTAAGTTATGATTATGATAATGCTTTTCATGTCACTAATATCAAACAGACTATATAATGATAATAAAGTCATTTAGAACCTGGAGCACTATCAAGTATCCAGTTCCTCGTTCCATCTAATTGTGCTTCGCTCTACTTATACCAAAAGCTCTGTCCATCATTATATTTATCTGACAAATTGATGATAAGCCGCATAAAACAAAACCAAGGATACACAATGAGCCATTTGTAATGTAATACTCAAAGTGTTATCATGAGAGGTCCTTCATCTATCAAATATGAGATCATTGTTAACTGGACATTTTCGATTGAAACAAGAATTGAGCTACCTATATACCTCATACACCAGTTTAACCCCACATCATATTGTATTTTAATAGAAACAAGACATACATTTTTCACGGATATGTTCAGTGGTTTCTTACTGATCTCGAAAATAGCGAAAATAAAAACACCACAAAAAGTAATATTTTTAAAGTATGCATATTGTTGTCCGACATTTTGTCCTATCATATGTCTTGATGTTCTGAGTTCCGTGTTGTGATGTCCGCTACGATTTTCACATAAAAACGATGTTCTGTTCGTCTTTACCCCCTGTTGTTTGTGGGAGGGCTCATGTCTTATTTGTGTTTGTCTGCGTCGTGTCAAACACGTATTGACAATATGGATAACAGCTAATGTTATTCCCGCTTTCAAGAAGGACGATAAGAACATAATTGGTAATTATCGCCCAATCTCTCTACTATGCGTAATAAGCAAAACTTTTGAAAGATGTGTATATAAACATATTATGAATTTTATTCGAGAATTCCTATCGGAACACCAGTCTGGATTCACCTTAAAAGATTCTACTCGTAATCAGTTGATGTATATTGCTAACGTGTTCAGCTCCGCTTTAGATGAAGGGAAAGACATTAGAATTATTTTCTTCGATATAAGTAAGGCATTTGACAGGGTTTGGCACAGAGGGTTACTGTTCAAATCGAAAAAAATTGGTATCACCGGAAATCTTCTTTTATGGCTAAAAGATTATCTCTCAAACCGTAATCAAAGGGTGGTTATTAATGGACAAGAATCTTCTTGGGCTAATATCAATGCTGGTGTTCCACAAGGGTCGATCCTGGGCCCATTTTTATTCTTAGTTTTTATTAATGATATTGTTAATGAGGTAAACTGTCAGATAAAGCTATTTGCTGACGATACAAGTATTTATGCTATTGTTGACAACCCTTTGGTAGCCTCCATTACTCTCAATTCTGATTTCGATTGCATTAAAAAATGGGCCGATAAATGGTTAGTAAATTTCAACCCTAAGAAAACCGAATCTATGATTATATCTAGGAAAAAGGATCCACCTTATCACCCTCCGTTAATTATGGACCGGAACGTTATCAAAACTGTTGATTCTCACAAAAATCTTGGTCTTATATTTTCCAGTGACGGGAACTGGAACATTCATATAGATGAAAATTTAGCTAAAGCGTCCGTGCGACTGAATATGTTACGGAGACTTAAATTTCAAGCCGACAGAAAAACCCTTCAAGCTATGTATTTTTCATATGTTCCCCCCATCTTGGAATATGTTGACGTGATTTGGGACAATTGTCCGGAGTATTTGAAAGATAGACTGGAGAGTATTAATTACGAGGCAGCGCGAATTGTTACAGGGGCGACAAAATTAACCAGCATTCATGTTGTTATGAAGGAATCTGGGTGGGAAAGTCTAAGGGATAGGAGGAAGAAGCACAAACTTATTATGTTCCACCAGATGGTTAATAAAAATACTCCAGACTATCTTACAAATCTAGTCCCCTCAACTTTTGGACAAAACCACTCGTACGGTACCCGTAGCCCACATAATCTGCCTTCTGTATATTCACGTACAAATTTTCATCACAACAGTTTTATTCCGTCTACTGTTCGTCTTTGGAATGAATTTCCTATTCATATTAGAACCGCTTCTTTGTACTCTCTTAATTTTTTTTTTTACAAAATAAACACCTTGTCCCGCAATATTTTTATAGCAGCAGCAGAATTGGTCAAATTATGCACACACGAATCAGAACAGAGAGTAGCGGATTGAAAGAGCATTTATTTAAGAAAAATATAGTAGATGATCCATACTGTATTTGTAAACAAATTGAATATATTCTGAACACTTTTTGTTATATTGTCCATTGTATCGTTTAATCCGACAAAATATTATTAATAATATTTCATATCAGGCAACTACTCAAAATGTATTATTTGGTAACCCTTTATTGTCTGATATTGAAAACAAACAAAATTTTATCATTATACAAGATTTCATTGTCAAAAGTAAGAGATTTGCATAATTCTTACATATATTTTCTAAAAATATAGACCGTATTCATGTAATGTGATTCTCATTAATTTCATAATCCGTGTAGAATCTTTCACAAAACTTGTGTGGTCACCCAACCACTTTTTGTTATTAATATACAAGATTATAATTTGAACAACCATCCATCTGCAATAATTTACCGGGAGAGGAATTTGTATAAGTGTTTTACACTTGTTTTCCAATCCCTTTATATGAATATCACTATGTAATGTCTTATATGTATTTTTGTTGAATAAAATATAGTTTACATTAATATGGATAACATGGCGGGTGTCTTATAAGAAGCAAGAACTGTTTACTCTTCGCGAGCACATGGTATTTTGGTGAGGTCTGTGTTGCTCGTCTTTTTAGTTTTCTGTGTTGTGTTTGTTTGTTTGTTTGTTTATATTCGTCCTGTGTATTCGTTAAGCGATTGGTGTTACAGTGTATCAAAGGTAACTTCAAATCCCATCAGTCGAGTGAGACCTACAAATTTGTCAGCTCAACATCGGTTTTCAGTGGGGTTCGTGTTACTCGATCTTTAGTTTTATGTGTATGTTTTGTAGATCGTTATTTTTCCTTTTGTACTTTTTCTTTTGACCATTGTACTGTCTGTTCTTCTTCGATCTACGGATTCTGATTACCCCTTTGGTATCTTCAAACTGTTTTTATGATGGGTGTGTGTGAAATTAATATGACAATCAATTGTCCAATATATATATATATATACAAGGAAGTTTTTAATCCAGGATGTACTTTTAGGTTTATTTTTCAGACATATGATGGATGTGTGTGAAATAAATATGACAATCAATTGTCCAATATATATATATATATACAAGGAAGTTTTGGATCCAGGATGTAACCTTGAAATAAATAAATAAATAAATAGAACATGCCAATTTCATGTTCAATAGACTGTTTGACTTTATTACTTACTTCACGCACAATACGATAAGAATTATATCGTAGATTAAGAACAAATTTCAAATTTTAGGCAATTTAAACATGTTTTTTAAACAAAATTATTGTTGTTATCTGTAAAATCAGTTTTACTGCTTTTTAAACTTAGAATAAATTATTTTAGGCATGTAGACGTTTTCTACACGAATGATATGAATTGGAAGTCTGATTTATAATTATTGAAAAGTTATGTTCAATACCTGTGATAAATATAGACTATAACATGGCCATTTCCATATCGGTCCCGGTATCATTCAGAGACTTCCATATCAGCCCAAGGCGATAGCCGCGGGCTGATATGGGTCGAGGGATGATACCAGGACCTATATGGAAAAGGCTATGTTATAATCTGTTTATCACATATTTAACCATGACTGAAATAAATAAATCTTAAATGAATAAATAAATGTATGTTTATTCATCAACATAACAAAATAAATAACGTGTAAAAATCAACAAAATAATTCACCGTATTTATCACAGGTATTGAACATAACTTTTCAATAATTATAAATCAAACTTCCAATTGTTATCATTTGTGTCATAATAAATTATTGTCGCATTTCCCTGGATATTTGAGTATGGGAATTGTGCTATTTTGGAGTTGGGCAAAACGGGAGCCAAAACGGTAACCGTTTGTTTAGAGTTATCATTAGTAACCGTTGACTGGACAGGGTTACTACTGATGAAAATTAGTATAACTGTTTTATTTTCATAGTTCTCAATAGTCGATACGATGGCGTAAATATCAACATTCGCCATCACTAAGATATCTACTGATGGAAGCTTGGATACATTTCAATAAATCGGGTTCGTAATCCTGTTTGAATTTCGAGCGCGCTGAAAAAAACCTGGTAGTGGGTTATTTCTATTACTGGTAGCGTAATTTGCATAAGCTCAAGGCACTGGTAAAACTCAATGTTTCATACTTGTACAACAAATAACAAAGACATGGAATAGATTCTCATTAAAGTTTATTATTATAACAATTGATCAATTAACAAATACAATATATAATCCTACTGAGCGCTATAAAAATACCGGTACCCCCCTTTTTGGACAAATGTCAATAATTAGCGTAAAGTCGTACGGACGTAGTAAAAATATATAGGTCACAGGTCGGAATATTCTATCTTAAAGGGAACGTACCAATCTAAATAACAGAGACTGGAGAAGTAAGTAATTTAAATCGTAGCTGGTAGCGCTCAGGTTAATATGATAAGGTGCTTAAAAGGTGCAGCTGTCCTGGTCTCGGGTTAAAGTGTCTCTTTCAGTTGCAGACGTCAGGTCTTTATATACTCGGGGCCCACATCTGGATGTGGGTCAAACGACACCGATTGGTTGGATACTCCGGATGTTCCCACGGTAATTATAACCGTTCACGGGGCCGCAAACCGGGCCACATAGTGTAAGTTAACACACCTGCGCATTATAAATTACATACAGGATATGGCGGAAAGTATAAACACATAGTTTGTCAATAATGTCATGTCAACAGGAAGGGAAAACGGGCTTAATAAAGCTTACCCTTAGGGAAAACAAACCCAAGTACAATATATATACCTAGCGTGAATGAATGAAATAGGTAAGAAAATGTGACACAAGGTTAATAAGGAGAAATAAAGATGGGACTGTCGTAGGACTCCCCCCCCCTTTTTGGTCAAACAATGAGGACGAACTTTATCTTAACCATGCAAACTTTCCCATATAAAATAACAATATACATACAATAAATATTCGCGATCACGATGCCTGAAATATAAATAATAGTCCATTCATACACACATACGCGCTGTGCTACTCAGACGGCTGTACACGATACACGAATGAAATAACAACTGAACAAGAAAAAGTAAGTCATGAGTAGCACATAGTATAGGGGAACTCGAAAAGCCGAAATACACTGTCATTAGCCGAAATACACCTAGAAAATGTCGAAATACACCTCAAAATTGTTCGAATGAACTTGCAATGGATAGAAAATGGTGAAATAACTCATATATAGTTGAAATAAAAGTTAAAGACATAAAAGATCTACCATGACATTTTATAACTGAAAGATGCTACGATCGTTATATCTAAGATGACGTAAAACTACCTCGATATCCTGCACGTGGCTAAGGATATCATAAGTAGTCGTCCGCGAAAGAAATTATTTAGATTTTATATTAAAAGTTTAAAACTACCTCGATATTTTGCACGTGGCTATCATAAGTAATCTGCGAAAAAAATTATTTAGATTACAGTATTTATAAAAGTTTAAATTATAAGAAATTTATACTCGGAAATATCACGCGCCTTTGTTACAATGTGCAAAAACACATCCTATATACATGTTTACCATGCCAGATATGATGAACATGATAGCAAGAAAGTAACATTTTAACATAGATAAAAGTATAAAAAAAAACTAAAACAAAAAAATCCATCCGATCACAGATCAATTATTTTATTATTTTTAGACTACTATTTAATTTTTTTTAGATTAATTTATTTCATCATTTTCTATCCATTGCAATTTCATTGAGGTGTATTTCGGCTTTTACAAGTGTATTTCGGCTAACGACACTGTATTTCGGCTTTTACAAGTGTATTTCGGCTAATGACAGTGTATTTCGGCTTTTCGAGGTCCAGCATAGTATACATAGAAAATCTAATAAATACACATACAAACAATTATCCTATCCCTAACTCCTAAGTCGTAACACTACCCCCCACCCCGGGAAAAAGAGTTCGTCCTCGAACTAAAAATAAGAGAACCTACCTAACAATGAAAACCTTACCTAATCTTTACTAAACCTAATTACTCCTCGGTCGCGTCTTCTTGACTGTCCATTGTCCACGTGTCTCTCAACTCGATCATGCTACCATCAGGAAGGTAGCAACGTTCTTCCTTCATTATCGACTTGATTCCTAATGGCACTAGCTTTCTCTGGTAGCGAGATTTCATATTCCGCCTAGACATGGCAATCTTTTCATTCAATGATTTGGCGAGAGGATCTTGTAAATAGTGCGACGGTGCACCAGCAAAGAATAGACGTGGGTCTAAACACATATGCTCCATGCATTTATCTTCCATGTCAATTCTCATAGGTTTATACCATACACCAGTAGGGGTGGTACAGTCTATAATAGGAGTCTGACACTCTGTTGGTATAATCTTTGTCGACTAGCTGTTTGTGTTGGTTGACCGTCAGGTCCAGGGGCTCCTGTTGCTGAGGCGAAGACAACTCTTCAGTTTCTGGTACTGGGGTGACAAGCTCTGGTTCCACTGTAGGGGTCTCTTTGGTTACAAGAGACCCTGTTTCAATACCATTAGTCGCTTTCTTAATCATTCTATCAGAACTACTGTGAACGGAGAGGTCATAAACCTCTTCAGTTGGTGGCAATAAAGTAACTGTGACAAGCTCTGGTTCTTCAGGTGATGTCTCTCTGGTGACGGGAGACTCTAGCTATGTTCCCGTAACAGAGGTGGTAACCTCTCTGTCCGCTATAAACGGTGGGTCAGATGGTGAATACCCTCCATCAGCAGTATCTGATTCTGAGGTCAGATACTTGCTGAAGAGCTGATCAGAAGGTATACTTGCCAGATCTGATGGAACTGGACGTTCAACTTCTGGAGAGTCTTCATCTCTAAGCCGTCTCATTGGGGATGGTGTTGCTGGCTCCCTGAAGTTGAACATATCTGCGAAGTCTGGCATTTCCTGGTCCAATTCCATCAGAGCATGCCTGGTGCTCTCATTTAACTTCCAGTTGGGAGTAGGTGGTGGTGTCTTTAGTGGTGTACTGGTAGTGGTATGTAGGCTGGGTATAGAAACTACCGAAGGCATGGACTGGTTTGGTCTAGGAGTGGCCATGGGTATGAACCTATGGCTGCTGTGGCGGTCCAGCTCATGCTTTCGCAGACGGTACACATCTAGTGATGAACAGTTCCAGTTACATCCCTGAAACTGGCAGTGGACCCTCTCGCCATGCGTTCTGGTTCTGTGTTTCCTCAACTTTGCTGCAGATGGATACCTTCTCCCACAATCATTGCATTGGTCTGTCCAGACAGGTCTATCCATAGTCTGTTAATATAAAAAT
>MJUT01021452.1:269669-299290 GCA_002080005.1 Gigantidas platifrons | reverse complement strand
TTAGTTCGAATTCTGTTACACATGAAATACACACGACTCGGACAATAATAACACATCGTGCCTGGTTCAGATAAATCGGACTGACATTAGTCGCAATTGCAATGAATTTTTCCAAATAAAATTCAGAAACTCGTCCTTCATTTAAATTTCCATTTTTTTTCATCGAAGCGACAGCACTTGACTTGTTTGAATGTGCGGCCATATTGATTACACACTATCATTGCTCGTAGATTTATACGCGTGGAATGAAATATACAAATTAAATAAAATAATGTGACTCGTTCGCTTTGCTCACTCGCCAACAAACTTCATATTCTGGCTCGGCAGGCTGATATTTTCGGTATCAATCAATTCACATCCAGATAACATATACATATCGCATGCAGTGAAGTGCCATAATTGTATAATATTAAATTTCATTCAAATTGAAAATTTGCCTTTTTAGAACTTTGAATTTTGCTCGTCAAAATTTATGAAATTTACATCATGTTTAAACCAAAAAAAAAAACAAAACAAAATGGTCACACCAAATTTATTTTTAGTTCTTTGGTTTTTGGTGTCTTTTTGAAATGTGAAATTTGATAGGGAAAAATATTATTTTTCAACTAACTTTCGGAGCAGACGATCACTTGTCATTCTCAAATATATTGAAACTCGGGCGTTAACGTTGATTTGGAGTTGGATAATGTTACCGTCAAAGGTGTTCCGATACAAAGAGTTAAGGGCGAAGTCTATATCCAACATTTGGCTGTCTTAAAAGAGAGGCATGAGAGGCGAATGGCATGCCTCCTAAAATTGAATAACTAGAAGAAATGTTTCCATAGTACACGTATGCTCCTGCCTAACAGGAAGTTGATGCCTAAAGGGGGGATAAAAAACGATGTGGGTGGAAAGGTTTCTGAAGGGGCCTAGGGGGTTATTGAATGTGCCTATACATGTATGTTGCAATGTCTGAAAATCGTTTTCTGAGGTTTTTACCGTTTAGACTTTTCGAGTTTCTCATAGCATGAAGTGTCAAAACAGATAAGATAAAATCAGATAATTTGATTGAAATAAAAACCAGACAATGATCTATCTTCAATGTCAATACAACAATGTACAATGTAAAATAACAATACAAAAAAGAACAATAAACATATACTTGTATCTCAGCTGAGGAAGATTGAAAAGAGTTATCTCTCTTTTCACATTAAGCTAGATTAGGAGAGTACTACAAACTTTGTTTTAATGTTTGGTTCAAATCATACATCTTTTTCACACCCAAAATACAAATCTTTCAAATGTCTAAATCATTACTACTCAAAATAAATTAAAATTTTTCAATCTCAGACATATCTGGAAAAGAGGGTATAACTAATGATAAACTTTCAAAAAGATCAACCCTATATGCACTTAGTTTAGGGAAATGCATGATAAAATGAAACTCATCCTCGACCTCAGAGCTATATAATCTGCATATTCTCTGTTCTACTGGTAATTTGCTATATCTACCTCTTTCAATATCAAGATTACAGTTACTAATACACACTCTAACAAATGTGGAGATACTGCATTTATCCACATCTGTATATAAATATTTCTCTGCCTCAAAGTTGTTCTCGACTTATTTCTCCCCCAAATATTATCATTATTTTGAGATAATAAATTATTCCAGAAATTTTCATATCTCTCTTCCAGTTTATTTTGTATAGATTTCAAAAGAGCAACCCTAGATAATGTGCCCTGATTATCCCAAACATGTCTGAATCCAATATCAGTTAAGAATGTTTTAACTTTATTAAATAAGCCGTTTTTAAGAAGTATATTTCCTTTATATGAATGAAAAAACAAAGAATTTTCCTGTGTATTCATAAGATATAATCAGTAGTTAATACAAGATTTCAATGAGTGAATTGACAAGGGATATAATCCAAGCTCACCTAGAACAGCAATATTAGTGGCTGATTTATGAACTCCTAAAATATATTTTGCAAACTTAATTTGAATTCTATTAGGGTGAAATGAATCATATTTTGTTTCAATATCAATACCACCATCTTTTACAATTAAAGGCATTGCCCAAATCTCACTACATGATGGGGCGACCATTTGTTTGTTGAGAGGGGGGGGCTTGAAATATTATGACCCAGAATTAGTTGACTCTTTTAGTTTTGTCGAAAATAAAAATTCTGATATCAAAGTCATTTGCTCAGATTTACATATTTTTTGTTACAATGAGAGTGTGCAAGATAAAGGGTAAGAATAGGTCCAGCAGATATCAAGTATAGGTCCACTGAATGTATTTTTACAGGACCTTGAATCGACCTAATGTCAACAAAAATGTTATTCTATATAGTTAAGGGTCTTGGGCTTATCAAAAGGGGAATGAGGGTCAAACGAAAATGCAATGATTTTAAATGCAATCAAGGTTTTTCCACAGGAGTCGGAACTTCTATCAATAATAAGGCATAGAGGGGCACCTCGAAGATCGCTGGGAAACTATAGAAAAAACACCAGGAGTGCAACGCATTTTTGGGGGGTCTGCTAAATTCAACTATTGTACTCAGTCGTGAGGACGGATTTTTCCACTTGGAGCCCCATCTCGAAAGCCATGACGTGAAAGCGAAAATATGGCTTTGTCTAATTAACAAATCAATGCCGGACACAGTAACTTACGGATTTTTGACAAGATGACGGGAACGGAATATCACTACCAGGAAGGCAAAGTTTTAGCACTGGCTATTGCTGGTCACAATGTGATAATTACTGGCCAGTGTTGTACAGCAAAAACCTATTTATTTGGGTAAGAGTTGCAACACCAATAATTAAGTCGATTGTCAAAAAATCCGTATGTTTACCGTGTCCGGCATTTATTTGTTAATTAGACACCGCCATATTCAAAACTCTAATACAACTTCCGCTTTCACGTCATTGCTTTCGAGATGGGGCTCCAAGTGGAAAAATCCATCCTCACGACTGAGTAAAAGTCCGGCAAGTACAAATATCGACATAATTGAGAAGATTTAACCTTCCGGTGTTCATTTATATACATTGACCCGGCCAATTACATTGCTAAAAATGTTGAATTTAGCAGACCCCCCAAAAATGCGTTGCACTCCTGGTGTTTTTTCTATAGTTGCCCAGCGATCTTGGAGGTACCCCTCTATGCCTTATTATTGATAGAACTTCCGACTCCTGTGGTTTTTCAACTAAAGCTTCTTGCCATAAAAAGAAAAAAATTTACCTATCATGCTTGTCTTGTCAAAATCATTTCATGTTTTTGAATCGCGGATAACATGTAGATGTAACAGATTCCCTAGCCGAAGACGAAGGCGAGATGCTCTTTCTATTTGACACCAGCTCACACAAAGTATTCAGAGAGGAGAATCATCCTTTCAGGAGAAATGTATGGACTTTCATGAAATTCATCCCAGGGTTGCATACGACCTGGTACATGTGTGTATTTCATGATCAGTACACACTAACAAATGACGTACTACACATAACGCTTTGTGTGGATATTATAAGTTTTCTTTTAGAATTTTCATTTGAGTTTATTTGAATTTTTCAGAATATAAACAATAAGAGATTTCAGGATTTCTCATTGAAATAAATTTTATTGCGATTTTAAATACTATTTTGTTCTATATTTTTACACTTCCGGTGAAAAAATATTTGGCTATCAATACAATAGTCACGTGACAAAAATTCGCATAGTCTATAGTTAAAAGGGCTTCGCCCTTTAATATTATTTATTCGAATGCTTTTTTCAATATTAATATATAAGGATAAAAAAACAAATTTAATCAGCAAGTTTTTAAAATTTCATTAGATTTTGATCAATAATTCATGAGTAATTGAAACCAATTTAACAGTAGCCCCCAATATGTTAAAGTGAAATCGATTAACTCGTCAATATCTCGTATGCCCCACTCGCGCATCTGTTACAGCCCTGATTCTCCTGTGCATGGAGTTCATCAGAGCATTTATCCTTCTCATGGGGATATTATCCCACTCTTCCAACAAGACATCCCTTAATTGGTCGAGAGTAGCGGGGGCATTATGACGCCCCCTTACTCTCCTGTCCATTTCGTCCCAACAGATGTTCGATTGGGGACAAATCTGGACTGTACGGAGGCCAATCGAATGGGTTAATGTAATGATTGGCGAGAAAATCTTGACAAACTCTGGCTACATGGGGCCGGGCGTTATCCTGCTGGAAAATTAGGTGATGCTGTTGCACAAATGGAACTGCAACCGGCCGGAGGATTTCATCCCTATATCTTACGCCTGTTAAATTACCGGCTATCACAATTAACGGCGACTTTAACCCGTGAGATATCCCTCCCCAGACCATAAGCGAGCCACCCCGAAACCTATCCCTCTCAAGAACGCAAGCGTCGGCGAAGCGTTCCCCACGACGTCGACCGTCCGGACGAAAAAGAGTGAACCGCGACTCATCTGTGAAAAAAGATCCGTCTCCATTGCCTCATTGGAAATTGTCTGGGACCATGTGCCGCCAACCAAGCCATACGACGTGCGCGACGTGCACGGTGAGAGGAAAACCAATGTAAGGTCGACGAGCTCGCAGACAAAACTCGCGCAATCGGTTTCTCACAGTTTTTGGGTGAATGTGGCGATTATGATTGCCTACCGTAGTTAAAGCGGTTTCAGTGACAGTAACGTGACGATTACGCAGGTGGGCAAGACGAATAGCTCTGTCTTGACGTGGCGTCGTTACGCGCGAACGTTCCCGTTGTGGACGGTCGGCAACCTTTCCAGTATCTCTCAGACGACGGACAAGACGCTCTATGGTGGAAACATTCACACCAAATTGCAAAGCAACTTGTTGTTGCCTTTGACCTTGCATTAGCAATGCAATAGCCTGACCCCTCTGAACTTCCGTCAGCCGTGGCATGATTACAAGAGATTCAAATTAACTTTAAATAGTGGAAAGCGATGTGTATACCTCAAGAGTATAAAGTGGTATGACACGATGTGTTGACGAACTTGTTATCATTATTCTGCACGTGTTATTTGCTTTTTATCACTTTATCTATGTCACATGATACCTTTCACGGTTGAGTAACTTTAGACACCGATTTTAGTGCACACTGACCAAGCCGCTCGTCTGCCCAGTTTTCGTAATTTTACTCCACGCAGTTAAAAATAGGAGCATATTATGTTACCCTGCGTTTCTTTTTCCCTTCAGTATACATGTATAACAATATACTCTTCTTACTTGAAGGAAATACAGATAATAATAATAATAACTACAAACTGATATGACTAAATAGTGTTTATGTAATGTTGCAAAACAAACATGGGACTTTAACAACAAGACAATTTGTTATAAATACTTGTATGATAGCATTGTTAAATTAATTAGTTCATGAATGGTTCTTAGTGCTTTCATAATTCTTTTAAGAATGACACATACTTATATACTATTTTATATTTGTAACATATATTTTTATTGTTAAAACTGTATTTTATTGTATGTATGTGGTGAGACTTTAATAAACTATTGAATCTGAATCTGCCATAACTTCAGAACGAATTACCCTTTAAACATTCAAAATATAATATCATTTAATTTTAATTTGAAAAGTCATTGATTGATTTTAGCAATATGAGTATTTCAATAGGTGAAACTGTATTTTATATGACACGACCGTATCTGGTTGGCATGCTCTTTTGTAGTCTGTATTGTGTTCTGTGCCTCTACAAAAACAATATTGTTAAACGAAATCTATTTATATGCGATCTATTATGTACTGATTACAAGATTGGGTTATCTTAAACCTTATTCTCCATTATTCATACAGTCGATTATATATTCTGAGTTCTAACATTACAACGACCATGACAATGGGTAACTTCACAGGGAAAACCCCTACAAAATAATTCAGGAAGTTTTGTTTGTGATTATTTATATCTTTATTCATAAACATTCAATATATAATATAGGTACAACGATAACATTTAAATCGTGATGAAATAACATTATTTATGATATATACAAATTTGGTCACAAAAGTTAGATAGAGTTGAATGATTGTTGTTAATGCCAAATGTGCATATTTTCACATATTTCATAGCGAGAACAAGTTCGATTTCATTGAGATGATGTATGTGGGTAACACGCTTACTTGGGTTTTTACAGAGCTAGCTCTCTGAAACGATAGCCCATTGGGTAGATATGTTTCTCCACGGAGATACATTATTCTGATTTCGAACAAAACCAGTCTTTCCTCTTCCTCTTTAATGCTACGTACGTATCGGAGAAGAAACAAATGACAATTCTATAGTCTTTGTTTTACCCGACCGGGTATCGAACCAATAATCTACCGCACACGGGGCAATGGCGCTAACAATTATATCACCGATACAGTTGCAAAAGCTAGAAGTCGGAGGTAGACAGCAGTAGTGATTGTTCTGAGAACGCGATAAATGTCTTCAGAATAAGTTTCCTTTTACTTGAAATCATCATTTACGTTATTTCAGTTTGCTTGCGCATAGTGGTGTCCAACGCATGTTGTGTTGTGTTTTTGATTAGTTTGCCTTCGTCTTGTGTCTTGTGTACCCAATGTTGCCAGTTTCTCTGGATTGTTCCGGTTTTCTCTAACGTTTATTCTTTATGTTTTATAGTATAATGTGTTTGACATATCAAACAATCTTGAGAGTACAAATATATCAAACAGTATATTAAACTGCACACAGTTTATGCTAAATATATTAATATTGCTAGAATATATTAGCATTATTATTATAGATATAAACAACTACATTGTAAACAGTACAATTAGCCAATGAGAATAACCAGAGGTTAGAAATCTGAAATACTTAAAAGTTTCCAAAAATGTATACCGGTATATTTTGGAATCCTTATGATTTTACTACACAGGTCCCTTGGTTTTCCTCTCTACTTTTAATCTACATATTACAATTTTTCTGAATTCCTCGCAAAACTGCAATTCCTACGATGGCTTTTCAAGGAATGGTCATTTGACTTTTCAGAAATGCAGTATGTGATACAATTTTTATGAACTATAACTGAGAAACCACAGAAACCACAGCCTTAAATGAAATAAATCACAGGTAGACAGCTTGATGTCATGTAGAGTTTGGTTGTTTTCTAACACGTGCTTTAGGAGGAGTTGTGGGTTAAGGAAAGTGTGATATGACACAAATGAGTGCCACGTTCCTTGGTGCAGATTTTGATGGGCAACTATTTGTAACTAGAGTAACACGACGGGTGCCACTAGTGGAGCAGGAACTGCTTCCCCATCCGAAGCACCTGAGGTCACCCCCGGTTTTTAGTGGGGTTCATGTTGCTCGATCTTTAGTTTTCAGTGTGTTGTTTTGTAGATCGTTGTTTGTCCTTTTGTCCCTTTTCAATTGGCCATTGTACTGTCTGTCCTTCTTCGATTTACTGGTTAGATCTTTGGTATCTTCAAACCTAATTATGAGTTGTCCTTGATGACTCGTTCTACGTTTGAATCCACACTCCTCCTCTTCCTCCAATGCAACCTTTTACCTCTATATTTTACTGTTTGTATATTTGTTCTCCTCATGTATAAACTGCAGAACTGCTCATGTGACGTTTAACATCAATCAATACATATAAATAGTTTTAATTATGTAAAGGGCTTCGACGACCAACAAATTTCAATTGATTTTTTTCTGTTTAATTGCCGATAAAATACAACACCATATTTATATGCGAGCGTGAGCGAGCTCTTTATGGTATAAAATGTGTACTTAGGATTTTTTGACATACATGGCTTCACATACTGATGGATATATTTTTATTCTGCACATTGTAAACACGTTCCGTGTAGCACACTTACACACTCAACTAATGAAGATCTTCTTAACATAAAGCGCAAAGGTGATCCTAAATCTCGTACCCTCTCTCGTACGTCCGATACCACTGAAACCCGGAACCCGTGTGTAATAAAAGTCATTTTGTTAGCTTGTTCTACTTATATTGATATTTTCAAATTTATTAAATCTCTTCTGACATACTGACAAGAATTTTTTTTTTCTGCGCGGAAATTAACTTTTGAGATTTCGTAAGGAACGAGAGCTCGATTGAATGAGACTAGATTCGACCCTAAAAAAAAGTCGTCCTCGATATATCTCGGCCCAAATATTCTCCACATTATTTTAATGCACTGGATGAGCGTGAAATTGGCAGATAATTTTCAGATTCGCGAGCATTCATGGCCGTGCCTGTTTCATATTATGCGAGCGAAGCGAGCTCTTTATGGTTAAAAATGTGTACCTAGGATTTCCTTCACATGGCTTCACATACTAATGGATTATTTTTTTTCTGCACATTGTAAACACGTTCCGTGTAGCACACTTACACACTCAACTAATGAAGATCTTCTTAACATAAAGCGCAAAGGTGATCCTAAATCTCGTACCCTCTCTCGTACGTCCGATACCACTGAAACCCGGAACCCGTGTGTAATAAAAGTCATTTTGTTAGCTTGTTCTACTTATATTGATATTTTCAAATTTATTAAATCTCTTCTGACATGCTGACAAGAAATTTTTTTTTCTGCGCGGAAATTAACTTTTGAGATTTCGTAAGGAACGAGAGCTCGATTGAATGAGACTAGATTCGGCCCTAAAAAAAAGTCGTCCCCGATATATCTCGGCCCAAATATTCTCCACATTATTTTAATGCACTGGATGAGCGTGAAATTGGCAGATAATTTTCAGATTCGCGAGCATTCATGGCCATGCCTGTTTCATATTATGCGAGCGAAGCGAGCTCTTTATGGTTAAAAATGTGTACCTAGGATTTCCTTCACATGGCTTCACATACTGATGGATTATTTTTTTTCTGCACATTGTAAACACGTTCCGTGTAACACACTTACACACTCTACTAATGAAGATCTTCTTAACATAAAGCGCAAAGGTAATGCTAAATCTCGGACCCTCTCTCGTACGTCCGATATCACTGAAACCCGGAACCCGTGTTTAATAAAAGTCATTTTGTTAGCTTGTTCTACTTATAGCGAGCATCGCAAGATGCGAGCTAAGCAGCAACATGTGTGTAAGGAGATGAATCAACATATGATCAATACCAACCGGAAATGGATTCTAAGTTTCGGCATAGAATGGACATACGGAGTGAAGTACAAGTGGAAATAGCCTTTTAATTTGAATAAAAAATAACTATCCAGTTTAAAAATAATAAACAAAAATTAGAAAGGAAACCGTACAGCTTCTATTTAAAAAAAATGGACAATCGTTAGACCTTCTTGTTTAGTCTGGTACCCGTGACCCCTCGGATTTTATTTTTGTTATCGGGGTCAGGTAACGGCCAACTCCATGTTTTTAATGGCGGCCGCCATAGCGTACAGATATTCCCATCTCAGCAAAGGAAATGATGCACAGCATTGAATGAAGGCGTGTCTTAAGTGGGTAATTGGCCCAGTTCACATCAGATACATTTGTTTGTCCCCTTTAGTTATTTTAGAGGTTGAAAACATCACGCGGAAATGTACGTTTGGTCACATTACAAAAAAGGGGGATGGTTATCATGACACACCATCTCCAGCGCTCCATTTCTCCAATCTAAACAATGTCTGAACCCGAAAATGTTTTTAAAACAAATAAAAACATATTGAAATATCCTCCTAGTGTAACCAAACTGTATGCCACGTCTGTTTTATCTCAATGATTACTACCTTGTCAATGTACTTAGGAAAGTACAACTTCACCACTTGTCTCCCATGTCTTAACTTGTACATGTGCCCCACAATAATGTGTGCAATCCTTTACATCTAGTATGATAATAGGTGTTACCTAACTTGGGACGAAGTCCAATATTTTTTTTTAAACAATATTAACTCGGATATATGGACCTATAATATTTTTTCAAAGTAGACCGAGGGTGGATCGATCCAGATTTTCTTAAAAGAGGGGGCAAATAGGGGGGCCCAGACCCAAATCTTCCGTCGTTTTTTAAGTCCCGATCTAGGTACGAAACGACCAGGTTACGAAACGTCCGCATCCGATTTTCTGCACAGATTTAACCATGTATTGACTTCCGGTATGTCATTTCCGGTGCATGAAAATTTAGTCATTAGTATATAGAAAAAAATTGCTATTTCTGCCATAGTTGGGACTTCGTCCCATATTATTGGTTGCAGTATGATATAAAGAAGGAAAATGTCAAAAATAAATATTTTTTACAGTAAAAAAATGTTACAAGGTAGGTGTCACAAATCTGTCATCTTTTTAGAATGGTGCATGACTCATTGTCCTATAAAATGAGTTTGTCCAACACCAATCTTTTCTTGAGTGGTAGACAGGGTATATCGCTTCCATATTTAGGCCCTGTTCCTCTACTTTTTAGGGGGCATTATGTTTTGGGGGCCACTGGTACCCTTCCGAAGCACATGAGTTCACTTCTTTATGTTAGGTTGGTGTTGCTCTTTCGAAATTTTTCAATTATTTTATGAATTCTTGAGTATATACTCATAAAAGTAAGAAAAAATTCAGAACTTCAAACCCAAAGGGTAGTCGGTAAGATATATTGGTTACACAGTGTGTTAGTGACCTAATACGTTATATACGGGGTCAGTAAATTCTATATGGGGCTCGACTTCGTCTTGCCCCATATGGAATTTACTGACCCCGTATATAACGTATTAGGTCACTAACACACTGTGTAACTAATAATATCTTACCTCCTACATATATGTAAGAAAATGATTGGTTTAGCGTGAACACGTGGACGCCCTGTATAACTCATACAGGGCGTCTGAGCCTCTTGTGTGTTTTTCATACAGGGTTAGTAAATTTCATACAGGGTTAGTAAATTTCATACAGGGCTAGTAAATTTCATACAGGGTTAGTAAATTTCATACAGGGTTAGTAAATTACCATTAATAAGTAATAGTTGACTTGATGTATTTTGGGAAATTACTTGTGTTCTTTAAACATTCTTTCCAAGGTTTTGAAAACAGTTTATTGTTTTTGTGAAAATTTTGACTGTTCTTGCTGAACATTATGTGATATTTTTCTGTGATATGAAATATCGAAAGTTTGTGTTTTTCAATTATTTTATGAATTCTTGAGTATAGACTCATAAAAGTAAGAAAAAACTCAGAACTTCAAATCCAAAGGGTAGTCGGTAAGATATATTCGTTACACAGTGTGTAAGTGACCTAATACGTTATATACGGGGTCAGTAAATTCCATATGGGTCTCGACTTCGTCTCGCCCCATATGGAATTTACTGACCCCGTATATAACGTATTAGGTCATTAATACACTGTGTAACTAATAATGTACATGTTTTGTAAAATAAATGATGAAAGTTCATAGCGTTAAATTTTGACATGCTTATTTGTAAAAATGTGGTTCAAAGTCCACCGAAATGTCAATGATATAAGAAAACAAATAATAGCTTTCATAAAGAAATATATAATCATCCTTTTCACGCACAAATCAATTCATAACTCCGACAGAAAAGGCATAAAATATCGAATGTCTTACCCCCGCTGATCCACTTCTCTTGCTGTAAACAAACAATTTTGATCGGACCAATCGGCAGTTGATCAAAATGAAACAAGTAAGAGAAACCAGCTATCTCACGATCCTACGACCAACCCTGGAATATGCAGCAATGGTTTGTGATCCCACCACCCAAACCCTGATACAGACATTCGAAAATGTACAAAGAAGAGCTGCCCGCTTCGTCATAAATGATTACACCAGCAGAACACAATGATGCGTGACAAGCATGTTAACATCACTTGAGAGGCAGACTTTAGAACAACGGAGGAGGATAAGCAGACTCGTTATGATGTATAAAATCCAGCATCGACTCGTGGACCTCGATCGAGACTTATACCTCAGATCTGGTGACAGCAGAACCAGAGGTCAACATATGTTCTTCAAGGAGAGGTCCAATTGTGACACTCTCAGAAACTCCTTCCAAAGAACAGCACAAGAACGGAACCACCAACCAGACACTACAGTTGGGGCAAGCTCCATAGAGGAGTTCAGGGCTAACCTCCAACAATAGGTTAGCCACGCCAACCAGTGTAAATAGTTTTAAGGGTTGGCAACTGAATCAATATTGTTTTAAAAAAAATCGTCTTTATACTCCAACGGCAATAGGGATCATTCACCAAATTTCTTTCGACAGACGTCGCTGTTGTTCCATAAGTGGTTAGCGGAACGTTTTAATCTCGATGACGCTTGAATTGTTAACGTTCGGTACAAGGACACTTCAATATATAATGCCCTTATAACATGAATAGGAAAATTCTGTACATTTCGTTCACAAACAAAACTGTTCTCACGACTTTTTTTAATTTTATAAATCATAACATTATTGTACAAGTTAGATAAACTACTATGAAACAAAAGAAGTTACCCGTATTGCGGGATATTCAATACGGGCCGCTTCTTTATTTTTAATAGTACTGTATCTTGTACTTACAACCATTGCGCTGGAACAGTTGACTACAGTACGACAGAGATATTAGGTTATTAATTAAATTCCTAACGGTGTATACGTGTATCACATTTCATTTCTTTGCATTAGCATAAGGGGAAAAGGGTGTATTTTACTATGATGAAAAGATTTCGATGCTACATTTTTGTACCTGTAAAAAAATGCACTCTGAAACAGAATTTTTGTTTTGGGAAAAAATAGTCCCTTTATGACTAATAATAAAAATCTGGGTAAAAGGATAAAAAATCAAAACCATACATGTACAATACACAGGAACACAACAAATTCATTTATGCCTTTCAGGGTTTCAGTTTGGGGAATTTTCTAGGCAAATGGCCTAAAGATTTTGAAAATGACCTAAACTTTGAAGACTTTTAGGACAAATATTTAGTTAAGTAAATAGGGAATGACTGATAGGAAATACCACTAATTGTCCGTAACATTATTAGGTCTAACAAAAACACTGTCTTTAGGCAGTAATATACAATTTTCAGCAAACACAGTAAAAGAACAAGTAATAATAAAAAAATCTTGTAACAATGAACAAATAGAATTTTCAAGTAGCATAGTTGGTACTTTATATCATTTATATCATTTATTCAAAATAAATCTAAAAACGGCCAATGATAAAAGAAAATTAATATCAATAATAAATTTATGTTTGTAATTAACAATCCAAAGGGAACACATTTATGATTATTTTCAAAAAATATTCTTCATCTGTATGATATAATATATCCAGTTTATGGAAAGGAAAAACTTAATTGACCTTCCCTACCTAGATCAAGGATTTATATAGTAGTTCTACTATGCAAATCCTTGCCTAGATGATCACAGTTTTTATTTTTCCAACATAGTTTCCTTTTCTCATTTTTGTTTCAATTTTTAGTTAAAGCCACAAAAAAAATCTTTTTAGATTCTCATCCCCTCCCTTCCCACTTTTTACCATTAAATTCACGATTTTCTATTTTCAATCAATTCATTTTCAAAATTTAACAAATTCTTCATTAGGGTATCAGTATACCAAATAAAGTATATATATTTTTTATTATGTAATGTTCTATCACGATAGTTACCATATGTATCTAGTTCTACAATATTTAACTCGGTAGTCCGTAAGGGGCCTTCGTGGTGATCGTTTGGTAGCTGTTACGAGTTCGAATCTCGCCCAGGCCATACAATATTATGTGATAAAGTTTGCCAGTGACTTGTGGCAGGTCCGTGGTTTTCTCTGCTCTCCGTTTTACTCCACCAATAAAACTTACCTCCACTGAAATTTGTTGAAAGTGGTGTTAAACACCAAACCCAGTAGTCCATACGTTTCCAATCATGTACGTTTACATTTTTTTTATGTTTGTTTTTATTGTAAAGAACGCTGGGTTTTATGCAAATTCCCGATTTTTTTCGTAGCATTACTGAAATTGTAATTTAAATCGTTTGACTGTTCATTTCAATAACAGGTAGCTAACTAAAGTTATCAATAACGTTTTTACTTGCATTAGAATGGAATAAATCTACAAAAATCATGTGCTTTGCCTTTAGTCCTTAATCATTAAAAAGTTCATTATGCTAAATAATTGTAATCTTTAATATATTTTACATATATATTACAATGAAATAAATTTGATAATTGGGAGTGGTGCGTGTATAGGTCAACAGATAAGAAAAGTTTGTGGATGCCAAAAGGGTTATCGGAAGTCATATATCGAAGAAGGGTAGGCAATGCAATGGCTAAAAGAAAAAGGACAAAATGATAAACAGTGGTGGTCTACAAAAAACTACACAGAAAACTGAAGATTGATCAGCATGAATCCCACTTAAAACCCGACGGAATTCTGTCGGTGACAACTTGAGTCTTCAGTTTTACATTGTATGGCAGTTCCAGATTTTTTACGATGATCCGCCAGTCTGATTGTACAAAATATTTGAATGCTACCAAAATCTGTCGAAAATAATTTAAAATAGTAAGAAACAACGAATTTTCTTTATTTCAGTATTTATTATGCAATTCATAATACATCTGCTCAAAATCTTTCTAAAATAAATGCTATGATTAACCCGCTCGTTAAATTGTCGAATCTTTAATAGTTAATAACAATACGTGAAGAAGGAATATATTATCTGTATAATTTTGTACCAAATAATTTTAAAGAGTGTGATTTAGATTTGAAGATTGCCTAAATATAGAGAGACCTAGATATATTAATTCAAAATTTTGTATGTGGAGACAGGGACTTTATTATTCTATTTTGTTCACTTAGAGGTAGTATTTCCCGAAATTCATGTATACTTTAAAATGTTGCAATGAAGTTCATCAGTATTGCAGTGTGAGTAACCAATCATCATGTAGACATTACACCTTTTATGAACATGTATAGGCTACACCAAGGTACATGCCGATATGGCTTGTAAACGTCCGTTTTATTTCTTAATATGGTCATAAGAAAACTCTTTTCTTGCGACTTAAAGATATTACTTTTATTTTACATATACTCGTCAACTAAATCTATACTTCTAACATGTAATATCACCCGCGCTGTACTAGTTAAGCTTCAATGTTTGCACCATCCAAGTTTTATAATTCAGTGCCCTCATTAGGTTAAGGTTAAGATACAAGCGTCTTTGTGATTCAAACGCACAATTAACCACTTATGGAACAGTAGCGTCACCAAACGGGAGAAGCGGTGAATGATTCCTATTGCTTGACATTTTTTTCTTTGTTTTGAAACTATGAGCGACATGATCAACGAAATCGTGTGACGACAGCTTTAGGGGCGAAACAAGAAGGTCTAACGATTGTCCATTTTTTGAATAAATTAATCGTTTCATGTACGGTTTCCTTTCTTTTTTTTTGGGGGGGGGGGTATTTTTTTTTAACTGGATAGTTATTTTTTATTCAAATTAAAAGGCTGTTTCCTGTACTTCACTCTGTAATGTTCATTTATCAAACATTAAGTATGTATTCTATAGAAATACATCTATTTTGCTAATAGATACAACCTATGTGATAGAAAATGGCCTATATATATATATACAAAATGTACTGTAGTCGGAACTAACTTTCGTGACGTCATAGGTTAGGAATGTGGGGAAGCCCCAGTAACGTTTTTGTAAACATTGCGGAATCTCCGTCAGGAAAATCTCCACGTACTCGAGATTTATCTTTCTAATTTTAAATCTAAAGACATTCTTTTCACATTGCTGGGAACTGAACCGTTCAATACATAAACAATTATTCGACAATCAACTGTAAATTGCCACCTGATTGAGAAACGCAGGGCAATGATTGTTTACTCTGAACAGTGTCAGTGATCATGAAATGAATGACGACGTAACAATACTTGTGTGACGTAAACTATAGCAATTGTCATTTTTTTAAATAAATTAGTCGTTTCATGTTAAAAGAAGCTGTACGGATTCCTATTTTTTGTTTGTTATTTTTAAACTGGATACTTATTTTTTATTCTAATTAATAGGCTATTTCCGGTCATTCTCTCCGATTGTCCATTCTATGCTGAAACTTAAAAACCACTTCCGGTTGGTATTGTTAGTATATTGATTCATCTCCTTACACACATGTTGCTGTTTAGCTCGCATCTTGCGATGCTCGCTATAAGTTATTTACTTTCCTATCCGTAGATATGGATATTTTAACACCCTGAAGTAGCCAAGTACACCATGAGGCGCAGCCGAAGTGTGTACAGGCTACTGAAGGGTGTTAAATTCTCCATATCTACGGATAGGAACGTGGATAACGAATTTATCCCCGGTTATAGACAAAAATAAGACATTTTGGACCCCGGCGGTTCACGTAAAAGTGACGTTTTCTTTGTTTTTGGAAAGAATAAGTAAACAATATAAAAGCTACGAGTGTTTTTTACCCGGTGTAGGGTACTCTGTACTACCTTTGGTAGAACCCTACAGTTGATCAAAGTAACAGCTTTATATTCAATATAAAGCCAAAATTAACTAAATTTGATTTTGGAGAGCAACGTCGCGAGCTAACGTCATATTATCCCCGTTTTGAAAAATTATGACAACATTTGATTGGTTAAATGGCTAGTTACACCCGGTAATATGGTCTAGCAACACCCGGGAATATGGGTTTTTTATACCCGGGATTTTAACCAATCAAAAGTTGTCATAATTTTCAAACCAGGGATAAAGAAATATATCAATATCATCAACACATGCTATGGTTGATGTGTCAGGTATAATGATTGTTTGTGTCCGTTACTTTTAAAAGAATATAAAAAAATGTATAGAAACCACTATTATGAACAAAATGGGTAGTCATTGATATATGTCGCCTTGAATGGTAAATATAATTTGCCATTGTGTATATGGTAATGGTATACAGTGTTTATGTGACCATATTAAATACAACACAGGTACCACAAATAATCAACCAGGAAGTCTTTGTTGTTATCTATTATATCTTAATCTAATATGAAACAGGCACTGCCATGAATGCTCGCGAATCTGAAAATTATCTGCCAATTTCACGCTCATCCAGTGCATCAAAATAGTGCCGATATTTTTTGGGCCGAGATATATCGGGGACGACTTTTTTTTAGGGCCGAATCTAGTCTCATCTCTCGTTCCTCACGAAATCTCAAAAGTAAAAGGAATACTCCAGTCAGTTGAAAAGTTGTTTTAATTCAATTCATTATAACTTTTTATTCATAAATAACTTATTATTTAAAAAAAGCACCTTTATTAACATTATTATACCCAATTAAAAATGTGAATATTTGGAATTTCCCGTTGTAGTGTAAGCGGCCATGACACCTCTTCATGTGACGTCACTCAGTCGTATCATGTTAGTTGAATAAATAACATGTATCTGACTCTTCCCAACAACATGCCCGTTTGGTTATGTTTTAATATAAGATCAACTGCAATACAATGTTTATAATCGTATATCGTTCTAATTTTTTTTCTTAATATTCCCATCCAATGTTGCATTTTCATAAAACAATGAGTTTATTTGTATCGGGAGGGGGGAGGGTCTACGTATAATTTTATCTCAGAGAATTTCATGTTTTACATGATTGGCCGTACAGTTTAAATAACTGTCAGTTTTAACTCATTTTATGCGTACACATGTTTTTTTCTTCTTTTTTTGTCCCTAATGCTGTCGTACTTTCCCGTGTTTTTCGACGTCACTGGTGTGTTGACACAAACAAATTCTTCTCACATATTCCCTTTTAATTTCGTTAGTGCGATAAAATGCTTAACATGAAGTCATAATGATTTTGTAAATATCAAAAGAAAAATATACGACGTTATTTTACGATTTACATAATTTTTAATGATAAAATTGCAACTGATCAATGATGATATAATATACGATACCGGCACTAATACGTCACAGCTCTTTCGGAAGAGCTTTAATCTTAGGTATAATCCGAGAATGAATTATGTCCCTTGTCTACTCACATTGTAGAGTGTTGAAAAATGGCGACCCCCATTGTTTGGTGCAACAGGCAACTTCAATCGCCAAATTCTACCTTACGGTATATTATTTTTAACATTCATTAACACAAATGTCTTTTAGTTAATGTCATTTAAATATTCACGCTAACTTGTTAAGATCATGGAGTTTTCCTTTAACTTCCGCGCAGTAAAAACAAATTATTGTCAGTATGTCAGAAGAGATTTAATAAATTAAAAGATATCAATATAAGTAGAACAAGTTAACAAAATGACTTAATATGGATTAGGCACAGCCTACAGGCGAGCATCGCATCTACGCATAGACATGTACATGTACAAATAGTAGTTTTGGGTTCTTTTCTTCATTATTCTTGATTATTTTTCTTTGTTCTTCAATTCGACTTACCCAGTTAATTCTATTGCAAAGGAGATTTTTTGGGCCGAGATATATCGGTGACGACTTTTTTTTAGGGCTGATTGTTCTTTAGGGGCGAAACAAGAGGGTCTAACGATTGTCCATTTTTTAAATAAATTAATTGTTTCATGTAAAGAAGCTGTACGGTTTCCCTTCAATTTTTTTTTCTATTTTTAAATTGGATAGTTATTTCTTATTAAAATTAAAAGACTATTTCCTGTACTTCACTCCGATTGTCCATTCTATGCCGAAATTTAGAATCCATTTCCGGTTGGTATTGATCATATATTGATTCATCTCCTTACACACATGTTGCTGCTTAGCTCGCATCTTGCGATGCTCGCTATTACACACGGGTTCCAAGTTTCACTGGTATCGGACGTACGAGAAAGGGTACGAGATTTAGGATCACCTTTGCGCTTTATGTTAAGAAGATCTTCATTAGTTGAGTGTGTAAGTGTGTTGCACGGAACGTGTTTACAATGTGCAGATTTTTTTTTATCCATCAGTATGTGAAGCCATGTTTGTCAAAAATTCCTAAGTACACATTTTATACCATAAATAGCTCGCCTACGCTCACATATAAATATCTTAATCTATAAACATTATAATATAACTAAGAACGTGATATGCAGTTTCACGCCGTTCATAACTACGAATAGTATAATTGTTCTGTTACAGAGTGAGTGGTAAATGACGCTAAAGTGAATATTTCGCCTCACAATCTTATAAAAGCAGAGGCGTATGAGTGGGTGATAAAGTAAAGACAAGCTCTTTGAGAGGACCTGAAAGTGCGGTGGGGGGGGGACCTGTGTAAGTGGAAAGTTGGGGGGTTGCAAATCATTGAGTGGACTGGAAAGTGGTGGGGGTAGGCTCAAAGATAGAACGGAAAAGTGAAGGACAAACTTTAAAACCCTCTTAGTGCCAAGGCGAGCGACATATGTGTCATCCGAGAGTCGAATGCCAATGCGACACATGTGTCGTCCGGCGGTAACTTGCCAAGACGACATATATGTCATTTATCAAAACAAATTATATATATTTATTGTTGTTATCTCTAATTGCAAATACAAAAAAAAATGTATATTTGTTTCGGTTTAGTCTAAAGTACATCCCTGAGGTGATGTGACGTAAAATTTATTGACGTCAACGTCAACGTGACGTCATGATTGATAGGATTGCGTGTACTATTGCAACTGCAATGTCGTTGAAACGGAAGAACAAAGCGACATCAATTTGTCATTTGACATCAACAGTGCATCAGGAGATTCTGACAGTGATGTTGATTTCGATATCCCAAGACATAACACAAGAGGACCATGGTTTACAGTAGTGGAACCAAGCTCTTTCAATATTGCAAATTGTGGACCCGTTGACTTCGAGGCAAACTGCACACCTTTTGTAGATTTGTCAATGAAGAAGACCAAAGTTTATTTGATATTATTACAGAGGAAACTAATTTAAATGCTTCGCAAAAGCTGAATGGAAATGATAACCCAACGCCGCATACCAGGGGAAATAAATGGAAATCGGTAACAACAGAAGAAATCAGCGCCTTCTTTGGCTTAATATTTGCAATGGGTATTGTCAGGAAACCTTCCTACGCGTCGTACTGGGAAAAGGGTGAAGGACATATATTGACAGAAACTCCTAATTTTGCTCACATCATGTCAAGAAATAGGTTTCAGGCAATGTTAAGATTTCTGCACTGTAATGACAATTACTTGGCAGTAGAACGGGAACACCAGGGATACGACCCACTCCACAATATTTCTAATGTTATAGAGTTTTTTAACAGAACGTTTGAAAACAACTACAGGTAAGTAATTAAATTACAGTACAAAAATAAGCGTATGTGTCCCACTGGTAAATTATCAATTCTTGAAATACAGCAATAATTATTATAACTCGCCTTTTCTTGCACTATAATCTTTTGAATTTGAATTTTGGTGTTTAACGCTACTTTCAGCAATATTTCAGCTATATCATGGCGACCAGTTTTAGTGGTGGAGGAAGCCGGAGTACCTGGAGAGAACCACCAACCCTGGGCAAGCAACTGGTAAACTTTAACACTGCGAGTCGAGTGCACCTTTTTTTGTAATTTACAAGCCGTATTGGTGATAGGTTTGTATGAGTTGTTTTAACCAACGACCTAACTCATTGAGCCACCCGGACCCCCTATGATCTTTTGACATCTGATCGGGTACCCAAATATTTCAGTAATATTTGTTCGATTATTCTTCCAACACCGAAAAAACATCACTGCCTCTCTCCCTCAACCCCCCAAACAATAAAATAAAGCAATAAAAAAAAACAAATCTCTCTTTTTTTTTCAGATCAAATTTATAACTCCCAAATCCGCAACTATAAATAATTCACAAAACGATACATTTATTTTGTCATAAAGTTTTTGAGAGTGAAATTTTATCAATCAAATAAATTTTATTGTCATTAAACTACATGTATGTTATAAGTTTGTGACAAAAACAAACACATGTTTACATGTATAAGACCTACATAATTTTTATATGAAATTGTAATAAAATGTTTATTCTTACAGTGACATTGTCCGATCGATTAAACTACACACGTTGCAACGAAACGAAACTAGAGGCTCAGTGGGCTGAGCCTGTGTCGCTCACCTTTCATTCTGCTTTGAGGAAACTTAATACAGAGCCTTCCATAGNNNNTGCTTCCCACCAAGTTTCGGTTCATTTGGCCATGCAGTTTCAGAGAAGAAGATTTTTAGAAATCAACCAACCAGAAACAAAAATTGCCTATGGCAGCCATGTTTGTTAATGAAATTTAAGTACGTTTTCTTAAATTTAGTTATCGCGGTATGCCTTTTCTTGTGGTATTTGGACGTTCACATTCTTTCATGACGTCATCGATTGATTGGAGCAGAACAAATCCAGACAGAAATTCGTCTGCTAGATTAAAATCCACAGTCATCGTCCATTCAAGGGGAGTATTGTTACATATTTACGAAATTAGCTGGAAAAGGTAATATTATTTCATCAATCTAACATATTGGTCATCGAGTATTTCCCTGAAAAAAAAAATCCACCCTCGTTGCGGCGTGTCTACTTGGCCACGACGAGGTAATTGGTAACCTGCCATCAATCATGAGGCTGATTTAATATTATTAAATTTCAATTGAATTAATTGTCAATAAATTGTACAACAAATATTTTGTTTTTAATTTCGGCAATAACTTTCTTTATTGACAAAATATTGTCGGTCAAGAAACACTTTTTATCAGGACCACTGACATGACGCACGTGGATACTCCGTTACTTTAGGCCTACCATTGTTTTAATAGGGTTGTACTAAACTACGAAACGTAATCGAATATTGCTAAACCTCAAAAGTCGAGCTCAAGGTTTCAACATTAGATAAATTAATTTGGTGAATAGTCCATCAATTATTAATCGGTTCAAAGATAACACATGCAACAACACCGGTCACAGCTTTAAAAAAAAAAAATCCTGTTTAATTCTATGAAAATCTATGTATAATTGTAGTATGCTAAGTGTAAGGAGATCGACAAGAAAGAGGAAACCCTCTTCAATAATACAGGCAACGAGCAATGCTGCCTCAAAACGGGTCTCGGTGTCCAGACCAGGTTCCATTTATACCACAGCAGAATATACTCAGTCTGGTGTATCGACAACGTCTACAAGTGGTCAACATGGCATGACACTGTTGTCATTAGGTCTTCCAAACATACCTCCTACATGTACAACAACAACTGCTAGTCCTATGCCTGACATCAATTTAGCTGGATATTCCGACCCAACCCCGATGGGGTACACAGTTCAAAATGTTCCCACAACCACACTTCCAACACAGTCTCAAATTGTCAGTGGGAATCAGCTAGGTAATACTATTAATTTTACTGATTTAAGCACTTTGCCACAACCTCAGCAGATTATGAGTACTCGCTTTGATTTGGGATTAAATGTATCTCAGAGTTTAAAAGAAAAAAATCATAAAAGTGAATATGTTGAGCTTGCATTGCTTTTGGCTAATACCCAATCTAATTCAAATGCGGCCAAATTTGGTCTATATTATGGTGAGCTTGTTTTAAGGCCTGACATTAGCCGTAAGAAAATAACGTCTATTGAGCAATGGACATCAGCTTTCATCATTTTTAGCAGTATATATTGTTCAGTACACCCAAATAGGTTTAATGAGTTATTAAAATATATGCATATTATTCGCTTGGGTGCTGAACGATCCTCATTAGGATGGAGATACTATGATGAGCAGTTTCGTTTACGCAAAGTCCAAAATCCGTCAAGTTCATGGTCAGAAGTTGATTCTGAACTTTGGTTATTCTACATGCAGGGTAACAGCTCAACAAATGAGTTGGCTATGACAAATAATACGAGTTTAAATAGGAATAATTTGAAATGTTATGCTTTTAATTATGTTGGGAGCTGCTACAAGCAAGGCTGTTCATATAGTCACACGTGTATCCACTGTGGCGCAGGTCATTCTGTCAAAGTTTGTCATATTAAGTCGACATGGCTTAAACGACACTGGTGCTAGACAATTATGCCCCTTTTGGATTTTCAGATGTGAGATTACCAGCTAGAAATCCTAGACCTAATTATACAAATATTGGTCCCCATGTACATTTAGAATGCAAAAATTTGCTGTCCGCCCTGCAACATAGATATGAAACTTTAGACAAATTACAACAAGAAGTTGAATTGGGGCGTATGTTGGGCCCCTTTTCCAATTTGCCAATTTCAAACCTAAGAATTTCTCCTATAGGTTTAGTTGCTAAACCAGATGGAGGTTGGAGGCTCATTACAAATTTGTCTGCCCCAGAAGGAAATAGTGTTAATTCATACATTGAAGAACAATTTTGCAAAGTAAAATACTCTTCTTTAGATCAAATTTTGGATAAGATTTACGATGCAGGTCATAGGGCAAAACTTGCAAAAATTGATATAAAAAGCGCCTTTCGACTCCTTATTGTGAATCCAGCTGACTTCGATCTGCTTGGTATAAAATTTTGCAATAGATACTATATAGACAAATGTTTGCCAATGGGCTGTTCAGTTTCTTGTAACTTATTTGAAAAATTCTCGACTTTTTTACAATGGGTAGTTGAGGTGCGTTCGGGTTTGGATTCCTTAGATCATTACCTAGACGATTTTATATTTATTGCAGGCGAACAAACGTCTGATTGTTCTGTACTGATGGAAACGCTTATGGGGCTTTGTAGTGAATTGGGGGTACCATTAACAAAAAATAAAACTGTCGGACCTACAAACATTCTGCCATTTTTAGGGTACATTATAGACACTGAACTTATGATGGTATTAATTCCTTTTGAAAAAATAGAAAAATTGAGTAGATTGTTGCAATCACTCTTGCTAAGGAAAAAGATAAAGCGTAGTGAACTTGAGTGGATTGTAGGGTTAATGTCTTTTTGTTCAAGGGCTATTCCTTCGTCCCGGGCATTTCTCAGGAGGTTTTATGATCTTGTCACCACCATCAAAAAGCCGTTTCATTGGATCAGGCTATTATCAGAGGTAAGGTCCGATATCGGGCTTTGGTTGTTGTTTCTGGAAGAATTTAATGGCCAATGTTACTTCCCAGATAGGCTTTGGATTTCCAACGAAACACTCCAATTATATACAGATGCTTCAGGCAAACCTGACTTAGGTTTTGCAGCTTTTCACGATGGTACATGGGCACAGAGTGTTTAGCCTTTTTCATGGCGAGAGGAAAGCATTCATGAAAAACATGTCTATTCTTGAGTTAATTCCTATTGTTATGGCTTTGTATATTTGGGTTGAGGAGTTTGCACAGAAAAATATTCTATTTCATACTGACAATGCCGCATTTGTGTCAATTATTAATAAAAGATCATTCAAAGATAAATTAATAATGAAGTTTATTCGACCCTTGGTATTTCTAACAATTCGGCATAATGTTCAAATTAAAGCTATGCACGTCGAGGGGGCTAAAAATAACATTGCTGATTCTCTCTCTCGGTTTCAGATGAACCGCTTCAGACGTTTAGCTCCATCAGCCGATCTCTACCCAGCTCATATCCCACAGGAATTCTTGACCATTATTTTAGACCTGTAATTACTGGACTGATCGGTCAGTGTATATCTCCTAATACTTTACAAATATATATGAGAGGGCTTACTTGTCTAGACGACTTCAGATCACAGTTTAGTTTGGCTTATGTCTGGCCAGTTTCTGTCCAAGAATTGTGTAATTTCATCGCCCATTTATTTTTAGAAAAATATTCACATTCTACCATCAAATGTTATTTATCGGGCATTAGTTTCTTTCAAAAGTTGAATGGTTTTGAGGATACCACGCACAGTTTTATCATCAAAAAGTTATTGGAGCGGATAAATCGTTCTAAGCCAAAAATTAAAGATGGTCGATTGCCGATAACAAGAGATATGTTGAAGGGCATTTTAGCTTCTTTGCCCCTTTGTTTGTAGGTCCATTTATGAAACAAATTTGTTCCAAGCCGCATTCTCAATTGCGTTCCACGGACTGCTTAGAATTGGGGAATTGGTTGTGAATAATGGTGACGTTCGTCATATTGTGCGTGTTTCCGATGTTACTTTTGAGAGAGGTCATCTAAGAATTCACTTACCGTCTTCAAAGACGGACCAATTAGGTATTGGATCAGTTGTTATTTTAGATCAGCAACCAGATGAAAACATTTGCCCGTGTAATTTATTAAAAATCTTCCTCAAAGGTAGACCGCCTGTACAAGGTCCATTATTTTTTCATTTTGATGGCAAAGGTTTAACTCGCTACCAATTTATAAGTGTTTTAAAGAAAGCTTTGAATTGCACTGGTATAAGCGACAAAGGCTTTAGTTCTCATTCATTTCGCATCGGCGCTGCGTGCAATCTTGGCGCGAGTATGGAAGGTGTTCCTGTGTCTCGGATTATACAATTAGGTCGTTGGAAATCTAATGCATACAAGGGATACATAAGGATATGAAACATATTTTTACTTACGAAATACGAAAAGGTTTTTTTTCCTTCTATTTATTTAATTTGTACTGATTTTTTAGCAATTTCGTAGCAACAAAAACTATATATTAAAGTACACTACTTGTAGGGGTATGGGTCTGTAGGTCCTCCATTGTGAAACACGCCTTCACTGAAGCTAGACAAAGACCCGGAGGAATTAATCTTGGGCTCGAAAGGTTGCACGCACATATCTGGTGGCAAGGAAAAAGCGGAATGCTTGCTAGTCAGCTACCAAGCCAAATAATAATAATGTTGCAATTTGAAGACCCACCTTCTTACCTTGTGGTTCACGTAGGAGGTAATGATATTGGAAAGGAAACAATTGGGTATTTGTGCAACAAATTTATGCTTTTTCTCCGGACAATTCAAAGAAAACTTCCAAATACAATTATTGTCTGGTCGCAGATTTTACTCCGTAGGTCGTATAGGTTTTCTACTAATAACAAGGCAATGGAAAAGTGTAGGTACCGATTAAATAATTCGATTGCTAAGTTTGTTCTTGAAAAGATGGGGGGTAGATACATAAGGCATCCTGAATTATTCCGTAGCTGGTCCTTATTTGAGGATGATGGCGTGCACTTAATTAGTTGCGGCAATAATTTGTTTCTTAATGACTTACAAGGTGGTCTTGAATGTTTCATATCGAATCCTGGGGGTTCCCATGTGTTTCCCTTATCTTAATCTAGTACCATACACATAAATTGATGGTAGTTTGAACTTCAAGAAATACCAATATAGTTTGATTTAAGTTTCTTAAATGTATGTAAATATGTTTGAACTTTCATCCTGTTATTTGAATTGTTTCATAGTATTTGGCCTACAGCAAAGCAGCATTCCGCCCTCTATTCTTGGCGGTTGACAGTGCATTCAAGCGATTTTCCCGCACTGTCAAGTTGGCATAATTCGCTGCTTCATGAACTTACACAACATGTTAAGGGGTTTTCGGTCTCATCTCCCGTGTATCCCACGGTGATTCTAAATTTCTTTCTTGCGGCCATCTGTGTATCCCACGGTGGCCTGTAAGGGGTTTCAGTACCTTCATCTGTGTATCCCACGGTGGCCTGTAAGGGGTTTCGGTCTCTTCATCTGTGAATACCACGGTGAATCAGAATTCAGTTTTATTTATATATAGTATTATTTTATTATCTGCACATATATTTTATCTTGGTTGCCATTCCACGCAATATGTGGTAACCACTTATCTGAACTTATTATCTGATATATACAAATGAATATTAAATTTATTGCATTTCATTTATCTAGATACACTATGAATATATGACTATATCATGTTAATATTAAAGCTGTGGCCAAATACCGCCAATACTGAATATAATTGTTAGCTTTCCTTACTTGCCCCCTATATTTTTCATATGCGTATCTGAGATAACAGATCGGGATGAAATTAGCAATCTTTATAGAGGACCTTCCATAAATGCTTCCTACCAAGTTTCGGTTCATTTGGTAACGTGGTTTCAGAGGAGAAGAATTTTATAAATCCACCAATCAGAAACAAGAATTGCCTGTGGCGGCCATGTTTGTTAGCGAATCGGGACGAAATGAGCAATCTTTATAGAGGACCTTCCATACATGCTTTCTACCAAATTTCAGTTCATTTGGGAAAGCGATCTCAGAGGAGAAGATTTGTTTAGAAATCAACAAATCAGAAAAAAAGAATGGTCTGTGGTGGCAATGTTTGTTAACGGATTGGAACGAAATGGTCAATCTTTATAGAGGACCTTCCATAGATGCTTCCTACCAAATTTCAGTTCATTTGGGAAAGTGGTTTCAGAGGAGAGGATTTTTTAGAAATCAACCAATCAAAAATAAGAATGTCCTGTGGCGGCCATGCTTGTTAACGGATCGGAACTAAATGAAAATGAGCATTCTTTATAGAGGACCTTCCAAACATGCTTCCTACCAAGTTTGATTCATTTGGCCTGGCGATTTCAGAGGAGAAGATTTTTTTTAGAAATCAATCAATCAGAAACAAGAATGGCCTGTGGCGGCCATGTTTGTTAGTGGATCGGGACGAAATGAGCATTTTAATAGAGGACCTTCCATAGATGCTTCCCACCAAGTTTCGGTTCATTTGGCCAAGCGGTTTCAGAGGAGAAGATTTTTAAAAATCGGCCAATCAGAAACAAGAATTGCCTGTGGTGGCCATGTTTTTTAATGGATCGGGACAAAATTAGCAATCTGTATAGAGGACCTTCCATAGATGTTACCTACCAAATGTCAGTTCATTTGGGAAAGCGGTTTCAGATGAGAAGATTTTTTAGAAATCAACCAATCAAAAACAAGAATGGCCTGTGGCGGCCATGTTTGTTAACGGATCGGAACTAAATGAGCAATATTTATAAAGGACTTTCCAAGGATGCTTCCTACCAAGTTTTGATTCATTTTGCCAGGCGGTTTCAGAGGAGGACTTTTTTTTAGAAAACAACCAATTAGAAACAAGAATGGCCTGTGGCGGCCACGTTTGTAAACGGATTGGGACGAAATAAGCAATCTCTATAGAGAACCTTCCATAGATGCTTTCTACCAAGTTTCGGTTCATTTGGCCAAGCGGTTTGGGAGGAGAAGATTTTTAAAAATCGGCCAATCAGTAACAAGAATTGCCTGTGGCGGCCTTGTTTGTTAATGGATCGGGACAAAATGAGCAAACTTTATAAAGGACCTTCCATCGATGCTGCCTACCAAGTTTCAGTTCATTTGGCTGAGGGGTTTCAGAGGAGAAGTTTTAAATGTGAAAAGTTAACGGACGATGGACGACGGACACCAAGTGATGGCAAAAGCTCACATTGCCTTTGGCAAGGTGAGCTAAAAAGGGGACAAACTTTCATTGTCGCAATCAAAAGCGAAAAAGACCTTTTCCCACAAATTTACCAATTTTGCTAAAAATCTACATTTTGGAATTCATTGTTTCAGATTGTTGCAGAATGTCTGCATAGATGAGCGAGCGTATGATAGGTTTCAAGGGAAGACATTTCCTCAAACAATACATGGCAAATAAGAAGGCACATAGATGGGGAGTTCAAGTTTGGGTTCTTGCAGTGTCACAGACTGGATATACTCACCAAGTGGAAATGTATAAAGGGAAATCGAACACAGCTCGATATCCTAATGGATTAGCGTATATTTTTTTACAATCAGACAACCTTCCACAAATATGAATCTGACAACTTACAAAAAATGTACTCCAGTTACGGCAAACGATTTCAAGTGATTCCAAATCTTTAGGAAAGAAATGCACGGGGGGAAGTTATGCCAAATCATATGTCATCTCATTTCATCAATGAGTAAAAAGAATATGAACATAAATTTCTGTCTTTAAACTGACGACCTTCTCCGCGTTTCTTTATAAATACGAAAATACTGGTTCATTTAACATGATTAACATCAAACAAAAATATTCAGATAAAGGCAGCATTGCATCCCAAGTAAAATCCTATATCATACATTTTGTATATACCTATCTATAAAATGTGTTAGGTACAAAGTCGTCATGGATTTAATGCGCCTCACTTTGGAAATCACCATCATTTAACTGTTGATAGTTGGTTAGCAAGCCCGAAGTTGATGCATAATTTGAGGACATATGTACCTTTTCAACGGGCACCGTTATTTGTGCAAGGAAGGGGATGCCCCAGAGTTTCAAACAAGCCAAGCCACCTAAAGGAACAAATATCGTCAAGTCTCAAGGACCTCTGATGGCAGCGCTGTACAATGACTGGTCACATTTTTAACCGCGATTGGGAGTGCAAAGTAAGGAACATCAAAATGATTACTTGTGTTAAAAGTTAACATAATTCATATAAATGCGCAAAATCAAGTGGTTTTTTTTGTTATGTATTTTTTTTAATTTAACTTGTTTTCAAATGGTACCTGGTGACTAACATGTGATACAGAATTGTTCCTATATCATTTTTCAATGAGAAATCAAGAGATGTTGAATAAATGTCCACGAGACAGCAATCCACAAACATATAGAAAAATACAAAGTCTCACACAAAGATCACCCGTACTGTCTTCAACAAGGACACCAGTCTAAGAAATATCGAGATTGTTATCAAATTAAATCTGTGTATATTCACACGCGCATGCAGTTCTGCTAAACTCTGTCCTTTAGGCATGATTTCCATTAAAAGCAATGAAATTATATTTTACAGAATGTTAAGGAGAACAAATAGCCAGGGAAAAAGTGTAAATGCTCCATCTGTTGTTCATAGATACAATGAGACCGTTGGGGGTGGTGGGTGGG
>MJUT01021452.1:97878-107971 GCA_002080005.1 Gigantidas platifrons | reverse complement strand
GCGTACCGTAATGACCTTCGTGGGACCTTGACCTTTGACCTCAAGGTCAAATAATTGTTTTTTAAATAGTATCATTCAACTCATGATTTGTAACTTATTGTTGTACAGATGGCCGCATTAGGGGGAGACATAAGTTTTAGGTATCTAAAACAGTTCTTCCTAGTTTTATTTAGAATGTCTTGTGTATATCTTTAGCTTTCTGTTCTTATAGCGGACCCGCTGTTAGTTTACCCATGTTTCAATTGGTATTGTGTTTAAAAAATTCCAATTAGAACTGATCTATTGAAGGAATACAATTGCCTTTGTTTACAGGTGAATCCTATTGTTATACCCCCGCTCCCCGGAAGGGGGAGGGGGGTATACTGTTTTACCTCTGTCCGTCCTACTGTCCTTCCGTCTGTCCGTCCCAAGATATTTTTCGTCGCATTTTTCTCAGCAACTATTGATGGCAGAAATCTGATATTTGGTCACAAGCTTCATATAGGTATGCCATATTGTGGGAAGCGTTTTTGGATCCGTCAGATTCCTACTTCCTGTTTGCCGACTTAGTTGGTTTTCATACACATTGAACATATATGCTCATTTTTCGTCACATTTTTCTCAGCAACTATTGATGGCAGAAATCTGATATTTGGTCACAACTTCATATAGGTACCCCATATCGTGGGAAACGTTTTTGGACCCATCAGATTCCTACTTCCTGTTTGCCGATTTTTTTTATTTTTATACACATTTAACATATATGCACATTTTTCATCACATTTTTCTAAGCAACTGTTGATGACAAGAATCTGATATTTGGCACAAGCTTCATATTGGTATGCCATATTGTGGAAAGCATTTTTGGACCCGTCAGATTCCTACTTCCTGTTTGCCGACTTAGTTGGTTTTTATACACATTGCACATATATGCACATTTTTCGTCACATTTTTCTCAGCAACTATTGATGGTAGAAATCTGATATTTGGTCACAAGCTTCATATAGGTACCCCATATCGTGGGAAGCATTTTTTGACCCGTCAGATTCCTACTTCCTGTTTGCCGAAGAGCGGGGGTATCATAAGTGAGCATTAGCTCACAGTTCATCTTCTTTGCCTCAATTACTAATGCAGACTGGAGTTGTTCTAAAATTTCAACCTCCATACCATCCTCAACTTAACACATGTGAATATTGTTTCCATATCATTAAGCAAATATTAAGATCAGACAGTGACTACTTTTGACCATACTCGAACAACAATTTGTGATGCTAATTATTGATGGAGTAACCTTTGAAAAATCGGAAAACATCTTTAAGCATTGTGGATATATTCATTCAAATTATATAAAGTTTTTTGTAGGAGTTCATGTTATTTGCATTTATTATTTTTCTGATTAAAATTTGCACCTTATTTTTTTTTCCATAATGATTTTCCTTTTTCTCAATATTCCCTCTAACATGGTTACTGTAATTAGAAACCCTACATTTGTTGAATAATGTTTCAGGGTTAGGGTCATGGTGTTTAATGCCACTTTCAAAAATATTTCAGCTACTGGTATATCATGGCTGTCAGTTTTATTGGTAAATGAAACCAGGGTACCCGGAGAAACCACAGACCTGCCTCAAGTCACTGATAAACTTTATCACATAATGTTGTATCGAGTACACCTCACAATGTGTGGGATTCAAACTCACAACTTTAATGGTGATATGTAGTATTGCATAGGTAGTTGTAAATCCAACTACCATATGATCATGACCACGGCGGCCCCTGAATAATGTTTGATTTTTAGTAAACAATTTAAATAAAAACCAAGGTTTTTTTGTTTTCTCAATACACATATTTAAACATATATCCAGATTATTTGCAACCAGAATGAATCTTATTACTTGTGGCAAATAATTTTCAAATTAAAGTTTTTCCTATTTCTCTAATGTCAAAAATAGACTTAAAATGGCATTATAGACACAAACTAGTTTTTTTCTGGAGATTTCAAGGCCAAGAGGGGGTGTGAATTATGCACCAATGCACCTTATGAAATGGTAATGATAGTATAAATTTCTTTCTATAGGTCATGTACATATACATCTATAAGATGAGTTGAATTTTTTTCTGGGCAGTTTTAATCAATGGGTGATTGACTTCTCTCTTCCAGTCATACAATAAGAAGTTTAAATGTCCAACAATAGGATTCACCTGTAAATAAAGGCAATTGTATTCATTCAATAGATCAGTTCCAATTGGAGTTTTTTAAACTCCTAACACAATACCAATTGAAACATGGGTAAGCTAACAGCGGGTCCGCTATAAATGTTTTGAATATTTTGACTTTCCATCCATATTACATTACATACAATGTACATAGCACTATTGATGAGATGTGAATTTATTGGTATTTTATGTTAATATTTCTGTAAGGATGTATCTCCTTATATCAGGGGACATTGTGGTTCTGATCGTGAATTTACAACTGCAATCAATGCTTATCACGACTAATGTTGTGATTTCAAATCCCGCTCATGGTGAGGTGTACTCTATACAACATTATGTGATAAAGTTTGTCAGTCACTTGTGGCAAGTCAGTGGTTTCTCCAGGTACTCCACTTTCCTCCACCTATAAAACTGATCACCAAGATATAGCTGAAATATTGTTGAAAGCAGCATTAAATGTTATAACCCTAACCCTAAATAACTTTTACATAAATGTTCCAATTATATTTTGTATGAGACTATATCTTTATTATACCCCCTGCAAACAAAGTTTGGGGGGGTATATAGGTTTCAGCCTGTCTGTCTGTCTGTCTGTCTGTCTGTCCGTCCGTCCATCTGTCCGTCTGTCTGTCCGCATAGAGGGTACATGGTTTGTCCACGCAACTCCTCCTACAGTTTTTCTGCTAGGAAGTTTTTATTTTGCAGATCATTTGTACATATATCAAAGATGTGCATGTGGTCAGGATTTTGATTTTTGTGCATTTTTACCAAAAATATAGATTGTTGAACTTAGTCATTTTTTGGTGAATTTGGCTAAAAGGGTACATGGTTTGTCCACACAACTCCTCCTAAAGTTTTTACGCTAGGAAGTATTTATATTGCAGATCGTTTATGCATACATCAAAGATGTGCATGGGGCAAGGATTTTGATTTTCATGAATTTTTACCAAAAATATAGATTGCTGAACTTAGTCTTTTTTTTGTGAATTTGGCTAAAAGGGTACATGGTTTGTCCGCGCAACTCCTCCTACAGTTTTTACGCTAGGAAGTTTTTATATTGTAGATTGTTTGTTCATATATCAAAGATGTGCATGTGGTAAGGATTTTTATTTTTGTGCATTTTTACAAAAAATATAGATTGTTGAACTTAGCCATTTTTGTGTGAATATGGCAGAAAGGGTACACAACCTCCTCCTACAGTTTGTAAGTTAGGAAGTTTTTACATTGCAGAACATTTGTACTCATATCAAAGATGTGCATGTTATAAAGATTTTGATTTTCATGAATTTTACCAAAAAATATAGATTGTTGAACTTTTTTTATTTGTGAATTTGGCTGAAAGGGTACATGCAACTCCTCTTACAGTTTTTATGCTACGACGTTTTTATTTTTGTTGAATGTGATTAAACATCATAATTTGACAAATAATATATTTTCCGTGTAGACTTAATTTTCAATAATCTTGGACACAGTCAGAGTGAAGCGGGGGGTATTAGTCCCGCTATGCGGACAGTTCTAGTTAAAATTTGCCAGATAATTTAAGTGGAAACTATAGAATAATTGTTTTTTTCTCTATATAATTTCTTTCATATCTTAATAGTATATGCTACCATTCTAAAGATGTATATTATATTTAATTATAGGAAGTCACACAGGCCACATCCAATCTCTTGGAGGTGTTGCTGACACTAGTATAGGAGGAGGAGGTTCAGGAGGGAGAATAGCTTTGTACCAAAATTCACACCACACAATTCCACCATACAGAGGATTCTTTTATACTTACGGTGGGAGAGGGAACTCAGGTACAGGAGCTGAAGCTGGTGCCTCTGGGACAGCCTATATACGAAATACAGAAACTGGTTATTCTCAACTGTTAGTAGATAATAATAAACAATTACCCAGAGATGAACATTCGGCACTGTTGAATGAAGGGTATAGAGTGGACTTGAGTATTAAAGAGTCAAGCTATTCATCAACCAAATCCTTCACAGGTACAAAAGGACACCAGATCTCATCAACGTCTAATACCTATGTACGTGAATATGGCTTTCTACGCTGTTACTATGGTACCTATTATTTGATGTACCTGTTTGACCAGACCTTAGCCAATGCGAATCAGCAGTACTATCTTGCAGCATCAGGTTCTACAACTATTACAGTCACATTGGCTGCAGCAGCATTCGTAACTAAACTCAAGATATATCCAACTGCTAATTTCCCATCAAAATTCAAGGTTTGTTTTCTGATTTATTATTCTTAACCATATTTCTTTGTAAACTATAGATAAAAATTGTACATTTTCCCCTCAGTATAGATATGGCAAATAGTTTCTCCACTGCTCTTCTCTTAAAATCTGCAGTGATTATCTTAAGAAACAACAATGGACTTTGGGGGTCCATCCTAATTCTTGGGTTCAAAGCTTAACATGTAGATATAATTTTTTTTGGTATGAACCAGATACATTTTTAATGAAAATGCAATTATATGAGGCATTAATTGTTTTTGTGCATAATGCAGATTCAACCTCATAGAAATAGAAACTCACAGATCTATAGGGTGCAATCACTTACAGTCTAAAGTTTAAAATCGGCTGTAATAGGATGAAATTAAAATTATTTTTTTGGATAACCAATTTATATGGAAATGCAATTGAATTTGCAATTAAGCAACATTGTGGTTTGCAGATTCAAATTTGTACCAATGAATGTCCAAAAACCTACCTCCCATATAATTTTAAAGGACAAGGTGCAGTAAGGGCCGTTTTTAGCCCCCAATTTAACATGAAAAGAAATTATCCTCTGGAATATGGATTTTCATAAATAATCTTCAGTTATTCATATTTGATCATATGGATTCATTTCTTATTGAAAATAAGGATAAGCGTGTACTTTTTATTACGCTAAAATCGTTCAATCTCTATAAACTTCGTGATTTTTACGACATTTTCACTAGCTAACCGGGAAGTTTACATTGTCATTGAGCGCAGTTGAGAACCAACTTTATACTTTGCGTACTTCTTCTAATTTTAATTAATAATGTTTCAGTGAAATATGAACTTGGTTCTCCATTGCATTCATATTTAAAAATGGAAAACTTGCACATTTTTTCATTGCATTTGTGTAAACAACGTCACTAAAATAATTCCCGTAACGGCACGGATGCGACAGATTTGCGAACTTGGATCGATGCGGATGGATACAGGAAATGTAAGGACAGAGTTGAATGTTGACAAGCAGGGCTTATGAGAGGGGGTTCAGCCGGTGCATCGGTCCGTGGCCCGTATAGCTAAGAAGGGGCCTGTGAATCTCAGAAGGGCCCCCATAGCCTTAGCCATAGACGTTTTATTTTGATTTTTTGTCTTCATTTTTTGGGGGGATATTTTCAACTATTTTTAATTTATTTAGAAAAATAATTATGTAAAATTCACTTAGACTTCTGAATTCTGGTGGCTGATCCTCACTAACATTTACAATATAACCAGGGCCTCAAATCCTCAATTTTCAGAGAAGTCTCAGCCTGTTCCCAGAGCCCCAATACATTCTTTTTCTGCCTTTCAAAATTTCTCTTGCTGACAAGTTCATAATTTTGTTGGGAAAATAAAAACAATATGAATGGAAAATATTGCTTCTCATGACATGACAAAGAAATAAAACATATTTGATTTATAACTGGAAAACTAATCTACAAACTAAATGCCAAAACGTTTTTCATTATCTAAATATCCATGGATATCTAAGTTCATTTTTTGGCATTCATTTTAGCTCATAGAATAAAAAAAACCACATTAAAATAATGTTATAAGTTATAACACAAAAACTGAATGAATAAACATGTTAACAGATACAGCGTGTCATTCGGAGAGTGTACATCATTCGGAGAGTGTACAATGGTCAAGGTTGAAATTTAGAAAAAGGAAAAACGTTAAGAAAGATTAAATAGATATTCGGGTTCGATTATCATATTTTAACCCCCCCTCACGTGAAAAAGGTTTCACACATATCACAAAAACATTCATATAGTCCCCACGACTTGTAAATCTGTAATGGTGTATGTGAAATACATTAACGGGGAAATAGCAAAAGGCCCATTCTCTCTGTCCTCTCTCTTTACACTATGATCGAGTGATTTTAAATGGATTTTTTTATTGCATGAAGGCTGCAAATATATGAATACATTGGACAAATTATTACACATCTCTCCAATGCGCACAATATTATGTATGTGTACCTTCAGTATAAGTCAACTCAATAAATTGAAATGGTTGCATGAAAAGCATACATTTTAATGTGATCTTCGCATATAACACCCCAATAAAGTACTGATCATATTTACATCCCCCTGAGTTTGAAGATACCAAGGGGCATCAGATATCTGTAAATCGAATAACATACATCACAATGGCCAAACGGAAAAAGGACAAACAACGATCTACATAAAAATAAAGATCGAGTAACACGAATCCCATTAAAAAACGAGAGTGAACTCATGTGCTCCGGACGGGTAGGCAGGTCCCCCTCCACTAGTAGCACCAGCCGTGTTATTCTAGTTACAAATCCGGTGATAATAAATGAATGAGGAAAGGACCGGGAAGTGTTTACGACAAGTGGAACATATCCGTGGTCATTTGTGACAAAATATTCCGGAACGTTTATCTAAGTTGTGATGACGACCTTAAAACTATCAAAGTGATGGCTTCAACTTAACCACTAGAAATCCTTGGTTTTGTAGCTTCCTTGTTAACAGCAACTTTCAATCAAGGAAATCCTGATAGGAACCACAAGCTCTGGAATATCGAATCAACTGATAGATAATGTACTCTGTAATTATTTCCATGGTCATTTTCAATACAGTTTCCTATACGCACAACTTGTATAGCTTTAATGAAAGATTCTCGTTATTATGACAAGGCCGTAGCTCAGGTATTTTAAAGGTGAGACAAGGGGGTTCAAGGACGAAGCCGCCAGAAGCTGACAGAATTTTGACGATGAAATAAATTATTCCACTATTAATTATTCTTAGTCCCCGCGATCGTGGAGACTAAGTAGTCAACCATTTAGCATTAAAGTCGTCCATCTTTATATAGATGGTTGGTTGGTTTATAGTGTTTAACGCCACTTTCAACAATATTTCAGTTATATCATATATTTAGATTAAAATACAAGTATTTTGTATATGTATTATCAATGATTGTCCGAAGCCTATATCGTGTATACCCTATATCGCATACCCAAAAAATTAAAAAAAATTCATAAAATTAAAAAAAAAAAAAAAATTAAAAATGTTCAAAATTTAAAAAAAATTCTTAATTTAAAAATTTAAAATTTTTCAAAAATTTTATAAAATTTCAAAAAATTTCAAAAATTGAAAATTCTCAAAAACATTCAAAATTTTCATAAAATACATGTATTATCAAGGGCATGGTTGAAATATATGATATAATGAACATTACATGTCAAAATCTGTATGACATGCGTATCAACCCTCGACCTATATCACCCCTCGGGACGGTGGCCCTTGGGGTGATATAGGGTTCTCGGGTTGATACGGTATGTGATACAGATTTTGACATGTAATATTCAGTATATATCGTGCGGTCAGTTTTATTGGTAGAGAAAACAGGATTACCTGGAAAAAATCACCAACCTGTCGCAAGTCACTGGCAAACTTTATCACATAATGTTGTATCGAGTACATCTCAACATGAACAGGTGTCGAACTCACAACTATAGTGGTGATAGGCATTGATTGCACAGTTGTAAATCCAACTACCATATGACCACGACCACGAGGGTCACTTCCTTTATATAGATATTGAAATATAAGTTCAAGTTTGAATTTATGAATAAAACTAAAATGGTTTTCTTATGCGTTATCTACCTGTAGAGTATGTAATTGTTTTCTCTATGGTGAGCAGATTTTCTAACTTTGTCATTCATCCCGACAGAGTCTGCTCGATGGAACGTTTAAACGTTTGGATTTTTTTTTATTTTTTTTTTTTTTTTTAAATGTTTTTGGCAATTTTCTCGTCTAATGGTGATTTGTTTCTATTATCTTCTACATATGAAATTATCTAATTATCTTCTGCTCCACTTGTCGTTTTGCATTGCATTTTACATATTTAATTTCGTTATCAGTATACTCCAATCTGACATGATATTAGCAATGATATAAACTATTTTTTGGTTACTAATAAAGTAAGAAAAATAATTGGTTGTATTTTATTCTGTTTGCGATTTTAGATTTGAGACTATTGTCTCCTTTGCCTACACAGTGCTTCGGCCATGTATGGGTGGGTGAGTGATTGTGGTTTAACGCCAACTATATCATGGCAAGAACAAGTTAATTTTCAATGAAATGATTATGAGGTCCGTTTTGTACTAGACCAACTTGCTTAGTTAGATATTTATAGTGCTAGCTCACTGAAATGTGGATAGACATGTCGCCCTACTCAGACACATTGTCCTGATTCCAAGCCAACCAGTCTTTGCTCTTTCTCCTTAATGCTGCATGCTTAGCAGAGAAGCAACACATACCAGTTTTTGTCCCCCGACGCTTCGTCGAAGGGGACTATAGAAATGGGTATCATCCGTCCGTCTGTCCGTCCGTCCGTCCGTGTGCTTTCCAGATGATAACTTGTGAATGAAAAGTCAGATTGAAGCAAGGTTTGGTATGTAAGTGTATCTTATGAATATCTAGGTCAAGTTTGATAATGACAATTTTTCGACTATTTTTACTAGAGTTGTGCCCCTTTTTANACCTCAAAATTGCTAAATTTTTGGGAGGGGCGATAATTTTTAATCCAATTATCGACCAGTTTTAAAGAATGACAACATTGAATATGGTAGATGATGTGGGTTCGATTGACGGCATATCCTAAAAACCATAAAATGGTATTTGCTTCTCTTACGATAAGGACGCATCATCAGGCAGAAAGAGAAAATAATTGTTAGATCGGAGACAACATTATATTCCCGAGTGTAGCGACATGTATACCCGTGTACAGTACTGTTGATTCAGATTGCTAGCACTGTAAACATTCAACAATATAGTATATGGGTATAGCACAAACAAGTCATCATTCATCTAATCAAAACGTATTTAAATTGCCGACGCCATGATATATGAAAAAATGTTCAGTTGCATATATGGCGTTAAACAAAATCGCTCACTCACAATGATAGCCAAGTGAGCATCTAATTTTATTGCAGTACTTAAATATGTCAAGTTATAAATTAAAGTTAGCTGCTGTTTAAAATATTTTAGCAATCAGTGGCTTATTATATAATTGTTTGCAGGCAATTTAGGGTTGGCCAAAAATCAATGATGGTTATCACATTGTGTATTATGTACTACAAAATATTGCTTCAACTTTTATTAATCTAGTTTCAGATATGAATTAATGTTTTCATGGAGACAGTCATCATTGTACAAAATTCAGCATTTAATTCAATTAAACATATATCCATTTACTATCCAACCATATTAAAAAATCTTTCATGAACATCTTCAAATGTTTATATTTATATGTATTTTGTACTGTCTCTCGGGTTCTCGTTACCATAGTTACAGTTATCATTTTGGAAAGAAAAAGAAAATTAAAACTGAGGTTGTGATATACACCACTTCAAGTTTAGTAAATATTGATTCAGTAGTCACTAGAAGCAGATATATAACAAAAGGGAACAAAATCGGGCTAAACGCGAAAAAATGAAAATTCCCAACAATAGGCAAATTATCTCCCTTTTTGTGCCCCATTTCCAGCCACGTGCATCAATGGATCGTTTCAATTTTTGTGTTAAATCAAAATAAGGTTATAAGGATAAAATATACATAAAAATTATAAAGATCGGAGTGGGGGCCAAAATCGGCCCTTACTGCACCTTGTCCTTTGTCAAAAGTT
>MJUT01021452.1:1029-12156 GCA_002080005.1 Gigantidas platifrons | reverse complement strand
CCAGTTGAAGGAATACTTAAGAGACAGTTTTATTAGAGGGGAATTTACTTACAGAAAATATTATTACATGTACTCTCTTTTTTTAATATTAAGTAAAACATTTCCATTACTATTGTCATTTTATTTTTTATCAGCAATATACTAAAAACATGCATGAACCTGCTCCATGGAAAATTATTTGTAGGATGTTACTTAAAGTTTTTGTTTATTTAAATGATTCCAGGTTGGACAGGTGATGGCTGTGAAATTCCTGATTGTCCTGGAGGGTGTGAGGGCAATGGTTTCTGTAATGGAACAGATAGAGACATACCTGAATGTGATTGTAAAGATGTAAGTTACAGCAGATTTAGACCAGTAGTAAAAACATTTGTTATATGTGCATGTATACCTTTAACTATTTATTTGGGGGACACCGCTGTGGTTGTAATCGTATGGAAGTTGGATTTATAGCTACCTGTGCAATTAGCACTATAGTTGTGAGTTTGAATCCCGCTCATGGTGAGGTGTACTCGATACAACATTATGAAAGTGGTGTTAAACACCTTAACCAAACCAACCAAAAATAATTTTGCTCACATCATCTTGCCAGATGTGATTGATATGATAATTTTTATATGTGGAAATATATTTTCTTCTTAAAGCCTTATGTGGCTTTATCTTGAGAAAAACAATTGTGTGCTTGCTTTTTCAAGATTTGCATAATCTGTTAGATTAGACCATTTTTGAAGAAATAATTGACCTTTTTCACATTACTCACAAATTCTTCTACATCTTAAATTGGAATTTCTCAAAACTTTATATGCTTGTTTATTATCATATGATGGAAGTTTGATCAGACGATTTTTTAAAGAAGTTATTTTTTCCTTTTTGACTTATAATATTGTATCAAATTTTTTGTACACACAAATCCTCATACATTTGAAATGGGAATGGAATTACAAGGTACTAGTATATTTCTCCAAAGATAAAAGAAAGGGGAGACATTTATTTATACCCCCCGCAAACAAAGTTTGGGGGGTATATAGGAATCACCCTGTCCGTCCATCCATGTACCTTGTAAGTGCAACTCCTCCTAAACTGCTTATTGGATTTTTATGAAACTTTACATACTTGTAGTACACTACCTGCAGATGTGCATGAAGGAATATGGTTGCTGTCCAAAATTTAAAAGGGGAAATAATTCAACTTATACTATCTGTCCGTCCATGTACCTTGTAAGCGCAACTCCTCCTAAACGGCTTATTGGATTTTTATGAAACTTGACACACTTGTAGTACACTACCTGCAGATGTGTATGAAGGAATATGGTTGCTGTCCAAAATTTAAAAGGGGAGATAATTCAACTTATACTTTCACGAAAAGGGGGGGGGCATGTACCTTGTAAGCGCAACTCCTGCTAAACTGCAAGCGGGGGGTATCACTCAGTGAGGTAACTCACAGTTCTAGTTTTGTTATAAAAATCATCTTTAATTTGGTTAATTTAGGGTTGGTATAGTGAAGACTGTAGTAAACCTTGTGTCCATGGTTATGTAAATTCTGAAAACAGCTTCTGTCACTGTGATGATTGTTATACTGGAGCAGGATGTGAATTAGAATGTTCTGGAAATGGTCTCTGTGTCAATAGAACATGTGATTGTTTTACTGTGGAACCAGGTATGGTATTTAACACTAATCTTTTATCTCAAATTGGCCACAAGAATGAAAAATTGGTAAAAGAGCAGATATAAAAACTGAAAGTAGATGATGGTTTTCTTCAGGTTCAACAATATCTCTGACAACACCACAGACAATATTACTGAAAAAAGTTGTAATAACCAGTCAAAAAATATACTTTTTTGTACTTGTAGTGTATCTAATCAATATTAATTATAGGAAGATAAAGCTGAACATAGTCTGAACATTGAGGGCAAATATTTCATCTTTATCACAAGAGAGGAAAAGTTACTGTTGATATTCAAGAACATTAAACATAATGCTTATAAACAAAACAAATCCGATGACTAGTGAAATATAAAACCCCGTAAATAAAATACAAAAATAAAATTCAAACTTCTTTCTTGACTATTCCGTCAGTATTTAGAAATTTGAATAGATTATTTTTATATCTGAAGCCAATTCTATATTTAAAGTTAAGTGAAGAATTATATCATTACTAAAAGAAGATATGTCATCAATAAAATATTGTGTGGTAGATATTGTGTTCGAGCTCCGATCGGGTCAAACCAAAGAGTACAACTATAAAATTGGTATTTGTTGATTCTCCGCTAAGCATGCAGCATTAAGGAGAAAGAGCAAAGACTGGTTGGCTCAGAATCAGAATAATGTGTCTGAGTGGGGCTACATGTCTATCCGCAGAGTTTTGTTTCAGTGAGCTAGCACTTTAAAAATCCAACTAAGCTTGTTGGTTTAGTACAAAGCAGACCACATCATCATGATAAATTGCTGAGTTGTCATTAAACAACAATCACTCACTGATTCACTCTATGAAATATTATATTTACTGTTGATATCATTACTGACTGTTGTTTTATACAGGTAACAGCTGGGTTGGAGACAAATGTCAAGAATCAGGATGTCCAGGTGAAGACGGGGCATGTAATGGCCATGGGAGCTGTAACAGTGCCATGGGTATCTGTACTTGTGAACCTGGTTGGAAGGGAGATGACTGTGCCAAACCTAGTTGCCCTGGCACCCCAGAATGTCTTGGTAGGTGCAGTATGAAATAAAGTCACATATTGATTTTACATTTTACATAATACATTAATCAGAAAGGATGAGGATGGAAATGAACGTGAGAGACTATCCAACTTTACATTTGGACATAATTTAAAGTAAAGGAAAAGATCTTTTATTGCTACAATTCACAGTCACGATAGGGTCTTCCATAATTAACATAGCTCATTAAAATTATTGTTAAACGGCCGCATAGCCTGTATGGTATTGATATAATAGGGTCTTTCTAGTTTTGATTGTATGGCAAATTAGATTTGCACCTACATAATATTATTACCTCTATAGTTTATGAGTTTGATTCCTCCTCGTGTTAGGTGTACTTGATACAGCCTCACCTACGAGATGTTTTCTATTACTTGTGACATCTGATGGAGGTTGTCCATTGCTTGTGATATCTAATAGAGGTGATGTCTTATAGAGGTTGTGACAAATCTATGGTTTTCTGGTTTCCTCAACTAATTGAAATAAAAAGTAATCATATCTATAGTATTCTCCCTGAATACATCATTTGAACATAAATCAATATATGCTCTGCTTAATTTTTGTCCCATTTTTTCATCATCTTATTTTCAGACATATTTTATATGTTGTTGTCTGATACTAGTGGGTATATTAAAGGTAAATAAAGTATGTATAATCATAACACAAATATATATGTAAGACTCAGAACGATTTCCAGCCTCTAATCAACCTTCAATCCTCAAATTCATGTTCGATTTCTACATCACAGACATCTGTACCTCAGATCTATGGATTTTTTTCTTCAAATTCTCAAATTGGCGGCAAATTCTCAAATCTATGTCCTTTTTCAAATTCTCAAATCAGTGTCCAATTCTCAAATCTATGGGCATTTCTCACTTTCTTAAATCGACGTCCATTTACGTCACTGAGGTATATCCTAACCAATAAATTGGGCATAGATCTGAGAATTTGGAAAGGATGGCAATTTGAGAATACCCTTAAATCGGACCGTGATTTGAGATTATGACGTCAGTGCATGCCGATTTGAGGAGTGGGTGCTGATCTGAGTATATCATATATACATAAACTATATTACAGACATACATATTTATTTAAGGATATTACCTTACTCATCATTCTTGATATTTTTACATGACCAGATCATGGAAACTGTACTGATGGAGGAATATGTGATTGTACTGACGACTGGTCTGGGGAATACTGCCATATAGCATGTTATAATGGTACCAATGTAGATGGTAGCTGTGTATGTCATCAACCATGTATTACTGGAATTAGTTGTCATTTGGAATGTACAGCGCACGGTAAATGCGACGACAACGGAGAATGTGCATGTGATTTCTATGGAACTTACACAGGCAATAGATGTGACGAACCTAGTTGTCCAGGTTGGCCAGTTGTGTGTCAAGGACATGGTACATGTAATTCTGTAACTGGAGAGTGTGAATGTGATCTTTACTGGACCGGATCAGCATGTGAAAAAGCAGATTGTCCTGGAACTCCAGATTGTAATGGTGTTAATGCTACCTGTGGTGTTCCACCAGAGGGAGGTAATCCAAGATGTCTCGACTGCCAGTATCCCTACACAGGGGATTCTTGTGAATACAAATGTGTTCATGGAACTTCAGTACGAGCATTTGATGGTGTCTGGACATGTTCCTGTGATTTCTGTTACAGTGGTGTAGAATGTGATTCTCTTTGTTCTGGACAAGGAACCTGTCAAAATAACACATGTGACTGTGGATTTAATGGATACCGGGGCGACTGGTGTCAGATTAGAGGTTGTCCAGGATACAACATAGATTGTTCTGGTAATGGAGACTGTAACTCAGCCACAGGTCAGTGTGTCTGTAATGAAGGCTTTAAAGGAGTAGGATGTCATATACCCTCATGTCCACAAGACTGTAACTCCGTCGGCAGTTGTATTTTAGATGACGACAATGTACCTACATGTAGTTGCCACTCAAATTATTTTGGATATGCTTGTCAATATGACTGTGAACACGGAACAGTTGTCAATGGTACCTGCAAATGTGACAATTGTTATAATGATTATACCTGCTCACTACAATGCTCTGGCACTGGGAACTGTACTAATGGAGCGTGCGATTGTGGATTTAATGGTGGACGAGGAGACTATTGTGAACAACCAGGATGTCCAGGATATGGGAAAGATTGCAGTGGAAATGGAGAATGTAACGTAGGGACTGGTAATTGTATCTGCTATGAGGGATGGAAAGGGGATGGATGTGAACAGTCGGACTGTCCAGATAATTGTAACTTCAGAGGCTATTGTAATGTCTCCTTGGCCAGACCTAGATGTACTAGTTGTGAGACAGGGTGGATGGGAGAATCTTGTAACGAAGTCTGTAATGGAAACCAGGTGCCTATGGACAGTGGAAATTGTGTTTGTGGCAGCAAATGTGCCTCTGGAGATTCGTGTGAAGTTGTTTGTAGTGGCTCTGGAACATGTAACAATGAAACCTGTGTTTGTAATAGTGGATACTGGGGAGATCTGTGTGAAGATCATCTCTGTCTTGGAATCGGTGAGCTCTGTACTGGCCATGGAGACTGTAATACTGTTACTAGAGAATGTTTCTGTAATCCTGGGTGGTACGGTGAAGACTGTAGTGTTCCAGACTGTCCTGGTGATCCTGATTGTAACGATCGTGGTAATTGCAGTGCCGACACAACATATCCTACGTGTAAATGTAATGATGACTGGACAGGATACTCCTGTGAATTGCCATGTGTCTATGGTACACCACAAGCAGACTTCACCTGTGTATGCGAACCATGTTATGCTGGGACAGGTTGTGATTCCCTCTGTGGAGGACATGGAGCATGTAATAATGGTAACTGTACCTGTGATACAGCATGGTGGGGTAAGATTTTACTGTAAATAATAGAATATATTTAAATCTATTTTTCTGAATGAGAAAAATGTATTATTTTTAGGCTAGCTTATTTAGAAAATGCAAAACAGATATACTTTTTTTTAAATCCATTGTGGAATCTTTGCAGTCACAATGTGTTTGAGTCACAACTCAAGTATTATATCAGTGCGTCATGCAGATTTTTGTGATATAATATAATGTTCATGATATATAATAAGACTGCATCAGTGGTGTAATTCTTAACAGGCTAGCATCAAGTGTGGTGGATCGTGGGTTTGAGCCAAGGTCAGGTCAAACCAAAGACTATAAAATTGATATTTGTTGCTTCTTCGACAAGCATGCATCATTTAGGAGTAAGTGCATGCAAAAAATATTTGGCTTGAAATCAGGATAATGTGTATGAGTGGAGTTATATGTCTACCTGCTGGCTGTTGTTTCAGTGAGCTAGCACTATAAAAAATCAAAGTAAGCATGTTGGTTTAGTCTAAAGCTGACATCATCATCATCATCTCATCAAAATGCAACTAATTGTAGCTGAAAATTTGCTCGCTTAATGTTAAACAGCAATCACTCGCTCACTGATATATGATGTAGAATACAATGTATGTTTACTGTTTTTTAAGTAAGAAAATACAAGTATTTTTTGGATCTTATCTCCAGGCAATTACTGTGATGAAAGAGGTTGTCCAGGTGACCCCGACCAACCAGAGAAAGGAAGTTGTACTGGACAGGGTACCTGTATCTTAGCTGACCAGAAATGTGATTGTAACTATGGATGGCAGGGTGATGGATGTGAACTTCCTGATTGCCCTGGGGATCCAGACTGTAACTTGAAAGGTTTGTGTTTATTTTATATATAAAAAATATGGCACAATGTTGACAAAAATGGTGTTTCATGTTGGACAGATTTTTTTTTAAATTGCTTAAAAAGACAGCACTGTCCATCATCCAAGGTGGATTTTGTTCCTAAAAACTGTTACATTTTAAATTAATATGAGATGAAAATTTAATTATAGCTTTATGTTAATTAGTTGTTTAATGTATTTGAGTTTTTCTATAAGTTTGTAATTTTGACAATTTTGCAGAATATGCCATTTTAGCAAAACTTTATTTGAAAATCTTCTCTTCTGAAACCACTTTTATAAATTAAAACAAATTTGATTTGAATGGTCGTTTTGTGGTTCTCTTTCAATATTAGTACAATCTTCCACTCAAGATGGCCACCATTGTTGCAAATTCCTTTATTCAGAATCTTGAATGGGCATACAAAAAGTTTTATTTACATTGATTCTAATCAAAGTATGAAACTGGTTGAATATGAACAATTTTTACTTGCTCTGGTTTTTAATAGATAATCACAATTAATACATATGTAAAACATATAATGAATAATAAATAATCAAGTTTGATAAGTAAGATGTGAATGATTAAATCCAACATATAAAATAATGTTTTATTAAACAGGTGACTGTGTTCTTCTTAATGGTGGACCAAAGTGTATAAACTGTAACGACACCATGGGACCAGCTTGTCAATACCCATGTGTCTATGGTGTAGAATACCCGCCATTCAGTTCAACTTGTGTGTGTGATCCCTGTTACTCGGATACTGGATGTGAAACCTTGTGTTCCAATGTTGGTCAGTGTACTAATGATACATGTTTCTGTGAAGAAGGCTACAAGGGAGAGCACTGTGAACTTTTGGACTGTCCAGGTTTGTACGAATACTTACAAAAAAAAATTCTTAGGAATGTAAATGTTAAAAAAAAAATTCTTCAAACATTATTTTGTTTGCAAATTTAATTTATAGTCCATCCTATTTTTTTTTCAAGTTTTTTTTCTAAAGACCACTATTCTTATTTGGTAAATGTAAAAAAAATATAGATATTTTACTTTATTTTAGCTTTTACTACAAATTAAGTGGCTTTCCTCACTTATTGAGGAGTTAATAGTGATTTAACTAAGCAATTTACATTAAGTTTGTCTTGTGGTAGGTCGGTGGTTTTCTCGGGGTACTCTGGTTTCCTCCACCAATAAAACTGACTGTCACAATATAGCTGAAATATTGTTGAAAGTGGTGTTAAACGCCATAACCATAACGCCCTAACCCTACATTATATTGTATTTAATTTCATTAATCATTTGAATGTGGTTGTGTACTTTTAGGTGAACCTGACTGTAGTACCTATGGTATATGTAAAAGAAGTGACAATGCCTCTGTCTGTGTATGTAATGGTGGATTTACAGGAGATGATTGTTCAGAGTTTATATGTCCAGGAACACCCAAATGTAGTGGCAATGGTATGTTATTAACACTTTTTAAACCCTAGCTGGTAGGTATTCGAGGCATTAAGTTTTCCCCACGTCCTTACGTCAGTCCCTCATTTGGTTTCCTCACAATAACTTAAGTTCCCCTTAAGCAAATTATTTAAAATTTATACATAAAGTCAGGTACCATAAAAGGAAAGCCAAAGTCATTTTTGTATTTTACCACTTTTTCCATTCTGGAGGTATGCCCCTATTTACCTTAACTGGAAGCAGGGGCATCCTTGTCTTCCATTTTTTAAATGTAAACATATTTTATTATATTTCACAAGTGCATATAGACAAAACACTCTGAATAAATGAATTGATACATATAATTTCTTGATTGATTCAAGTTTATTTATAAATGTCCTGACATTTACCATTTTAAAAACAAAGGACTAGGTGCCTTACAAAAAGTCCTTCATTTTGTAAAACCCTGTTACCATAGCTACTTGGTAATTACAGGTCAATGTCTCCTTGCTGATGGAGCTAGTGCCCCAGCTTGTCTATGTGATCATTGTATTTACAGGTCAATGTCTCCTTGCTGATGGAGCTAATGGTCCAGCTTGTCTATGTGATCATGGATTTGGAGGGTTGTCATGTGATTCCTGTTTGACACATTTTAAAGGTTCTAACTGTGAGAGGTGTGAAGCTGCTTACATTGGCTACAATACAACTTGTAGTGTACTGTGTATCCATGGTGATCCTACTGAATTAGGTATGTATATATAAATCCCATTAACCAGTTTAACACGTCCACATTTTTGTGCCTGTCCCAAGCCAGGACCTGGATTTCCAACATCATATGTCATTGTCTTTTTTTTTATGTTCAATGAGTTGAGGTGAGAGGTTATTGTTTGTTTGTTTTTTATATTGGTGGAATTGTTGACCATCACTGTTTAAACTTTCTTTTTATAATACAGTTGACATTAACTTTATATGTTATTTGACGGCGACTTTCTCAGTGAGAAATTGCGCCCCTAAAAAAAAATTTATATTAGGATTTTGTATAATTCTGTTATTACTTACTTTTGAATTGATGTTTATTTATTAAATATTGTGAGTTTTAGAATATTAGAAGTTGAAGCACATTGTGTCCAATTTAAAAGGACCAATGATTTTACTCTGAGGTATTCAAGTTAATTCCAAGATAAAGGCAGATGAAATCTATTAAGAACAGACTAAATTTTTACTTCAAGTTATCAAATGAAATTACATTTACAAGTTTGAGGTTGCAATGTATAATTAAAACTTCTGTGTACGAAATGTAGAACATTTGGAAGATGCACCTGAAATCCTATTTATATGGAATAATTATTTATTTTATTATAGGATTAAACGGTTCTTTTCAGTACATTGTAGTTCCATGCATGTGTAAATGGTGCCGATGCAATCACAAAATTATGTAAAGTTTGTGAGTGCATCGGCACCGTTTACACATGCATGAACTACTGAAAAGAACCGTTTAATACTTATAATTCTTCCATGTGAATCTTTTCCCTATTTTGATTATTAAACTGATTTTCAGGCTTGCTTTCAATCAGACACTATCATAGTTTCCTGTCGGCTGCTGCCATATTCTTTATACTGGTTATACGAAAAAGTTCATCAGGCTATGAACGAACCAAAAAGGAAAAAGTTCAAGTTATGAACGAATCAAAAAGAAACACGTGACAGTGCTCTTGTCCAATCAAAAGGCACGAAAACAATATACATTAATTCTACAAGAATTATACTGCAATCTGTTTTAAAAACACATGTCAAATGTCATCATACATTATACACTGTAAACAAAATGGTTTTGTTTCTCAGGCAGTTGAATGGTGCTAGGATTTTTTTTTAAGTAGATCCTGAAAACCTGAAAAATATATATATATTTTTCATTCTGTGATTTCATTCCATATACAATGTACAAGCATTATGTAACAACCACCACAGTTTTAAGATTTATTTGGGTTTTTAAGACAATTATAGCATGATAGAATGAGGTGATATAGAACCAGTAGTTTAACAAATTAAAATTTAGCAATTTCAAAGTGTATGGAAATGGTTTTCAAACAAAAGGAACATAAGAAATATGACATTCAAAATATAAATAAATTGGTCAACACAGTACATGTATTTTGATTACAAGTGTGGGAGCTCTAATTATTTGTATGGTCTTGATCTTAGAGAAAGGTGATATGTAGTTCTTACTCATGTAAATGGCCTCAAATTTGTGCATGACAATTTTCAGAGAGATCTAACATGTGCAAATCAGATTCTTTATTACCATATATTCAGATTTATAGAGAAAAATAAACCTGCATTCCATTAAAATATTACTTGTTTTCGGAATGGTAAAAGGCACAAGGACAAGAAGTATTTAATAGATACATCTCCCAAGCATAAAAATGAAAATTTTTGTTATTGTTGACATATTAAAAGAAATCGTTGTCACCCCACACTGTTCTGGAAATAATTAATTTTTTTCATGTTATTCTAGGTGGTGATGTATGCAAATGTCATGATGATGATGTGAAAGGACATTGGACTGGTGATGCTTGTGACGAGTGTGTGTCAGGCTGGGATTTTCCATCCTGTACCGTGTGTACACCAGGTATGTACATTGAGAGTAGCATAACATTAGACAGAATAGGATATTATCCCCGTTTTGACAAAAATGTCGGCTGTTGATTGGTCAAAAAACCTATACACCTGGTTTGTAGTTACGTATGTAAAGATGGCATCAAGCACTATGCATGAATACAGGAGGACAATTTTCTCTTTAAAAGAATGAAAAACGTCCCAATAAATACACACAAAAAACACAAATGCAGTAAATTTTATTAAGAAATTTAAGTTCTTACTATATTGATTGCAAAGTTTACCCTGTAGTGTAATGGATATAACAAATATTAATTGTTTTTTTTCAGATTTTGTTGGTCCAGGACATTGTACAATTCCCTGTACAGATGGACATGGAGATTATGCTGACAAGTTTGATGGGACAGGAGAGACAGAAGCCATTGATGTTGTATTTAGATGTTATACAGAAGAATCTGATGGTAATTACACAGCATGGTTTGGCTACAACAATACAAACGACCATAATGTTTATATAACATCATCATATGAGAATTATATCACCAAATCTAGTACAACAGTATACCCACCAACCAAATTTACACAGGGATGGACAGCATATGCTCTTTCTGTAAAGTAAGTAT
>MJUT01021442.1:335142-349181 GCA_002080005.1 Gigantidas platifrons | reverse complement strand
CCTGGCAGCCATGTTGGATTTCCGATCAGCGCCAAAAACAAAAATCTTGTATATGACCATCTAATGAACATTTCTGCCAAGATTGGTTCAAATCTGTTGCGTGGTTTCAGAAAAAAAGATGAAAATGTGAAATTCCCATAGGGTCCAATGTTAAACTAAGTCGAGTCATGGCGGCCATCTTGGATATGCAATCGGCACAAAAATAACAAATTTAGTAGAGAACCATCCAGTCATCATTTCTGTAATGTTACAATTCCATCGGCTAAGTAGTTTCTGACAAGAAGATTTTCAAAGTTTCAACCAATCAGAACACATTATTGGCCCTGGCAGCCATGTTGGATTTCCGATCAGCACCAAAATAACAAATTTAGTAGAGGACCTCCCAATGAACATTTCTGCCAAATTTGGTCCAAATCAGTTCAGTGGTTTCATTTTAACTGTATTATACTAAAGTTTACTTTATGTCAATATTTAAATAGAGTTATCTCTTTCCACAGATTAAATTGGAGTTATCTTTCTTTCCACAGAAAACAGATTTAGAAGATCTTTGAAGGTATTTCCCATAGGGTCAAATGTTAAACTTTCTCCCCCAGTGACGGCCATTTTGGACTTCAGATCAGCACCAAAAACATAATTTTGGTAGAGGACCATCCAAGGAACATTTCTGCAAGAGATCATTTTTACTGACATTGTGGCTTCTGAGAAGAAGATCTTTGAAGGTATTTACCATAGGGTCCAATGTTAAACTTCATCCTGCTGTGGCGGCCATCTTGGATTTTGGATATGCACCAAAAACATAATTTTGGTAGAGGACCACCCAAGGATCCTTCACACCATAAAACAATTCCATTGGCTGTGTAGTTTCTGACAAGAAGATCTTTGAAAATTGAGCCAATCAAAACACATTATTGGCCCTGCCCGCCATGTTGAATTCCTGATCGAAACAAAAAACATATTTTTATAGAGGACCTCCTGATACACATTCCTGCCAAGGTTGGTTCCATTTGGCTCAGTGGTTTCTGAGGAGAAGATTGAAATGTGAAAAGCTAACGACGGACGACGACGGACGACGACGGACGCCAAGTGATGGCAATAGCTCACATGACCCTTTGGGTCAGGTGAGCTAAAAAACCTAAAGAAACCTGTATTTTGGTGTATGCTTGTGTCCAGTCAGATATAATGGACAATCCAGATACACTGGCAACATTGGGTACACAGGATACAGGATACAGGACGGAGACAAGCAAATCAAAAAACACAACACAAAAACTAAAAAGATGAACTACACGGACCCCATCAGAAACCAGGGATGAACCCAGATGCTCGCGAAGGTAAGCCGTTCCTGCCTCTTATAAGACACCTGTCATGTTACTCATGTAGTCAAGACATGTTGGATACCACTATACGCAAACATAAATGACATAAATATGAGAAAAGCCCTCCTGTTAATAACTGGGGTTAAATACGAACCGAACATCGTTTTTATGTGGAAATCGTACCGGACATCAGAACACGGAACTAAAAACGTAAATACATATGATAAGACAGAATGTTGGACACCACTACATGCAAACAACACAATAAGTCATGAGCCCTCCTACAAACAACAGGGGGTAAAGAAGAACCAAACATAGTTTTAATGTGGAAATCGAAATGGACATCACAACACGGAATCTGCAATGTAAAGACTATGTGTCTTTGGACAAATTGTACAACACGAAACTCACAACTAAACTACGCAATCAAGGGTCTTTAAAGCATGGTCTCATCTTATCTTTCAAAATTTTGGAAGAAATTAACACCTTGTTGAAAAGTATTCGGTCAGTTGCATACAGATAACGAAAGACGGTACTGGCAATTGGATTTTGGCTCAAAATCGACTATTGTTTCACTATTATGTCTTACCATGGTCTTGTGAATTATCTAGTCTCTAAATATTTTTAATAGAACTAATATTATACATATGACAACTTCTGTGTCATGAAGAGTAAATTATAACGTTCTTAATAACAACACAGTTCGCCCGGCTATATGTGGGCATCTTGTAAACAATTGCACAACTGCATCATTTCACTACAAGGGGAGGTTGTGTCTATATAAAACTAGTTTTTAAACCAAACCTTGCTTTATTGCCTGTACCAAAACAGAAAGGTGAGCGGTCGTGTATTTGTGTGTTAGGGTGATTGATGTTGCCTTTTCCTATGATGTTTCTATTAGATGTTGGAACTGTTCCAACAGTGGTATTGTTTGTTTTTCATTTTTGTTATTCCCATGCCAGAATGCATCCATGCGATTTGCAGCTTTCTAACCGTGAGCAAAATTATAATTTCACATGTTCATGTTTGACAGTGTGCTACATTCCTACAAACATTAAAAGTTAGTTAGTTCTTGTCATTCTGTTTATCAAATACAAGGTATTTTGTGGTTATTGAAATAGGTACATTACCTTCACATCCATGAACAGATGAAAACGGCCATAACTTTGATTGTTTCCATTTCAGATACCTGCAGTAAAAAATGCTTTAGTTCAATAGTTTATTGGCACATATATATTCGGTCATTTATTTTTTAATCTATATGGTGCTAGATTTCACCCTACTGAAAAACCTGTCGAAATTTGTATAATCTTGTAAATTTCATGGTCAAATTGTTCCTTTCTTGACACTTGTGTAATTTAGGAATCCATCTTAGGTTGAAATTCCAAAGGAACATAAAACAGACCTATGATTGTCCAGGATTTCCTCTTTCGTAAGTGTCGCTATGGTATATGTAGGGTTGCCAAGTGATTGTCAATACCTAATTCCTTTATCAAGCAGTCTATGTAATGTGATTTACACACAAAAACAATATTGTTAGGGGTCTTGTCGGTGGAAACAATAACATATTTGTCATGAAGGAGAGAGAGGTGTTTAGAATCATTTGGGTCTTTTAAGATTGATGTAGAGCGAGTGTTCATAGACCCATTGAGTTTTTTTTAAGCTCACCTGACCATGTGAGCTATTGCCATCACTTTTCGTCAGTCGTCCGTCCGTCAACATTTCACATTTTAATCTTCTCCTTAGAAACTACTGGGCCAATTGCAACCAAACTTCAGTGGAATAGTCCTTGGATGACCCCCTTACAAAATTGTGTCCGGTGATCCCGATTTCAAACCAAGATGGCCGCCAAGCTAAAAATAGAAAAAAGGGGGGATGAAATTTCAATTGTCTATTGCTGCTTTAGTATAAGTCAAAATGAGCTCAAATTTTAACTGCAGCTACATGGCAATGAGTAGTTTAACATATATTACAGGTTTTTCTATGAAATATTTCTTTCAGCCGATTTATACCGATTATGCAATTTAGGCATATTTTGATAAAAGATAACATTTAAATCTTCTCCTCTGAACCAAATTAAACCAAACCTGGCAGGAATGGTCCCTGGGTCGGTCCCTTTCAAAATTGTGTCCAACAGTCCCGCCCTCCATTCAAGATGGCTGCTGTTACTAAAAATAGAAATTTCTTTAATTGCCCATTGCTGCTTTAGTATAAGTCAAAATGAGCTCAAATTTTAACTGCAACTACATGGCAAGGAGTAGTTTAACTATATTACGGGTTTATCTGTGAAATTTTTATTTCAGCCGATTTATACCGATTATGCAAATTAGGTATATTTTATACTCTTCGTCCTTTATTTCAAAAACTATAAGAGATAGATGTTAAATTGAACTGCATACATGTTCAGCATGTCAAGATCTATCTACCCTGCAATTTTGAAGTAAATCCCATTACCCATCTTAGAGTTATTGCCCTTTTTTCATCAAATTTTCAAAATTTTAATACTTTTCGTCCTTCATTTCAAACACTATAAGAGATAGATGATAAGTTTAAACTGCAAAAATATGCAGCGTGTCAGGATCTACCTACCCTGCAATTTTGAAGTAAATCACATTACCCATTTTAGAGTTATTGCCCTTTTTTCATCAAATTTTCAAAATTTTTATACTTTTCGTTTGGAGTTATTGCCCTTTTTTCATCAAATTTTCAAAATTTTAATACTTTTTGTCCTTTATTACAAACAATATAAGAGATAGATGTTAAGTTTAAACTGCAATCATGTTCAGCATGTCAAGATCTACCAACCCTGCAATTGTGAAGTAAATCCCATTACCTATTTTGGAGTTATTGCCCTTTTTTCATCAATTTTTATTTTTATTTTAATACTTTTCGTCCTTTATTTCAAAAACTATAAGAGATAGATGTTAAGTTTAACTGCAAAAATATGCAGCATGTCAAGATCTATCTACCCTGCAATTTTGAAGTAAATCCCATTACCAATTTTGGAGTTATTGCCCTTTTTTCATCAAATTTTTAAAATTTTAATACTTTTCGTCTTATATTTCAAAAACTATAAGAGATAAAGGTTAAGTTGGAATTGCAAAAATATGTAGCATGTCTAGATCTACCTACCCTGCAATTTTAAAGTAAATCCCATTACCCAGTTTGGAGTTATTGCCCTTTTTTCATCAAATTTTCAAAATGTTAATACTTTTCGTCCTTTATTTCAAACACTATAAGAGATAGATGTTAAGTTTAAACTGCAAAAATATGCAGCATGTCAAGATCTACCTACCCTGCAATTTTGAAGTACATCTCATTACCCATTTTAGAGTTATTGTCTTTTTTTCATGAAATTTTCAAATTTTAATACTTTTAGCTTTGGAGTTATTGCCCTTTTTTTTGTATCAAATTTTTTAAATTTTAATACTTTTCGTCCTTTATTTCAAACACTATTAAGAGATAGATGTTAAGTTTAAATTGCAAAAATATGCAGCATGTCAATATCTACCTACCCTGCAATTTTGAAGTAAATCTGATCACCCATTTTGGAGTTATTGCCCTTTTTTCATCAAATTTTCAAAATTTTAATACTTTTCGTCCATTATTTCAAAAACTATAAGAGATAGATGTTAAGTTTAAACTGCAAAAATATGCAGCATTTCAAGATCTATCTACCCTGCAATTTTGAAGTAAATCCAATTACCTATTTTGGAGTTATTGCCCTTTTTCAATCAAATTTTTAAAAATTTAATACTTTTTGTCTTATATTTCAAAAACTATAAGAGATAAAGGTTAAGTTTAATTGCAAAACTATGCAGGATGTCAAGATCTACATACCCTGCAATTTTGAAGTAAATCCCATTACCCATTTTGGAGTTATTGCCCTTTTTTCATCAAATTTTCAAAATTTTAATACTTTTCGTCCTTTATTTCAAAAACTATATGAGATAAACGTTAAGTTTAAATTGCAAAAATATGTAGCATGTCTAGATCTACCTACACTGCAATTTTGAAGTAAATCCCATTACCTATTTTGGAGTTATTGCCCTTTTTTTCATCAATCTTTTTTTTTTTATTTTAATACTTTTCGTCCTTTATTTCAAAAACTATAAGAGATAGATGCTAAGTTTAAACTGCAAACATGTTCAGCATGTCAAGATCTACCTATCCTGCAATTTGGAAGTAAATTTGATCACCCATTTTGGAGTTATTGCCCTTTTTTCATCAAATTTTCAAAATTTTAATACTTTTCGTCCTTTATTTCAAAAACTATAAGAGATAGATATTAAGTTTAAACTGCAATCATGTTCAGCATGTCTAGATCTACCAACCCTGCAATTTTGAAGTAAATCCCATTACCCATTTTGGAGTTATTGCCCTTTTTTCCATCAAATTTTTTAAAATTTTAATACTTTTCGCCTTATATTTCAAAAACTATAAGAGATAGAGGTTAAGTTTAATTGCAAAAATGTGCAACATGTCAAGATCTACCTACCCTGCAATTTTGAAGTAAATCCCTTAAACTGCAAATAAGTTCAGTATGATCTATCGACCAAGATGGTCCCCACAGCCGAACTTAGCTTAACATAAGACCCTAGGGGAAATTCACATAAAAATCTTCTTGTCTGGAATCAGTTGCTCAATTGGAACCAAACTTTGATAAAATATTCATTGGATGGTTCTCTTCCAAAATTGTGTCTGGTGGTCCCGCCCTCTGACCAAGATGGCTGCACAGCTAAACTTAGTTTAACATAAGACCCTATGGGAAATTCACATAAAACACCATCTTGTCTGGAACCAATAGCTCAATTAGAACCAAACTTTGATGGAATAGTCATTCGATGGTCCTTTTCCAAATTGTGTTCGGCAGTAACGCTCTCCCACCAAGATGGCCACCACAGTGCAGTTGCGTTATTATTGAAAGCAGCTTTGATCCAGGTGAGTGATTACAGGCTCCTGGGATCCTCTGGTTTTAATTTCTAATCTGTATTAGCGACCTCACACTCTTCACCCATTCGGAAAGAGTATGTAAGTCCTCCTTTTCACGTTTTGCCCACTGTCTGGCATAATCCTCGACAGAATCCATAAGTATTTTAAAGTTGTGTTTCCAGTTTATGGATTTAGGCTCACGATATTTTGGCCCTTTGGCGATAGCCTCGAGCTCTCTTAGAGAGAGGTGTTGTTGATAATTTTAAGGTCACCAGTTATAACGTGGCCAGTCGGATTATATATGAATGGGGGACTTGCACAGGTGCAATCAGGAGGCTTAGATTTGAAATCATCAATATTGAGATCACGCAACACATATTTGTAATTAAAAAAAAATTGACGCTATTGGTCTGGTATAAACATACAAAATTATAGGCACATACTAATCCTTAAAATATAGTGGAATTTTAGATTTGACATATTCGTGATGAAGGATATTGCCTCAGTTAATGCCATCAAGATCTTTGTTGGCAAACGACAGTTGCAGAAAGGAACGTTTGTCCATTTCATCTTTCTTAATACCAACCGGTTTGAAAAGTCTGTGACCCGCAATATCCAGGATGATTGCTGTAAGTTTGTATTCATTTGAATTCGGATTTGTAACATTGCTTATGAAACATGAGTTGTACAAGGCATGTAGTATTGAAAGTGGTAGTGAAAATAGTTTCGAGCGATGTGATGCATACCCAACAGTTTCTGCATAAATGGTAGAAGGTCATTCAGTGAAACATCATGAAATACAGGGGATGTATAATGATGATGACCATGGCTTCGTTTACGCCGAGGAGCGGAGTTGAAAATATCCATTACATTTACCGATCTACAAGTAAGGCTAGATAGGATGCCTATACCATCAATTTTGTCATTACAGCCATAGGGTGTTGCAGTTCCTAATTCTCGTATCCAGTAGTCTTCCTTTTGTCTACGGAGAGGTGTTGCTAGGTTTGGATTGTTAGTCCTATGGTATATTTTTTCGATGATAGGAACTCGCATTGAAAGGATCGAATGATCAGGTTGATTGAAATGCTGGTAAACTACCGGATCGATGACCGCATATCCGTTTGTGTAGTTTAACTTTCGTTTCACCAACATCTTCCAATCCGCAAAGGTTACTCTAATCCAGACCACATTAGCTGATTTACAATTCAGATCATCGTAACTCCTTGTAAAGTAATTTTTATTAGTTAAGTTGCTGGTGAAATTAGTATCTGTAATCAAGATATTGCGGGTCTTGCATTTTTTTGTCCTACTTTTAGAAATGAGACAATGTTGTTCAGTGTCATTAAAATTCAAAATATCATGTAACTGAACAGAACAAGGATGCGTACTAAATTTGAAATTTTGTCATTAGTGTGATGATCTGCATTTCGAATAACCGAGTTGTTTGTCGTGTCTTGGGAAAAAGGGACACCTGCTGTTTCCGACCACACCATGTCCATGTTGCCATCATGTTCGGATCTTTTTATACTGGGCGACGTCCGAACCAGTATCCTAGCTGATCTTCGTAAATTCATGCATTTAATTGCTACTGGGCAGATGATGTCCTCGGGGACAAATTGTCCACCAGCTGTGACATCAACCCAGTGGTAGTAAGAAGAGTTTGATGATACCAAAGGGGCAAATATAAACTTTTAACAAAACAGATACTCCTGATTAATGGAACTCTCCTGATTAGTTCTGCTCCAGATTATAGTTTTTTTTGTTTTGTTTTTTTTTGTTGCAAAATCTGGTTCAGTTTTCAGTTAGTTAGCCTGCTTTAGAGAGGACATTACATAACCACTTTAACTTTAAGCTTGCTTACTGTTGGATACCATATATAACAAAGAAGTACTTACTGTTCATTAAAAGTATTGTATCTTCCTGTACTCATAACATTTCTAATAGTAGTCATCAGATAGTCTGTTGTACTTGATATCCCCTTACAACCTACATTAAATAGAACAAATATAAGTCAAATGAACCCACTTGTGGGTATATGTGTAACAGTGTTTTCTTTCCACCAGTGTATTCTTTCCGGGGACAAGTTACACTAAAAGTAATCATTTTTTTATTAGAATAACGAAAAATTTGAAATATCTTTTAAACTGCAGATTTTAAAGTAGAAGTGTAAACGAGAGTTGTGTAGAGAATCAATGGTTCTAATTGAATTTGGAAGTTTGCAGATCAGAAAGTGAACTTATTTGGCCCTGCTGATATAGAAAAATTACATTTTAAAGGAGAATTTGGGTGTATATTTTGACAAAGTTTTATGAAATACGGAGGGAATAAGTTTATAAAAGAGAACAGCCTGCGGCCGTGGGTTTAAATCCCTGAAGACATAGACACTCGACGGTCACCCGAAAAATTGCATTGTTCTCCGTAGAGCCCGTCACCATCTCCTACACGCACTATTGAGTTAATTGATTTTTACCTGTAAAATATTTTACCTGTATTTTATTTTCTCACTAAATATATAGCACTTCTGTCTTTAATAGTGAAAAAATGAAGTCTTCATATATCATATAATATGAAGAATATATCACTCGTTTTGTTCGATTCTGTATGACATTTTAAATTTATATACATGTAAGAAACGGAACGACAAAATGAGTTTTGAGATTGTTCAACTTCCTAATTAAAAAATGCTCGTAAAATTAGTACATTTTAAAATTATAGAACCTCAGAGATCAATTGGGGGATTGTTTTTTTTTGGGGGGAGGGGTAGATTATGACATTGAGCACTGTCATTTTTTTAGCTATTTTTTTACCAAACCTTCAACTTAACAAAAGTAAAAAATACCTAAAAACTGCAAAAATTATTGATGAACCATTAATACTTACGTAACTATTCTACTAAACCAAGTTATATCTTTCAACTCAAACGTGAGCTAAAAGTTTGGAAATATATATTTAACCTATTCCACTTCAAAATGCTTATACAAAACAGGAATCCGAAGTTTCGACCTTTGTGTTTGTTTGTTTTTACTTTTGATGAATACGAGGCCCGTTTTGTGTTTGGTTTTCGGTTGGATTAAAAACTCCCTGTTTATCTTTTTTTTTTTCTTTTTTTTTTTTGTCAAGTTGTTTTGTGTATTATTTATGTGTTATAATCGATATATAAGTTAATAAATTCACCTGACCCCAGATAGTTTCAACAGTTACAACTGTTCTGAAACCTTAATGAATTGGCAGACACATGTTCCAAATATTTTCGGCATTGGCTTTAACGTGACATTTATTCGATTTTTACATTTTTTTCTCTGTCTATTATACCTAATATGATTATACTTCAATCCGTGTCGTCATCCGAGTCATCATCACAAAAGTCAATGATAATAGGTTCTATGACATTTCTATCTATACAGTTTTCTTTGCCGTATTCTTTTTCAATTTTGACATGTTCTTCTGCTTTTGTCCACACATCTTTTGTAATTTTTCCGAAAGCGGCGTATGCGAGTTCTTTAACGTCTTTTAATCGGAAGGTGGTATTGTTTTTAGCTACGAAACCTTTGACTTGCACCCATATTAATTATATCGGGTTAGGTTCACAGTGTCGAACGGGGGTTCTTAATACTTCATGTCCATGTAAATTAGCAATTTTATCTGTTTTATAAACTACTGGGGTCTTTTTTTGTTTTATTTTTTCATATAATACTTTTTTGGTATCAGTAGCAGAAAAAGGAATGTTGTGTTGTGTAAAATAGTTTTGGAGAAAAGCTTTTTTCTGACTAAAATTTGGGCACACCGTATCTTTTGTTTTAACATTGTGATAACTTGCATTATCTAACACAACCATGCTAGGATTTTTCAGAGCAGGCATCAATTGATTTTCAAACCACTCAAGAAAGACAACACTATTCATCTCCTGGTGATAGTCACCATCCTTTGATTTGGCCAGAAACACTAAATCGTAGCCGTCAATCAAATCCTCACTTCGTGTACCTGCATGCAAAACAATCAAGCATATGCCTTTACCGAGGGTATTTTTGGGGCATCAGACCCATCATTCGTAAGCCACATATAATCTGTGCAGTGATTTTGGTTAACCCGTATTTCATCCATGTACACGATATCATACCCTGCTTCCCTGAAAGATTTGATCTTTCTCAGATAATTACACCTATCATTGATAATAGATCGTACAGAACTCTTCGATTATCATCTATTTTTTCATAAGTATATCCAAGATCAATGAGAGTTAGAGTAAGTTTAGACTTTGATATTTTAATAGAATCTTTTATTTCCTTATGTATTGAGACGGTCGGAGCAATTTTCCGTGAATATAAACCGTGGATTGTTCTTTTAATAACACAATGATCGAAGTCGTCCAAAATTTTAGCTCTTTCTTTGTGTCTATTTGACTTGCAAGGCCTCTTACCATTCATAATACGGTGCACTGAAGTGTAAGACACACCCAACGCTTTAGATCTCCTTTGATATACCCTATCAAATGAGACAATTGGCTTCTTTGTTGCCTTTTCCTTACTAAAAAAGGCAAACAACTTTTTTACAAACTTTTGGCATTCCGGAGATTAGTCAGACTTTTTACCCATTTTACAAAAAATGCAAAATATAACAATAATTTATGAGAGAAATGCTTGTCAGGTTCGTCTAAAGTACACGTGGCTGAGAGAAAGATTTTACAGGTAAGATACCCGACTTTCGGATGGATCTTCTATAAAGTACATCTACTCCCACCCGAAAAATGACAACAAAATAGGACCAAATTACAAAATTTCATCTGAGTGCAGCTTCAGCCAAAACGATAAGAATCATTACTGTAACATTTTTAGTTAGCACTCCTAATTCTAAATAAAACTCGTTTATTTTGCTGTTCAAAAATCTATAGTTTTAAACGATATTTAGATTTTCCGTTATTCTAATAAAAAAATTATTACTTTTAGTATATAATTTCCAGAGGAATTATTGCACTAGGTTATTTTTTCCATGCTAACCCTAACCCTAACCGGAAATTCTACACACCGGAATAAAAGTACGCTTACATTTGTAAGGTATCTAGGTAAGAGTTTATATTCCCATCTTCTCTTATGTCGGTTCCCATGGCATACAACAGTTCTTTTTTTCTGAAATGGGTATGACACTTCCAAATGGGGTGTTCGCTGGTGTGCAGGGCGAATCACATACACAATTCGAAGTTAGGACGTTAATGTGATAATAGACAGCTTGCATCAGCTCATAGTAAACAATAGCTTGTTAGAGGTGGTCGTTGATAGCTCATAGTAAGGTAAACTCCCCGATCCTATCCATTATAGCCTCTTTCCTATGGTAATCAAATTCTATCTATATGCACACCCCACCTTATTTAATAAATAGTTTCTTGCATGAAATCAATTAAGGACCGCAGTAGTTTAATTCAAGATTAATTCCTTCAGAATGTTGTCTTTAACATTTACATATGTAGGGTTGTTGCAGAAGCTTTACCCTTGATTGAGATATGTCTCCTGTTCAGCGACAGGTGTATAGAGATCCTCGTTTCAACTCCAGTCTCCTAATCGATTCAACCAACAACGACGGAATTAAGAGTGATGGTTCTACAGCTATGTGACAGAAATCAACACACTTTATAAACTGTACATTCAGTTAAATATTTATTACTATTCTTTCAATGTAGACTTACTTACATTATACTCGCTAATGCAAGGAAATGCCCTATCCAGTAGACTCATATTCTCAAATTTGTTGTCATAGAATTATCCCTTCAAGGGTCATTTTTACTTTCTCGATAGTCCAAAATGTTTGCATTCAACAAGACCGCAACCTCAAGTTACCATTTTCATGTACATTTCTTGTTTCTTGATATTGTACTGTGACCACATTAATTAGAGGCAGTGGTGCTCATCTTGGATTATTATCAGCTTTCAAAGTTCAATGTTGGTAGGCCATGAAAGGGACATCTAACCTAATGATATATGGAACAGTGGTCTCGGGGAACATTTAAAAAAAAATATTTTGTCCATGGAATATCTGTTAAACTTTTTATTGTGGTGGTGTCCCTCTTAGATTTTCGCTCTATGTAAATAATATTAACTTCTAGCAGATTGACCAATGATCTATAAGTACAATTTGAGTCAAACCTGTGACAATAGATTGCTTGATTGCTACCCGAATTGTAAGCTACTTCATTCAATAATCATTTGCAGCGAGTCCTGTATTTGATACTTACTGTGCAACAAGAGGACTCTGATTTCAGAGAGATTGTACCCCACTACAGAGAAATTAGGCCATAGTTCTATACTTCTTTGGTCCCTAAGAAGTGTTTCTGTGAGCGTCCCGTCAGTTTCAATAACTCAATGAAGAGAATTTCCCACAATGTAACAGCCCATTCTGTCGAGTGGCCTTTGAGAAAATGTTTGACATTTCAGTCAACCATAATGCATTATTGGTTCCAAGTAATTCTGACAACCATGCAGACTTTCCCATTAAAACCAAACATCTAAATACTCAAAATGACCATCCAATGAACATTCCCGATTTGTTCGGTTTCAAATAACCTCATGGTTTGGCAGAAATAGGAAGGAAATGTGAATAACTATGCAGAAGAAAACAGACACCAACTGATGGCAATGGCACACCCGATCAAATAACATCATGAGAAACATAAGTAGTCATACCTGTAACAATCAGAACATTTCTGACTCTTTGATTCACATATTTTAGCTCATTGAAGCCTGAACAAGCTCTTGCTTTTACAATGTATCTCTGGTTTTCCTTCAGATAAGGCTTGTCTCCAATGTTGAGAATGTAATCGTTCAACTTAATTTTTTCCTTCATCATTGATATTCTGTTGCAATTAATTTCAACTTCTAGTTCTATCTCGGTAAATGAGTATAATGAGTTTTTGCATATAAATAAATCAGAGACTTTAAATGGTGTTGTAATATCTTTGTCATCTAGATATAAGGTAAACTGTATGGGGTGAACTTCTACTGGGTCCAGAACTACAAAATAAAATCATGAATGCCACTTGACATATCCAATTCTACTTACTGTCCGTATATGGTGAGTGGGTGAATGATTTTTTTTAACGGTATTACTGTCCGTATATGGTGAGTGGGTGAGTGATTTTTTTTAACGGTAAGTCGGCACTTTTACAGCTGTAACATAGTGAGAACAAGCTATACTTCAATGAAATGATACAGTCCGCTTTCTACTAGACCAACATACTAGCTCATTGAAACAACAGCCTGCGGTACTAGAACCCACTCCAAGCGACCACACTATAACCATTACATCACTGATGTGGTTATCTGTTGGTATATATGTACTTACGTTTCGTCGCTTCAATAAAGAAAAAACCTTTTTTTAAGATATTTTTTTCCCTAATTCCTGTTTATTAACATATTTTGTCTTTGTTTAACAAATTGTCAACCTCCTCGGACGGTGACATATGATGATGGATGTTATGCTTTCTGTACTGTCTCATCTCAAAGCTATATAAGACTTGTTCTCTAACCATTATATTCATAGTCGGTATAAACACTTCAAGACCCCTTTTCTAAAATTGTTGCAAGATACTGTTAATTTATGTACAGCTGCTCTGAACTAAGGAAATAGCTCAAATTTGTCCAGATACATATATTTCTGTATAAATTAAGGACATTAGCTAACATGTACAAAATATTTGTCTTGTTAAAGTAAATTTATATCGTTAATTTATCATCAACTGTTCAAATAAATACTAAAACATATGTGGCTACTGGCTTGAAGTACAGAAACATGAATAATAACTCA
>MJUT01021442.1:278240-312313 GCA_002080005.1 Gigantidas platifrons | reverse complement strand
TATTTCATTCGTTCTAGGCTATTTACGTATATTATGTAAAATTTCAACTGCAATTAGTATAAAAAATCGAATATTTGCAACTTTTAATATTAAAAAAAAAAAAAATTCTGACAGCCTGTATCCCTTTAAATGGATATGAAATGACAAGTAGGCCTTGCAAAATGTATACATGTAAAATTTCCAACGAAGATCAGAGTTAGATTTTGCCGCATAGGACTATAAATAATATAACGTCTCACGGAATATCTCAAATTTAACCACTTGCATAGTGCAAAACCGTCTCCCAAATTTTATAAGCAGTATATGAATACAAAATTCAATTATTGTTTCAACCAAATAACATATAAAATCTGCCTCCTTGGATTCGAGTTGCTCGCGATGGATGCTGGCAACGAACATTTCAATCTCCTAAAATTGAACAAAGCAGCTGAAAATTTTTTTAAAAACTACATGTACAATACATGTTTATTTGTATTATAGAATGAATATCAAACAAAGTTAAGAGATAAGCAAGGACGTATACGAGAGACTCTATATACGTCCTTGAGATAAGTAAGGTTCGGGGAAACCAAGTATGGAGAATATAATGTTTCTTATGTTTCTTATATTTATTACGTAGCTCTACCCTATCGAATAAGAAAATCGAGAAAGCATCAGAGATGCAACAGCCGAGTTGCAAGTCAAAATCTTGGGCCATTTAATTTGCCTATTCACCCTAATCATAAATATATATGGTTTAGAGGTGGGGATCTCAACCATTAAAAAGTTCACTTCAGGTAGGGGGTGGGGTATGACCCCCCCAGGACCTGAGCTATAAGGCATTTAATTTGCCTAGTCACCTTGATCATAAATATATATGGTTTAGGGGTGGGGATCTCAACCATTAAAAAGTTTACTTCAGGTAGGGGGTGGGGGTATGACCCCGGGGCCTGAGTTATAATGCATTTAATTTGCCTAGTCGTCCTGATCATAAATATATATGGTTTAAGGGTGGGGATCTCAACCCTAAAAAAGTCCACTTCAGGTACGGGGTGGGGTATGACCCCCGGGGCCTGAGCTATAAGGCACAACTTCACATTGACATCTCCACCCATACCAAATATTAAGTTTCTATCTTTTGTAGTTTCAGAGAAATGTGTAATTCTCAAAATATGTAATTTTTCTATAAAAAAAACCATGATTTTACAAGAAAAAAACAATAGATTAATCTGAATTTCGAACTCGCTCTCAATAATAGTGTAATAATGCTTCCTACCAAAAATTATGTTGATCGGCCAAAAACTAAGAGCGCTATCGCGTTAACGAACATAATTCTCAAAATATGTACTTTTTCTACAAAAAAAAACATAATTTTACAAGAAAAAAACAACAGATTAATCTGAATTTAGAACTCGCTCTAAATAATAGTGTAATAATGCTTCCTACCGAAAATTATATTGATCGGCCAAAAACTAAGAGCGCTATCGCGTTAACGAAGAACATCCATACGCCAGCCCGCCCACCTTTCGCCAACACATAAGCAGAATGCAACTTCGTTTCAACTCGGCTAAAACATATTGTGCTTTTTATTAAACCGGATAACACCGGGGTATAATAACAGACCCTTGTTTGTATACTGTGGGGGTAAAATCCTCCCGGTGAAAAGATGTCAGATGTATGAATCCAATACCGTGGCAACTCACCCTTACGACGAGATGTAAACGCGTGTATCGTGTTTACAGAATGTATTACAACTTCCATTAACTCATAATGAGCAATAGTTTGTTGGGATTGATCATTGATCTGTTCCAATATTTTACGAACCTATCCATCATATTCTGTTTAGTTTTACATGTGCCTCTCTTGTATACCTGTTCTCGACATGAATATAACTAAAAAAAAAATTAAAAAAATTTAGTATTATTATATAGTAATATTATACTTTACGTTTTATTTTCCCTATTTGTCTTTGTTAGCGCAGCCGGTCCATATAACGTTATATGGACCGGCAGTGGACTGCCTCGTTTTCGAGTCTTTATTCCGGGAGATAATTGGGGTTGTTTTTGGACGCGAAGTATAATATAACAAATAGTTCACGGCACTTCGGGCCATATGGCAATTTATGGACCGGTCTGTCACCCACAAAATACTATATGGACCTCAGCTTCGCTTCGATCCATATAATATTTTGTGGGTGACATCCCGGTCCATAAACTGCCATATGGCCCTCAGTGCCGTGAACTATTTGTTAAATAAATATTTTCCTATTAATTTCAATGGAAAAGAATCGTGCAATATATCCTTGTATTTGCATGCTATATGTATATTGCACTATTTCAAAATTTTCATAAAATTTCAAAACTTTCAAAAATTTCATAAGATATCAAAATTTTCAAAAATTTCATAAAATTTCAAAATTTAACAAATTTCTAATTAATTTTTTTTTTAAGTTCAAAATTTAACAAATTTCAAAAAATTTCAAAATTTCAAAATTTTCATATAATTTCAAAACTTATTACTAAAAATATTTATTACTATAATAAGACCTCAATCATCTTTATTAATACTGAATCAGTGTTCCTGAAAATGTTTTCTTTGTTTTCTTGAAATAAAACAAAATTCATATTGTACTAGTGTAAATATTTAAGAAATAATTCATGGCAGGCATAGAGTTGTGCAATTTACACATGGGCTGGGCCTTTATATTATAATTTTACACCTAGCGATAGCGAGGGGTAAAATCTAAGACTATAAAGGCCCAACCCATTTGTAAATTTGCACAACTCTATGCCTGCTATGAATTATTTCGATTCTAATAGGACAAATACGGTAATTTTTAACCTTTCATGAACTGTATAAACACGGCATTTGGTGGCTGTTCCATTTACCTCCTTCGGAAATTTTGAATTGATTTTGAATTATTTGTTTTTGAACGAGATATTTTAAAACAATAAAATAATATTTTAAAACAATAAAATAATATTTTAAAAAGCTTACCTTGAAAACATATTTTAGTTCAATTGTATCAAACTTGAAGCGTACACGAAGCCAAATAACGTCTAATCTTTATGTTTCAAATTGGAAGTCTTCATATGATGCCAATGACGTCATGTTGATTATGTTCCAAAGTCGTCAATAACATTTCGCGGATTTTTTTCAGTTTACAATCGTATGTGTATTGTATGAGGCTCTCCTTGGGTATTTCTTTAATAGTATTTAGCGTCGAAAACAAACACGATGTCCAAGAATAAGAATTATAAGGATTAAAAACTGTGTTTTTAGGAAATTATGTATGTATAAACTCTGGCAGCTCACTCACAAAATTTCACAGCGGGAGTCACATGGAACAGCCAGATTTGTTGTGTACCGCACTTGCGCTAAATATAGAGATATTGAGTAATATCGTGTGTGCCGTTTTATAGACGTCATATTAGAATAAATATTCTTCCTAGTGCAATATAGTAATGATATATGAAAAAATTTTATCTTGACAGAATTACTAACACTTTTGAAGAAAAAATATTTATTACTATATAATAAAAGGGTTATTGCATGAATATTTATATAATAATGTTGTGTTAGCAATGACTATGCCAATATAGTGGTCAGGGATAAAGACATAGTGCACGACCCTAAGGGGAGTGTACTATGTCTTCAATCCTGACCACTATATGGCATAGTCATTGCTAACACAACATTATTATTATTATTATGCTGACTGTTATATGTAGACAAAATATATTGAGAACTATTACAATAAAGGAGATCCTGATATTTGTGACTAATATATTGGATCAGATAGTCTTGAAAGTGTGAGAATATTCTTTGTTTCATTTAAGGCTTTAAAAATATAAAGATTTTTGAAGTTTGAAATTTAATTAAAAACAATAACAAGTATTAAAAAATAGTAACATGAAATGAACATTTTTACGGAAATGATACTTAATTTAAAGCGTTTAGACGACTATGATAGATTGACAAATTGGACCCGCCCCCTTGAACGTGGACTAGCTATATATAGCTTGACAGACAGCTGAAACCCAACCTTCCCCGTGTGAAACTGGCATAGTAGATGTACTATTTTCGCATAGTATATCAACGTTCTATAATTCTTTGTGATATATACCAAAATATCGTATAAACTTATATTACGGAAGAAATTTACAGAAAGCATAATAATGGTGAATATATTGTCCTCGCAGTGTATCATATTGCACTCGCAAGCTCGTGCAATATGATATACTGCTCGGGACAATATTCACCAATATTCATGCAATAACCCTATAATATATTGCTCATGCACTTGACGTTAAACAACAATCAATCAATCAATATCGTGTTTTGTTGTCGTTTCTTATTTATTTATGATCATTTGACATTTTTTTCTCAGAAACTGACAAAAACCTTCATGGACATGTTAGATATAATTCTGTAGATGTAGACAACATTGCCGGTCTGAAGCCAATTGGGCCTGCACTTAAGAGGCTCCACGCTGGAGTTATCTACTCTCGGCTGTTCAAGTACACACAGCAACATTAACACACTGCAGGTTTTACAGAGAACAACATTGAGCGCTGTTTTAATTCTACTCATTACGTTCATTGTGACTTTCCTATAGTTCTAGAGAGGAGGGTATTTTATTAGATCTTGTGGGAATTAACAAGCTGTTGGATAAAAGATGCAAGTCTTGGAGTAATAATATAACCCTCAGTGTCAATGTACATAAAAATCCTTTTGAAGTTGTTCTTCATCTTCCACCCATGCTAGATTTTCATGATGAGCACAACCCATATTTCATACGGAGGACGAAACATGCATGCCTTTATCAACAATTACTGACTTTATTTTACTCATAACTTATGTATATGGGCTACATTTCAATTAATTAAACCAAAAATAAAGACAGTTTTATCACTTAATAGAAATTTCTTTTTAGCCATATTGACAACTGTAGCCATGCATCTTGGATGAAGACAGCCACATACAATTGTGAATGGGTCGTACAAGCTAAGTTTGGTTTAATTTGGCTACATGGTTTCAGGGAAGACTTGTAAATGGATTTTGTGCAAATAAACCTCAATATACACATTTCATATATTATAGACAAACCCAAAATATATATTAACCAGCTCATTATAATTTAGCTAGATTCAAATTGCAGCCGATTCCAGCTTAAGATAAGGCCGTTTTTGTCATTTAAAGATATTTCGATTTTTAGTAACGGCAGTCATGTAGGAGGAACACAATTTTGATACTGGACCATTCATGTAATATTTAGTATAATTTGTTTGGCACATTGGTTTTAGAGGAGAAACTTTTGATAACTATAAAAATCTACAAAAGGCAAGGGCACAACCCATAAGATATGCTTTACCACTTATTAAAATGTAAGTGTTATTCAATAAAGCTCATTTGGAGGTAAAATGTGGCATTATTGGCTTTATTAAATTCTTAACACCATAGTACCAGTAAAATGTGGACATTCTTGAGTTGGAGGAGATACTAAGACTGAAACTGAAATAACTGAGAAATAAAAATTTTATAATTTGTAAATACAATTTGATACACAATCTAAATTGTTATATTCTTCATATACATGTATATTTATTGCATGTTTTGGAGATACAGTTATGCTAATAAGGTGTCAAACCACTAATTCACCAATCAGAGCTTGGAACATATACAAAAGTAGTCCCTTTTCAAGAAAAAAGTTCCTTTCACTTTGTAGTATTGTGAAAACTACTGAATGGAATGGACTAATTAAAATTGATAATTGAAGTTATATATATAGGGATTATTTTGAGCCCAAATTTGATGGACTTAGTTGTATTTTAATACCTCTATGGAGGATTTGATGCATGACCTATAAATACTGAATTTCTTGGGGATGATCGAGCTATTTTTAGAGTAGGTGCTTTCCGTAGCATGGCATTTCACTGCCCTGATATTTTGACAGAACGTAGTGGAATCATGTACGTTTCAGAAAATATATGGTCTTGGAAAGGTTAAACTTAAGATAAAATGACCAGGTAAGCTCGAAAAAACACAAATTTAGTAGAAAACCTTAAAGAAATTAATTAGTGGTTTTACACCATAATACTTTTACATCAAACTTTTCTAGATGTAAAATAAATATCATGAGCTGTTCATTATAAATAACAACAAAAATAACTGTGAGTAAAGAGATTAAACATATTTTATTTGCTAAATATAACAAATTGGGATCAGACACAAGCTTTCTCAACTTATGAAGTTTTCTCTTCAATACAATAATTTACAATATGTTTTAGCATGCACAAATGAAATGATATAATATGTAAATAAATAAACACAGAATGATTATATACAAAAACATAGGTAGTGACTTTTTGTTTTTCTTTGAATCATTTTAGACAATTGTAAATAATTTGGGTTATGTTTAGGGTAATGGTGTTTAATGCCACTTTCAACAATATTTCAGTTATATCGTGGTGCAGGAAACCGAAGAAAACCACCAACCTGCAGCAAGTCACGGACAAACTTGATCACATAATGCTCTATCCCTGAGCGGGATTCGAACTCATCACATAAATATTTTGGAGTCTTTAATATACTTTAAAACATGTTTAAAAATAGATATATTTTCTTGATATTTTAGGAAATCAGTTCCTTTTTTCAATTAATTGACAACAACAATAATGTTAGATTTCATGAAATGAGACAAATTTTGGTAAATTTACATTATCTTCTAAAATGTGTATGTTATTGTCATCAATTTATTTCTAACAGCATTTTCATAATCTCTTTTAAAATACAAAATCTACACATAATGCAATCTAATCATAATTAAATGTTTGTTACATCTTATTATTATAATTTTATTTTGATTGAATGATTTTTTTTTTTATGATGCCTATTAAATGACATCCTGTAGTTTCATGTCATGAGTGGTATATATATATACAATCTACCAATCAGAGCCAAGCCTTCAAATATAGGGGTTTTTAATCAAAGCATGCACTGAGAGCTGTTGTATGATTTTGGTCAATATATTTTAACAATCTCATAATGCTAGACAGTCAAATGTAAATGAAAGATTGCATGACGTGGCCTCATATGGGATGAGTTGATGAATAGATGATTGTTTATCACAAAAAATTATTTGTTTTCAATTATCCAACAAACACATAATTTTTATTAGAATGTATTACTAGTGTAATAATAATATGATTTTAATACAACCAGAAGAATATTTCTACCAGTCATTTAATTCTTTAAAAATCTCCATTTTAGAAATGTTCCATGTATAAATAACAAAATAGTCCTTAAACAATACCCAAGAAATATAACAAAATACAGTTTTACTGACAAGTAGAAGAAAAAATTCTAAAAAAAAAAATCATAATATATTTTTATTGACAAATGTAGAGAATAAAGCCACCAAAAACTAACAAAGAATAAAGCCACTGGGGAAAATAACAAAATATACTTTAACTAACAAGTGGAAGAATAAAGTCTAAACAAAAATCACATTATAGTTTTACTGACAAGTTTGGTGAATAAACTCTCAAAAACAAACAAAACTATAATTTTACTGACATGTATGGAAAATAAAGCCACCAAAGTGAAAAAAAAAAGTTTTACCGATAAATGTGGAGAAAATATATTCACTTGCTTAGAAATATGTATGCCTCTGTTCAATAAACCTGTTTTCTATTAATATAATACAAAAAATCTCTAACCGATTTTCCTATTGTAAGTGTTTTATATATAAATCATGCAAAAAATGTCTAAAATAGTCCAAAGAATTTCTTGTCTGTATTGATAAAGATTTCTCCACAGCTAAGCTTAAGAATGTTTCCAACTCCTGGCTTCTTTTCTAGTTCCTGCAAAACAGTCTAATGATTAGTATAATATTCTACAATTCTGTAATAACTTATTATCAAGGTATTATATTATTTTGGTAATGTATAAATCTTTTGTTGGCATCAAGATTTTTTTTCACAAAATTTAGGGACCGTCGTGGCCATGATCGTATGGTAGTTGGATTTACAACTACCTATGCAATCAGTGCCTATCACCACTGATGTTGTGGGTTCGAATCTTGATCAGGGCAAGGCGTACAAAATTATGTAATAAAGTTTGTCAGTGACTTGTGACAGATTGGTGGCTTCTCCGGGTCATCCGGTTTCCTCAATCAATACATCTGACCGTCATGATATAACTGAAATATTGTTGAAAGTGGCATTAAACACCATCAAACAAACAAACATTACAGAACATGATATGACAGTGTCAGAATCAGTATAATGTTCCTTAACTTTACAGAACATGATATGACAGTGTCAGAATCAGTATAATGTTCCTTAACTTTACAGAACATGATATGACAGTGTCAGAATCAGTATAATGTTCCTTAACTCAGAGTCATCAAGTTCAGTTGTACTCAAAAATACATTACAGAATGAAGATGGTTTTCTCAAAATTGTATTATATGATGTAGAAATTCTTCAAAACATTATCATTGTTTTGTTAAGTATATTGGTGGAGAAAGGAGGATTTCATTTTGAGTGAAAAAATTGTGTCAATGCAGAGAAAAAAATAGCATTGACTAGATATAGATACACACAAAATGTACTTTTAAAATACATTTAAACTGTTAAATTATTTTATTGGCTGTCTTGCACATAAGTTTATTAATTGATATATCTGTCAATTTTTTTTTGTTCCAATATAGCACTAACAGTACTTACTAAAAATAGAGTTATACATATATAGATTTTGTTGAGTCTTATGGCATTGTTGGTCAACACAGTTTAAACTCTTTTTCATAATACAAAATTTATTTTAAACTGTTCTTTTTTTCAGTTCTTTCTTTCTTGCATTGATTTTTATTTTTATTTTAGATTTCTGCCATTTTTTCATTCAAATTGAGAACATAAAATACTTAGTGACTTCAACCTTCCCTAAAATAAAGTTGTGTTTTTATATCAGAATAATTTGTAAGTAAAATGAATGTTTCCCAGCCTTTTCCTCATTCATGACTTATCACCAGATTTGTAACTAGATTAACACGACAGGTGCCACTAGTGGAGCAAGAACTGCCTACCCTTCCAGAGCACCTGAGTTCACCCCCGGTTTTCAGTGGGTTTTGTGTTACTCAATTCTTAGTTTTATGTGTAGGTTTTGTAGTTCGTTGTTTGCTCTTTTGTCCTTTTTCTTTTAGTTTAAACATATTTTATTAATTAATAAGTATAGTACAATAAGATAAATTTCAATATGATACATTACAAATAATTAAAGGGATTCGAAAACAAGTTTAGAAAAACTTATATTAATTTTTCTTTTGGGCATTGTGTTATCTGTTCTTTGATTTATGGATTCTGATTACCCATTTGGTATCTTCAAACTCTTCTTATGTGTCCTCATCTATATTTGTATACTTATTTACAATTTTGGTTATTTTGTAATTTGACAGTAATACTAATATGAAAATGTTCAACAGATATTTGAAAATTGCAAACAATATTCCTTATTTAAAAATATGACATCCTTTTACAAAATCTCATTTGGGAAATAGCATGATAATGGGACAACCAACTAACTATCTTATCAGAGTTATATCATAGAGACACTTATACTGCATCAAATTTCTAATTATATTTTGCTGGTTGTTTTAGTTCCAGAACAAAGAAAATCAAAGATGTAAGCTTCATCACCCATATTTTATAGTCAAAATGTAAAAAATGTAAAAAATTATCAAATATATTATGCTTAAAACAAATTTAAACAAATCACCTATTTCTGCTAAATTAAATCCCTATGACTAGCTTTGTATTAAAAATTCATACTAAAATCCCATTTCATTTTCAATCATCATTCAGGTCCAAATATGGCCCTTATTGTAATCTTTTTCTTAGTTATACACTTAACAGACTATGATTGATATTATTGTACCTTCAAGTTTTTAACCATATCAGCATACTTCTTCATTTTATCATCTTCTTTTAATTCACCTTTCAAATCAAAACAAGAAATATCCAATGATATTTGTACTTTCTGTAAATGCTTGGAAGATTCTGAAACACAAGACAGAAATTACTAACAGATAATCACATTCTAGACATATATTATTTCAAGTACAGCAACTCATCAGCTCACATATCCCACGCTTCCAGCTGGATAATGGAACAAGAACAATATCCCACTCCCACAGAAAAAAAGAAAAGTAGACCATGAAAGAGATTGTTTGTTTCTTTGTTTGTTTGATGGTGTTTAACGCCACTTTCAACAATATTTCAGTTATATCGTGGCGGTCAGTTTTATTGGTGGAGGAAACCAGAGGACCCGGAGAAAACCACCGACCTGTCGAAAGTCACTGACTGTAAATTGTACTGAATGAAAGGTAATGGTGTTGATGGCTGATACTGAACACATGGATGTAAGAATCCAATAAGATATCAAGATCTCAGAATCCTTCTTTCTCAAATAAAAATCAAGTTTTCCCCCAAAATACTGTTTCAAAATTGCTTATGTCAGGAGACAATATCCATTTCTCAAAATCCTTATTTTTCAGATAAAAAATCAAAGTTTATTTTCCAAAAAAAACTACAATATTTAAAAGTAGCTGTATGTTATTCCAGCTAGATCTGAGTATTAATAATAAACAGCTTCCATTAAAATTTTATGAAAATTTGATATGAAATGAATGCTCTAGTTAGGCAAGAGTGAGTTGTGACGGATGTGTCTAAATCATTATAATATAAACATACATTTGTTCTGTATAATATTTGTTCCTTTCGATAATTTATTATAAACAAATCCATGATTATATGTTTTCTGAGGAACAAATATTCTTTACTGTTTATTCTGTTCAAAATAAGTATTGTCATATTCTTTACAGTCAGAACAAATGTTGTGGCGGAAATTCTTCTTCATCACAATACATGTTGCTACACTGTAACATGGGGTTTTATAATAGGTTTCATTCAAATCGACAGAGTACAGAGGAAACTATCAAGGTCAAACATTTCAGAATAAACAATATGAATAAGCTTAAATCATATTTGAAAATTCAAACAAAAACTTTATTCAATTTCCAAATATACCTACTAAATTGTTTTTTTTTCTTGAACATTGCACTGTCTTAATCTCTAACTTTATTCTTTTCTTCAAATTATCACCTCTGTATGAATATCAAGATTATGACAAATTGAAAATCATTACATATTCAACTTGAAAGGTACGATTCTTCTGTTTGAATACCGGTTAATAAATTCTGTCTTTATTAAGAAGAGTTTGAAAATACCAAAGGGGAATCAGAATCTGTAAATCAAAGAAGGACAGACAACACAATTAGTTCCAGTAAAACAGGAAGTAAAGTTGAATCTTCACTGCAGAATGTTTGGCTGACCTACATAATACATTACCTTTAATAGTCTGATGGAACGTTTTCCTGTAGATAATGAAAATGTTTATGAGAAGTCTGTTAGCTATCAACTTGTGTAGGTAAATATTATAAAATAGTTCAGTTTAAGACTTACTGCATAAATGAAGAATTGCCTTAGCCTCCACTGGGGTAAAATTAAAGCAGATTTGTTGTAGATTGTGTAATCCTAGTCTACATACAGCAACCATTGTATCTTCTGTTACCATGGTACCATAGTGTAGTTCTAATCTTAACAGTCTCTGACAACTCTTAGCTGTAAATAAAGAGTACATGTTTTGATGATGGAGTAGACTGTTGATAGCATTTATCCTTACTAAACTATATCCTATGTCATGTAATGAAATACAAAACAAAACCTTCCAAAACAAACCATCTAATACAACAAATCATATAACAAACAATCGTTTCCAGTCTAGCATATTTATGAAAAGAAAGTTTAAACAGTGATGGTCAACAATTCCATCAATAGATCTACAAAATGAACAATCGACTCTTACTTCAAAGCATTTAGAAAAAGACCATGATATATTCAATTGGAAATCCAGGTCCTGGTCGACAAAAATGTGTGGTTAAACCAGTTAATTGGAACCCAACCCTTCCTCTCTTGATAATTGGAACTCCCACAACAATTTAGATATATACAAACTATAAAATGAAACCTGAAACATATTTGCTTCCATTTTATTTTGTTAATTCTAACATGAAGATAATATAATTCAATTTTCTACATATATTTAATACAAAAAAAATATAGAATCTAGTATTTAATTGTATTTCACAATATGGAATATTATTTGATGAAGATCAAGAAAAATCTTTTAAAAACACAAACCTGATTTTACAAAAATATATGCTCTTTTGAGTTAAGTGATTTTGTGCAGGTAACAAATTGTTTTGTTTTGATCTGTTTGACCAGTGGAGATCTAATTATCAACAGGAGATTGAGATCCCATTAACTGGAATTAGTCCTGCCCCATTTTTGTTCCTGTCCCAAACTAGATTTCCATCAGCTTCTATTGTATTGTTTTGCATTTTAGACTTTGCAGTTTGTCATAGGAGTGGTACACGTTGGTGTGGTTGGTTATATTGTTGACCATTAATTTTTTTCAATTATATAACATCAGAATATAAATTAGTGGTTCATAAAATTAAAGAACTGCCTTGGTGGTGTAATGGTTAGCATCCTCACCTCAAGTTTGTATGTTTCAACACCGGTCAAGGTCAAATCAAAAACATATAAAATTGTTATTTGATGCTTCTTCGCCTAGTACACACCATTAAGGTGTAATAGCAAAGACTGGTTGTAAGAATACTGTGTCGGAGTGGAGAAACATGTCTACTATTGATTCAGTGACTCAGCACGAAAAAGATCACCAACTAAGTATGTTTGTATAGTACAAAGCAGACAATATCATCATCTCATCTAAAAGTAACTTGTTCTCACCATGTTATATATGCTGAAAAATTGTGCACTTGATGTTAAACACTCACTAGTAAATATAAATGGGAGTATATTAATTTATATTCCTACCTATTAATACAAGTCCATTAATATCAATCTCTGTACCTCCTATACATAAAGTTTGTAGATCCTGGCAAAACTGTGATATCACTTGTAAGCATTTATTATTGAACTTTACACCAACCGAAGAGCTGAAAATAATATCAATAAGAATGTATAAAAGGTTTCTTATAAGTACAACTCCTACAAAAACGCTGAATAATTATCACTTTGTTTCTGAGACATGTTCATTTAGTGACAAAATCATAAATTTAAACACAGGGTGAATACACAATAACGCTAATCGTGACTTCATTTAATATGGAAAATCTATTATTATGAACTAGTAACAGGTATGGACTTTGGGAGTGAGATGTTGTCAGTAGATCATACAGATATCAGCAATTATGAGTCGGTTAACACAGGATTTACCTTTCAAACAGCAGAAAAAAGACGGTCGTTAGTCGCATAAGGCAGGTCGTTGAATACAGTTAAAAGTATATATTAAAATTCGTTGGGAGGAATGAAAACAGTCGGATAAGACAGGAAGTCGCTGAATACAGGGGGTCGTTAAGACAGGAAGTCGCTGAATACAGGGGGGTCGTTAAGACAGGAAGTCGTTGAATACAGGGGGTCGTTAAGACAGGAAGTCGCTGAATACAGGGGTTGGTTAAGACAGGAAGTCGCTGAATACAGGGGTTCGTTAAGACAGGAAGTCGCTGAATACATGGGGTCGTTAAGACAGGAAGTCGCTGAATACAAGGGGTCGTTAAGACAGGAAGTCGCTGAATACAGGGGGTCGTTAAGACAGGAAGTCGCTGAATACAGCGGGTCGTTAAGACAGGAAGTCGCTGAATACAGGGGGTCGTTAAGACATGAAGTCGCTGAATACAGGGGGTCGTTAAGACAGGAAGTCGCTGAATACAGGGGGTCGTTAAGACAGGAAGTCGCTAAATACAGGGGGTCGTTAAGACAGGAAGTCGCTGAATACAAGGGGTCGTTAAGACAGGAAGTCGCTGAACACAGGGGGTCGTTAAGACATAAAGTCGCTGAATACAGGGGGTCGTTAAGACAGGAAGTCGCTGAATACAGGGGGTCATTAAGACAGGAAGTCGCTGAATACAGGGGGTCGTTAAGACAGGAAGTCGCTGAATACAGGGGGTCGTTAAGACAGAAAGTCGCTGAATACAGGGAGTCGTTAAGACAGGAAGTCGCTGAATACAGGGGTTCGTTAAGACAGGAAGTCGCTGAATACAGGGGTTCGCTAAGACAGGAGGTCGCTGAATACATGGGGTCGTTAAGACAGGAAGTCGCTGAATACAGGGGGTCGTTAAGACAGGAAGTCGCTGAATACAAGGGGTCGTTAAGACAGGAAGTCGCTGAATACAGGGGGTCGTTAAGACAGGAAGTCGCTGAATACAGGGGGTCGTTAAGACAGGAAGTCCCTGAATACAGGGGGTCATTAAGACAGGAAGTCGCTGAATACAAAGGGTCGTTAAGACAGGAAGTTGCTGAATACAAAGGGTCGTTAAGACAGGAAGTCACTGAATACAGGGGATCGTTAAGACAGGTTTGACTGTATATACTTTGGCCTATACTAAGTTTTCAAAGAAAAATAGTTATGAAATAAAATATTTTTATAAATATTTGAATACTATATATTTTGATAATAGTTTTTGTAATAGTAAAAATGTGACTCATTAAGTTAAAAATTGATATGGAATTAAAAAAAAACTGTTGGAATCCCATTAACCATATACATTTTTTTACCAGTAAATTAAATTTTTGTGTCTGTTCTAAGCCAGGGTTTAGATATCCAAAGGTTACTGTTTACTGTTCTCTGCAGCTCAAATTGTTTCATGATGGTTGTGTTATCAATCGTTGCTGTTTAACTTAATTAAACATTAATTAGAAGACTCAGAATCATGTGTCTCTTTTCGATGACATGTCTAGTGTTGGATGTTACTTCAGTGATGTTGCATGATAAAAATCTAGTCCAGTGTTCAATCAGACATAAAAACTATGCATAAAAAAAATCTTATTAAATCTTTGAATTAAAAAATACAATATTAACTCACCCACAACCAAACCAAATTCTTACTCCCTTTCAAAGGAGTTTGAACCAAATATATCCTGCCCACATAATGTCAGCATAATTACTACCCTTAACTCATAAAACTGAGTATAATTTACCTTGGATCTGTCAAAGATATATTGAGGTACGTAATATCTCTACATCCTGCTCCTAACGCCCAGATAACGTCAGCACCGGGTAAATCTGTGTTACATATGTAAGTCACCTTTCTCACCATCCGACTGTAACAACTGACCAACCATAAACCTCTGTACAAAACAGTTAATACATTACAACTGAACAATCATAAACCTCTATACAAAACAGTTTATAAATTACAACTGACCAATCATAAATTGCTGTACAAAACAGTATATAAATTACAACTGACCAATCATAAACCTCTATACAAAACAGTTTATAAATAAGTTGGGGTAATCCATTGTTAAATTGTTATCAATCAAATGGTTTCATAAAAAGGATAAACTTCATTCAATATTATTTAGAAATTAAAATTATAATATATTTTTTGGTGTACAGTATTGTTAAATGATGCTCCAACACCAACATAAGGATGATAGTTTAACTAGATAAAAAAAATGTGGATATTGTAAAAATAAATTATAAGTGCAATAAATTAAACACTTAAAAATAATAAATATTTCAAATCACAGACTTGCTTCTTCAGTATCCTTTGACAAGCCTAGAAATGGGATACAATGTAGTTAGTAAGTGAATGTATATTTCTTCTGCATAATATTTATTCTTACCAGAAGGAATATTATAATAATAAACATTCCAATCAAAATATTATGTAATTATTCTTCCTTATCCATAATATTTTATCCTTATTAGCAGAAGAAATTTTATGGAACATTCAACATAATAACTTTTCCAAGTGATCAAAACATTTAAATGACCATGCTTGACCATAGTCACATGATTTACCTGCATTCACAAATTTTACATCCTATTGAAAAAGTGTTGTTAATTTTTATAATAAACATGGCCTGGATGAAATATTATGAGTAGTCGCACAATATATTTTCCGGTACTCATTCTCATACATACATTACACATACATATGCTAACCTTTTAAAATTTTTCAATATTAGTTTATTGAAGGATGTATATGAATTTCGTTTTAATATATATTTGAATTCTACAAATGTCGTGTAGGAATTTTACATATATGAAGATTTTAACATGCATCTTTATAAATTTCTTCATTTCAATATATAAATGATTAATTAAACAAATGCATGCAAGTTAAAATGTAGCAAATGTACATCTAAGTCAGTTACTAGTACATTGGCTTTAATACTATTTGCATTGGTAATTATATTATATGCACAAGTTATTTAAGGAATATTTGAAATTGTTGAACAGGTTATACGATATAACCTGGTTTGGGTCAGTTTACGCTTAATAAACCGCAAAGCGGTTTATGAAAAGTGTAAACTGACCCAAACCAGGTTATGCAAGTATAACCTGTTCAACAATTTCAAATATTCCTTATAATTTAATTTTGACAACAAAATTTAATGATTCCTCGATTTTAATTACGATTATTCCATGTGACTATTCGAATTTGTCGTTGGCAGATGAACACGTTGGTGACGTCACAATACCAACACAGGTTATCGAGTATAACAAAACATTTCTCCAGGCGGATTAGCTAATCAGATTGAATATTCAAATCAAATTAAATTATAATATTATATCCACAATTTATAATATTATTTCCACAAAGTTATTATATCATTTTCATCTGTTATAATATTATTTCCACATGTTATAATAATATTTCCAATGGTAATAATATTATTTCTAGAATATTTTTGTCATTAATGAAATATTTCTTCCCCTATAATATTTATTCCAAGGAAATTTTATTATGTATTAATTTTTCCATATGGAATCTATTTTATGGAATATTTTTTCCGTTGTAATGGTAATTTTATAATACACATGGAAAAAATATTACATGAAATTGATTCCATATGGAAAAATTATTACATAATAAAATTTCCTTGGAATAAATATTATGCCAGAACAAATATTTCGTCACATGTACATGTATGGGACACACACAATGTCTTAATTAACATTTCTCTAGATAAAAAATGGCAGATGAATATTGCCATTTCTATGCCTTTCATTAGCTTCTAAAAATTTGTATGTGTTTGGTCCCTATTGAATATCAACTAGGATTAGGGACCATTATATAGTAATATTTTATTTCTTTACAGTGAGTTAGGTCATGTTACTATATAAAAATTGAGTGAACACATCATTTAATTTAATTACACAGAAGAGAATGAGAATTAAGATAAAGACATACAAAATCAACACAGAAAATTTCTCCTTGAATGGCAATCAAAATACTTCACTATCTCTATTGTTCAATATACAATCAGTTTCATTTATAATTACTTTTTTTCCAGTTTTTTAAAAACATTTATGTACATATATCTAATAGACCCTTTCATGATAACTGCAGTCCTGCATTCATCTGGGAATTTGTGAGTTGTAATAATACCCTTTTCCCGTAAAATGACATCGTAGAACAATTAAATGCATTAATGACGTCACAATTTTTCCGTAAAATCATCATTTTTCTACTCACAAATGTCCCGGATGAATGTAGGACCACAGTTATCGTGAAAGGGTCAATAGATAGCAAGTATGAGTAAATAATTTATCTTACTTATCAGTAATGATATTCTCACAGTGTATAATATTGGCAGTTTTAAGTGTAGATTCTGAGACTTGTAGTAATCTCTCCAGTCCTGGCTCAAGGATTGCCCTATAAATAGATACATAATGATACATGTACAGTATATCGAAGTAAAGGTATTTTTCATATTAGCAGTAATACTTCAAAGACAACCTACCTACATTGAGTGGGGGAGCATCGTGGCCGTGATCGTATGGTAGTTGGATTTACAACTACCTATGCAATCAGTGCCTATCACCACTGATGTGGGTTCGACTCCCGCTCAGGTTTGTCAGTGACTTGCGGCAGGTCAGTGGTTTTCTCCCGGTCCTCCCCTTTCCTCCAGCACAATAAAATCGACCGCCACGATATAACTGAAATATTGTTGAAAGTGGTGTTAAACACCATAAAACCAACCAACTTATAGTTAGTGTCAGGTACACAAGACAAACAATGTAAATCGCCTCACTTCTGGTAAATTGGCAAAAGGTAGGAGACATATTTGTACAAGGTGAAGAGTTAAAATAAAGGAAGCTAAATGCATAAAACATATGAGCATGTCATATTGAATGTGTGCATATAAAATAATATTCTAGAGCAAAATTTTTTACCATTTATTCATCTCCTCAAATTTGGTAGTGATAAAGTTTGTCAGTGACTTGTGACAGATCAGTGGTTTTCTCTGGGTACTCTGGTTTCCTCCACCAATAGAACTGACCACCACGATATAACTGAAATATTGTTGAAAGTGGCATTAAACACCATAAACCATTTGACATTTAATGCCACTTTCATTTACATTTTAGTTATATCATGCTTGTCAGTTTCATTGGTGGAGGAAACTAGAGCACCTGAAGAAAATAACCGACCTGTTGCAAATTATTGACAAATTTTATCACAATATGTTATATTGAATGCATGTGCACCTCACCCTATGCCAGATTTGAACTCTCAACTTTAGTGATGATAGGCACTGAATGTATAGGTAAATGTAAATCCAACTACCATTTAATACCCCATCTATATTAGGAAAACATTTTTTTTGTAAGATCTAAAATATTTATCAGAATTATTAATTTCATTAACCTATTTTCTTATAGATTTCAATTTATTATTTTCTTTTAAATAATAAAAACGTAGATATCAAATTTAGTGCACACAACATGTTTCTGAAATAACCTTCATCAGGTACACTCAAAGCCAAAATATTTGAAAAATCCAAATAAATATGTGTCTTTTTTTCCCCTTTAATATTATGCTTTGTTAATTTTGACAGAATCCTCCTCCCTAATTATTGAACCTCATTACCGTGTTCTGTTATTATATTCTTCCTGAGTCTCAAATGTTTGTTTGTTCCTCACCATTACACCTACAATATAACATTAATTATTATAGAGAGAGAGAGAGTTAGGGAGTTATGGTATTTCAGTTATGTTATGGCACTCAGTTTTATTGGTGGAGGAAACCAGAGTACCCAAAGAAAACCACCAACCTGTCGCAAATTACTGACAAACTTTATCACATAATGTTGCATTGAGTACACCTCGCCTGAGCTGGATTCGAACTCACAACGTCAGTGGTGATAGGCACTGACTGCATAGGTAGTGATAAATACAACTACCTTACAATTAAAAGTTATTGGTTAATCTGATGATTATCTCCCCTTTTTTAAACAAGACAAAACAAATTTACATATTTATATAGTATTTACAGTCAATTAACTAAAGTAAAAATTTATTTTCGCTTGGTCAAAGGGAGGCAATTTGTTTATTTACATTAGTTACTAACAAGGGAGAGCACTCTATATTTTTTCAACGTTGTTTAACAAACACTAACATCATAGAAAGGGGTGAGAAAGAGTCGAACACCGTGAGAGGTGCAAAATTGTTAAATCTGAGACACAGATTTTACTATCTTGCACCTCTCCAGGTGTTAGACCCTATATATCTTATGAAATATGATCAAATTTTAGTGTTCACTTTCCAATCATGGCATTACTTAGGGAAAAAAACATTACATGTACTGCCTTTATTCATAGTTTAATTATATTAGTTTGGTATCCTGATTGTTCTTTCACTTTTGTTTTTATTTGTTAGTTTTCATTGGATTCAATCTTGAATGGGTACAAATTACAAGCTACCAGCAATGATCATGCTATAAATTTTTGTGAGAATGTGAGTATACCTTCTAAATGTAGTGTCTCCATACTGGTACACCATTTAGCAATGTTCATCAAAAACTGAAAAGATAGGAAAACATATATCTATTAAAAATCATATTATCAATTAATGAAAGCAAAGATCTCACATAAATGTTTGATTTGTTTGCTTGTTTGTTTGATGGTGTTTAATGCCACTTTCAACAATTTCAGTTACATCGTGGAGGTCAGTTTTATTGGTGGAGGAAACTGGAGGACCCAGAGAAACCCACTGACCTGTCACAAGTCACTGACAAACTATATCGTATAATGTTGTACAGCTCGCTCTGATCTAGATTCGAACTCACAACATCAGTGGTGATAAGCACTGATTGCATAGGTAGTTGTAATTCCAACTATGATACAATCATGGCCAACAGCCCCTATAAATGTTTGAAAGGCTGAAGAAAATATTAGTGTGAATTATAAGCCTAATTGAGATATAAGGGCCTGTTAAAAAATTAAACAATATACAATTGCATACGTTTACTTAAACAAGAGCACTGCCCACGGGTGCTGGACGCTCGACTTTTTCGTACGTCGAAACAAGGGCAGATAGCTTTGGATATACAAATCACAGGGTCATCTGCCTTGTTGTAATTGGTTCCTCTTTTGATAGTGAACAAGTATTCCAAGTTTGAAATGGATAACTTTGATAGTTTTTGAGAAATGGACTCTGACAAAAAACTGAACTGAAAACTAAACCGACCCAGACGCTGACGCTGACGCCGGAGTGACAACAATAGCTCGACTTTTTTTCTTCAAAAAGTCAAGTTAAAAATAGTGTTCTATTGTAATTTTACATTGTAAATGTTTCTTTCTGCACAATTTCAACCAATAAAAATAAAAACTGTTTCTTTCTGCACAATTTCAACCAATAAAAATAAAAACTAACTTCAACTGAACATTTCTGATTCCTAAGATAAACATGTTTCCATAGTGATGGATGTCTGCTAATTTTCTTCCATTCTCTGCACACTAATGCTACATTGATCAAACTTTCTGTGTCTAGAAAATTGAAAATATGACAGAGAGCTTGACGTCTCTTCCTGGTAGCCTCCCTCTTGGAATAATGAGACATCCTCTCAGAAAGAAGTGAATCTGTCAAAATAACACAGTGAAAATTATATAATAACCATGTAAGGTTTGTATCAATTCATATTATATTCTGTCATATATTCAATATTGTCTTCTCAGGGTACTCCGGTTTCCTCCACCAAAAAAACTGCCTGCCACGATATAACTGAAATATTGGTGAAAGTGCCATTAAATACCATAACCCTAACACTTGTCCTCAATATTGTCAATTTCTCCTTAAGATACCTCTAAACTAACTATTTCTTGTTTCAATATGAAGGGCACAGCATGAAACCACCACAGCAAGTCACCAAGGACTATCTCCTGCACCAGTCTTAATGCAATCAAGTTTAACTTGAATACCATAACTTATAGAGGACATCAGCTGGACTACTACTGGAAGCCCATTAAATAATTCAAAGATAATGCATCAAACATGTCAAAATTAGATGAAATATATAATTTGTGTATATTTTCCAAATATGCAAAATTTTGGAATTTGGGCCCATTTTCCAAAATAAAATAGGTACATTGTAATTTTTTTATTAACTCATAAGTAACTCATTCAAATGAGCTTTTTGCAATAAAAAAAAACTGTTAACATTGGATAAAATGTAAACATTCAAATTTAGAAAAATTGATACTTTCGGTCAAGTTTATCTAAAAAACCATAGAAGACATACAACTTGAGTTCTCAGCACAATCAATTATGTTTCCTTATCATTGAAAATATATCGTCTGATTATATCGACATTTTACTGACCTTGAGAAGATGACCTTGACAAAGTAAACCCATCCATACTAGACACAGAATGGTGATATTCATCTTCTATTTCTACCTCTGGTTGGGCAAAAAATGTATCTAATGATTCTGGGGTGAGTGTTTCTTCAATCATCATTCCTAATGGCTGGGTTCTTACATCTGATTCTGTAAACTGAAGTATCAATACAATATGTAATCACAAAAAAAAATGAAAATTTTTCACAATACAGTTGCAGTACTGCTACAGTTTGTGCTAAACATCAATCAATCAACTTTAGCTTGAATTACCATCACATTTGTGTCACCTGTGGTAAGTAATGTCATCAGTATGTGTATTTGGTAAAGGGGTTCATCAAATATAGGATAAAGAGGTTGGACAGTATATTAATAATTTCAAAATCCTTCTGTCAATACTTTCATCAACACTCGTAGATTTTAAAGAAATAGCCAAGTGCATCATAGGAGAGTGATTATATTTGTTTATATTATAGGATAAGTGGTAGAAGACATATAGATTCTCCTTCAGTTGCCCGTGGGTTACGATATTTGTCCACTCAAGAGAGTTAAATAACAAAATTTAACCACAAGCCGTCAGGCGAGTGATTAAAATCTTTAATTTAACTCTCGAGAGTGGAGAAATATCATAACTGAAGGAGAATTTGTTTCTCCCATTATTTAACACGAACTTTATTTCAAAAGCCGTCAAACCAGTCAAATGCGGGGAAAGGCACAAGACATTTTAATCCTCTAGAGGATTAAAGATTTTTCCACCACTGGTTCAGCAGGGTTAAAACGACTTCATATGGGAGAAATGTCATTTCATATTCAAGCTTATATTTAAACAATATTTGTATTTATCATTTTTGTATATTATTTGGAAATGTTGATAAATATTTATAATCACTACAAAATAAATATTTATAATCACTACAAAATGGGTCACATGATGTTCTATAAAAAGTGGCATAGCACGGACGTTACTAATTATAGTAACACCCATGCAATATACAAATTTATTTTTAGAAACGTCAGTACTATACACGATTTATCAATGTATTTTTAGAAACATCCATGCTATACACGATTTATCAATGTATTTTCCAAAATTTCAACAAATTTCCAAAATTTCAAACATTTCATAAAATTTCATAAGATTTCAAAATTTCAAAATGATCAAATTTTCAAAAAGTTAAAAAAAAAATTCGAAATTTTAATATTTAAATAATAATATTGAAAAATGATAAAACAATTATAGCCTACCATTTCGGTCAATACATGGATTTATAGACCTAAAAATATTTATTATACCTCATATATTACCGGTAATTAAAATAAATAGATTAATTTGATTGGACAATGGGTAAAAATCAGAACACGTGATCACACAGGACAAAAATCATATTCCACCACTTCGGAAGCCTCACAGGTTTTCCCGCCAGAGTTATCGTTCTTTGACAGGAAAACGTCAGAGGCACTCGGAACTCATCATTTGCAGACAACCGTTACAATGTGGTTTTTAAATAGCTGAGACAACGTTCCAATGGACTTAAAATATGTTAGCCAGCAGTATTTTACATATATGTGTTTTCTTGCTTTCATTCAGTATAATAAAATATTCATAGCATGCGGATATAGGAAATAGACAAATTTATTCACCCACGAGTATCATATTTCCCTCGGGTGATGCCCTCGGGGAATATGATACTCTTGGGTGAATAAATTTTCATATTTCCCTCACCTGCATGCAATAAATGTATAATATAGACCTCGGACTTCGTCGTCAGTCAATATATATTTATATGTCTATAAATCCATGTATTGACCTCAATGGAAGGCTATATTTGTATAATATAATTACCTGATTATTTTATACACACATTTAATTTGTGTCTATGGGTCTTATAGGTATTTACATAATGTGTTTATGCCACAATATAACTGCAGTACTGCTACAGTTTGTGCTAAGCATCAATCAAAATCAATCAATCAATCAATCAATCTATAACAGAGAATAGTAAAAACAAGGGGACATAATTAAGAAATAAAATAGTTCACTACAAATTATGTATATTTGCAGCACAAATATCAATAATAAGGTAATGACTGTAACATGTAAAACACTGGCAAAGTTTATATCAAAAATTGTGATTCTGATGTTTTGACATTCTACCATGAATATATAATAAGAAATGGCCATTTACCTGTTCAAGTAAATCTTTCCCAGCATTCCTTCCTACATCCAAAGACATTTGCCTGCTCAAACTTTTCCTCCTATCACATGCCAACATTACATCTTCCTGGGAAGGTATAATATCATCTAATAACACTACACTACTATCTTGTTCATACATTTTATTGCCATTAGTGCTGTCAGTGCTTTTATCATAAATGACAGAATCTACTTCCTCTTCTGTCTGTGTATCAAAGATCTCAAAGTCATCTGACATTTGTGATGAAAAGACGACTGATGATTCATCATTTGTACCCAGTTCTCTATCCTGTTGATGTGGCAAATCACTTAATATATCATAATTATCTTCTTCTTGTGCTTGAATAAAAGTTTCATGCATTGGCATAATCACCATATTTTGTTCTAAATCATTACTAGAATCACTGCTTTTAGTGCTTTGGTTATTCTCATAGGTATAATTTCCCACTGACTCTAAGGAATGAGCTTCAGTATGTTGATATCTTTGCCCAATGTTCTTATTATTACTGGGTTTCGTACTGGTAAATAAATCCCCAGATTCAGTTGAAACAGAAGTCTCAGAAACAACTGAATTATTTGATAGGGCATGTCCTTTCAAATTTACTGTTTGTGATATTGTATCTTTTTCTCTCACCCCACCATTCTTTTTCATAATGCTTGGCTTTACAATAGCATTGTTTTCCATCAAACTTTCCTTTTTAAGTTCATCAAACAAATCTCTTGACTTCTCATTATTACCTGAATTATACTTTTTAGAAAGCTCTTGACTGTAACATTTGTCATTGTTCTGTAAAGTTACCAAATTATCTCCTTTTTCTCGATTTTTCAAACTTCTTTTGTTCTCAGGTAGCTTCGAATACAAGGTGGAACTATATGTTTCAGAATCAGGCAGGTTATTTTCAGATATACTACTTGAATTATTAGAAGAACATGTGGTATCATCTAATAATTTTTTATCAATCATTCTTGGGGAGGAGTCATGATGCACTAAATTTTCATCTGTTAAGCTTGGAGAGGAGTTGCTTGCAGATGTCTCCACATCCATATAATTCCTGTCAATAATCCATGTTTGCGTGGAACATTCTTTGGTCCTTATATCAGCCTCAAAATTTCTATCCAAACTATCATTTGATGCCATTGTCTGTGAGTTGTAACTTAAATCATCAGAACTATTTGTATATAAGTTTCTTTTACTTACTGAGAAGTTGTCTTTGCCTAACTTGTTGCGTAAAGTGTCATTAGTTAACTCAACTTGATTTCCAGATTCTCTCAAAAAAGGCAATTTTAATATTCTTTTCAAATTTTCAGAAAATATTTTCCTTTCTTCTAAGAATTTGTCAGACATTTTTAATTTTGAAGCAGTGTTTTGAGATTGGTAACACGTTTGTCCGTTTGTTTCTGGATAATTATTTTGTCTTGATTTAGGAATGCTGGTCTCATTATATCGCATGTTACCTCCCCTTCTTTGCCTTTGTACATCAGGATAGTTATCTTCTCTTGATTTAGAACTAACTGTCTGTTTAGATGGCATTTCAGTTTCCCAAAGGATTCCATTCTCATCCATAATCTTTTGAAATGAATTATTTTCACTTTGAACAGGCTCTGAAACTGAAAATAAAACATTGCTCTGCCATCAATGTTTGTTATTTATGTAAGAGATGATATTAATAACTTTGCCCTGGCAGATAATCCCAAGCTAGGACTTGCTGGCAGATAATCCCAAGCTAGGACTTGCTGGCAGATAATCCCAAGCTAGGACTTGCTATTTCAAACGCCATATGTCATGATCTTTATTGTGTCCAATCATTTGAAGTAACAAGTACTGTAAACCAACTTATTTTTGCGGCCATTATGTTTCACGTTTTTCTGCTTCAAGACAGTTTCGCGGAGATTTAATTTCGCGATAACCAAAATGATAAAAGTTCACATTTTTCGCGGTATGACTTAGGTCTACATTGCCGCCGACATCTGTTGTTTTTCATAACAAGAGTTGTCTTTCATAATATATTATTGATCATTCGATTGATTTCGTGAACACTTTTTATTAGTCCCAATGTGTAAATTTATTAGAATTTATTAAAACGAAAAAAAAATTTATTATAAAACATGATAGACCAAGATGTCATAATGTTGTAGTTGATCTCGTTTGTTTTTCCAATGATTATCAGATTATCCCCATTGATTAATAGTTTCAATTATCAACGCACTTATAGGTGACAGCAATTATTTATAGTATAACTAACTGTGATGTTCGATTACCAAAAATATGTCACGAATGACTGCACAACTGATAATTCACGAATGCGCAAAGCGCATGAGTGAATTATCAGTATTGTGCGGTCATGAGTGACATATTTTTGGTAATCGGACATCGAAGTTAGTTATACTGTTTATTATATAGACTGTTTTGAGTCAATAAATTTGATATTTTCTTTCATCTGCATTGCATGTGTTTATTTCTTTATTGCGCATTAATATACAACTGTGTCCTTGGCTACTCATTGACAGAAAAGTTTGTCTAATGCTTTCAATTTTGTAAATAAATAAATTCATGTGCATATATTTCAATTAGGAATATAATTTCCATGTTGGTTACTTGTAAACTTTGTGACCATAGTATGCACTCGACCTTGAAAGACACAATTTTATTTATTGACACTTGATGTATGTTTCATTTGTACTATATGTACATTTCATTTGTACCCTTGTGGGAAGAATGTTTTGTGAAAGAAGTCGGATGCATACCAATATTTGGCCGTTAACAAAACCAAAATTATTTCAAATTCGATGGATTATATAATTAGAAAACTAGTAATTTAACAATATAACAGCTAGGAAATGTAAATCGTTAAATGTGGGTCCAAACTGTTCAAACGTTAAATGTGTAATTCAAACAGATTATAACGGAAGGAAACTGGACAAAAGTTCACTCAGAATCGGAACCACTAAACGATAAAGGTAGGATTCTTTTATATTTAGTTTTTGCTATTTGTAGTCCGGAATCATCACTTTGTCTTTTCTGACTAGACTTAGGATTGTTAAAATCAAAAGTTCCTCCGTAAATGTAAGTGTTCCGGCCATAAAAAACGAGATGACATCTTAGTGTCAGAAGTCATTGAACTAGTACTTGTGGTTGACGAAAGCTGTGAAAAATTTGGATTCATTTCACAAGAAGCAATAGAATGAACACTGTTATTTGGAGTTAATTTATAGTAGACGATCTTTTGGGGGTGGTTCAAGTTTTATCCTACTGTTGGAAAGATTCTATGTTTTTAGAGCATAATTCTGCCATGAAAAATATTAAAACATGTCAATGTTTGCCAAATTTACCTGCTTTTTATTGTATCGCAATGAAATACTAGATTAAGATATCCTTTTGTTTATTTTTTAAATCTTCCCTTTATCATAAATCTGTCAATGAAATGAAGCAAAGGGACATCACCCCATATAATATTCTAAAAAAAAAAAAGTTCCGGCTCGAAAAATGGCGGGAAAAATAGTGAGAGTGAAAATAAAAATGGTAATTTCACTAGTGAAATTATTGTTTTTATTTAACTCGGAAATCACGGTATTTCATCGATATCTATATAATAATGATTTTATAATCCCAGCTGATTATTACAATCAAACGCTTTTAATTACCTGTCAACATTATGCTCACGGCACTTTATACTACAATATACATGTATAATTGTAAAACCTATTTTGAACAAATTTTGATAACTTTCTTCACTTATAATTATATTTTTATACTACAATATACATGTATAATTATAAAACCTGTTTTGAACACATTTCGATAACTTTCTTCACTTATAATTATATTTGCGAATGCGTAACTTTATAAATTTTAATGCAGAAAAATAAACAAATAAACAAATAAAGTTCTTTTGAAAATTAATTATGTTAATTTACATGACCCCCCAAATTTAACTACGTATACATGACTTTGTGTAGTCTAACGGATATCGATCTATACCAGAAAATACATTACGCTATATGGTGTTTGCTAGGGTATATATGTTCTTGTTTCTTACACACTTTAGACTGACTAGTTCGCGATTTTGTACTCTACCGCGAAAGTCGCGAAGGTTTATAGCACGTGAACAAAAGTTGGTTTACGGTAGTTGGTCATTTTGGAGATATTGATAGAAAAGTTACCTATCACTGCTAAACCTTGTTAGTGATACTAACATCCCCTGTGTCACACAGTGTTACAACTTTATTAAACTATAATCTTGTCATTTAATTGTGATAAGCTTAAACACATTTGATTAAATAATAAATAATGTTGCACAATAAGATAAATTTCAATATGATATAATCCAAATAATTAAAGGGATTCGAAAACAAGCTTAAGAAAACTTATATTAATTTGTTTCCCTAATTGTGATTGGTAGATGGATTACTCCTAGAGATGCATTTCCTCCAGTAATAAATCTGACTTTCATAGTAAAATTAAAATGTTATACAATCGACTCTCGTTATCTCGAATTCGATGGGACCATGGAAAAAATTTGAGTCAACCGTACTTCGACTCAAGAGGAGCTATGAGAAATACCGGAAGTGTAGTTTTTTTTAACGACGAAAGGGAGACAACTCGAGCGAAATTTTGAATAGCTAAAACCAGCATCGCATGTCCCGATTCTCGGAACGATTTTAAACTTATTCAATGTTTTTGCTGCTGTTTTTTTTTCTCTGTTAAATTCTTTGAATCTTGTGGAACGACTGATAACTTCTAGATATCTTTTTTTTGTGTGTATGATTATGTTTATCTGTTTTGTTGCATTGATTCAATAAAGTGTAGAAGAAAACTATTCTCGACCGAAAATAACGCCAATTCTGAGAAATAGCGTGATTTTAAGTTGACATTACAACTGTTAATTAAGAGTAAAATTTTCTCAAAATTGAGAAATTATACATCTCCTTTAATGTAAATTAATTTCCGACAAGTAATTCAATAGATAAAACGCTTCCGTTTGACCGTTGTGTTTTTTTAATAATCATTGATGTATGCCGACCCAAGGGCACTTATTATAAATCAATAATTTTTGATTGTACACTTTTAACATGTGTCATAATACCAAGCCAATTCAAATATTATCACTAATTAATTTGACAGATTATGAAATAAACATGTGAAATAGCCTAAGGTAAAAATGTCAAAGTCAATGATCGGATGTTTCACCTGTGATCCGATTTTAATCCCAAGCTAATACACATGTTTTGACAGGTAAATTCGACTTAACAAATGTAAATAATATGGCTTTCTACATCTCGGGACCAAAACTTTTATTCGACACAACCGAAATTTCGACTCATCCGAATTCGACTCAACAGGAGTCAAATTATATATATTTATACACAACGAAGTTCGGGACTTCGATAAAAATTCGACTCAACCGGAAATTCGACTCAACCGAGTTCGAGATAACGAGAGTCGACTGTACATGTACATGTAATATCAAATAAACAATTACTACAGGCATGAAAAATGTTCCCATTTTAATGGCAAGTTAGATTTTAGTTGCCCTTTTCAACTATAGATACATACTTTATTGTTTTACAAGATCAGTACCATTATTTAATTTCACTTCAGTTTGCAATAAAACTTGACTATTTTGTATATTGCTTACTGCAACAGAAATAAAAAATATTTGTTGAGATAAATTCTGCATATTTTTTCCTTTTTTTTTTAGATCATTATTTTTCAAAAGAAATGTAATGAAATGACAATTGATGAGTCTCCCTGTACACAGCTTTAATCAAAATAAATTATTGCTAAAACTGTAAATTTGTTTAAAACAGATAATTACCGTAATCAGTGATTGACAAAACATCAGACAGAGAGTTGTCTCCCCCTTGACCAGGCAATTTTTGTCTATCAGAACTAGATATTGACATTCCATAATTTGGATGTCTGTTTGGAAGTGCTTGTCTTTCTGAACTTGACAGTGACTTTCTATAATCAGGATGTCTGTCAGGAAGACGTTGTCTTGTAGAACTAGACAATGAGCTGATTGGTATCGATTTGGTAGGGAGTTCTTGGTACTCTGAGCTTGACAATGATCTGATTGGCATTGATTTGGTAGGAAGTTCTTGGTATTCTGGGCTTGACAGTGACCTGGTATTCTGTTGTGATAGACCATTAGAGGCTGCTTGATGTTGATGACTCGGTACCAGAATACTGTCACTAGAATTACTCCTGCTGAAGGTATTCTGATATTTCATTGGGTAATGACTCTGCTGTTCAATATTCTGTAACAAGTAATCATAAAATATAAACAATAATGATTAAACTTATACCAATTTTAATACAACTTTTAAAAAAACCTTTGACAGAACATATACATGTACTTCAAACTGAAAATATCCCAGTCCACATAGACCTCTGCATACATGTACAATGTTTCTTCTTTTTGATTGAACTGATCAAATATATCTAAGCTGTATTTTTTCACCAGGTAGATCATACTGAGAATTATAATAAATAAAGTGATTCTTGACTGACATAATTAAATTAAAAAAAAAAAAATTAGTGAATATATAGGTACATTTGAATTGAAGAAATGAATATTATTGATAATAATGATATCAGATCATCAAACATAATATTTTGAATCCCACTCAGCCACAACATTACGTGATAAAGTTTGTCAATGACTTACGACAGGTCAGTGGTTTTCTCTGGGTACTCTGGTTTCCTTCACCAATAAAACTGATCGCCACAATATAACTGAAATATTGTTGAAAGTGGCATTAAACACTATAAACCAAATTAAACCAATCCATTTATACTGGTTTGTTTGTGTACAAATTTTACTGAACACATCAGTTAAAATCTAACCATAAAAATATTGAGATTATGAAATTCTCAGCAAATTGTACTTGTGAAAAGACTATCACATTCACACTATCATGCAGATTTGTAAGTGTTAGGTGAGAAAAAACATGTCATTTCCTAAGGTAATTTATTTCTTGATATAAATGGAGAAACAATATGAAAACTTGAAAAGTACATCTGAATAGAAAACATTTGATATTTTAAACATATCTTATTGTTAAAGACAAAAGGATAAGACACAAGTTAAACAATGTAGACAGTCTTCTCCCTTAACATTTGATAATTAAAGAAATGCCCAAATTTCTAATGCAATTTGTTTAAAATCTGAAGCAAAACCATTCCATCACCAACTGAAAAACTAAATATTAAAAAAAAAAAAAAAGAAGACTGCATCCACAGGACACAGATGTCCAGCTTACAGCTAAAGTAAACAGGGGAATAACTCCACAGCGGAACAAGTCGTAAAGTCCATAATCAGACCATTTATGTTCCCTGGCCTTATGTATAAATAACAAATTATTTGCTTAAAGGGAAAATAAATTATCAAGCAGAAACCAAATTTAGGACGTACAGACATGAATATAACTTAATGCCTTTTATTAATTTGTGCAAATTTATTTACTGGTATATATACAATAAAGTATTTAGAGACAACTTATAAGGTTTAAATTATCACTGACATTCAGACATTAAGGACAACTGGTTACCGGTACAGTGAAACCAGATTTCTTGCATAAGGACTTATTTAAAGTTCGGCTTATACAGGATTCTGGTTTATTAAGGGTTCGGTTTAGACAGATTCAGCTGTAGTACCTTACATTAATATTATAGTAATCAGACTACAGGCAATGTAATTTGAACAAGAAATCACTTTTCAAAACAGATAAACTCTGTTTTCTGACCTCTTCAACTGATTTAACAAACAGAATATTGACCTTAAAGTACAAGAAAAATCATTAAAAAATATATTTTTAATTATGGATATTGGTAATTATAATGATGAAAAAGATAAATTTTATGGAAAGCCAACTTCCCAATAAACCATGGAAGATGATAGATAGTAATAAAACAAAACAAAAAATGGTTGTGATGGAAACAAAAACATAAAATACCATGCTTACCTACAATAAAGCAACTAAGATAAAAACGAGGTGAGGTGACATGCTGTATACTTAGTATAACCTCCACAGACTGGCCTGTAAATCTGTCACATGGTATATATGTAATATTGTCATTTAAGGGTTGTCTCCTCACATTTAGATCACCGTGGTTATTGTGGTTATCAGCGTTGTTACCCGTTGAAACATATGCATTTGGTCTTCCTTGATTTGTATATCTCGAGTCTAAGCTAGGTCTCTGTGAATCGTTTGAAGCCAAGATTCTCTTATCAACATAAGGATAGCTCTTATCAAATTTTCTACCCGTTCTATTTGTGGAGCTTTGCTCATATTTTTTTTCTTGATGTTTTCCATGGCTTCCTTCATATAATTCTTGCTGGCTTTCTTGTTTTAAATGTTGACCATGTTTAGATAAATTTGGGTCATTACAAAATTTTGTTCGCAAGTTAATGTCATTCATATAATTTGGTTGGTTCAGACTTGATGATGGATTGCTGCTTCGAGAAGAACCTAATTTGCTGTCATGGAAACCTGAGTCACATGGTGAAGGACTATATGGAACTGTACTGCCATCTGCCCCTTGCAACTTTGAATTTTCAAGGTGAACGTTCTTCTTTTTTTTAACTGGAACTTGTCTACGGTAAACAAAGTATGCTTTTATTTCAACAAAATGAAATATAAATATAGAAGTACAATGAATTTGTGAGTACTTTGTATATGAGACTATGGGTACTTTGTATATGAGACTTTGGGTACTTTGTATATGAGACTATGGGTACTTTGTATATGAGACTATGGGTACTTTGTATATGAGACTATGGGTACTTTGTATATGAGACTATGGGTACTTTCATTTAGGTAGGTTTAGGTTTATGGTGTTTAATGCCACTTTCAACAATATTTCAGTTATATCGTGGCAGTCAATTTTATTGGTGGAGGAAACCGAAGTACCTGGAAAAAATCACCAACTTGCCTGAAGTCACTGACAAACTTTATCTCATAATGTTGTATCGAGGACACCTCGCCTGAACAGGATTCGAGCCGACTTATGTTAGTGGTGATAGGCACTGATTACATATGTAGTTGTAAATTTAACTACCATACGATCATGACGGCCCCCTACCTTCATTTAAATAGTTATATTGCATGAAAAAGAAACTATGAAATAAAACAGACATGAACAAAATCCTTATAGAGTAGTAAGTTATTAGCAGTAATGAAAAACTTCAGACAGTAAAAGTACCGGTTATAATACAATATGGATGAGTACAATATACACTCTTGTTTATGCTGGGAGATAATGTTTGTTCACATGAATCTTTAAATGATTAGCTTGTGATATACAAAGTAAATATTTATCTTGCGATAAAATGGTATTTTTACTTTTCAAGCAACACTTTTACTGCGATTTTTGTTTCTAAGTTTGTGCATTTTAAACACAAGAAGTAGACTTTTCTAAGGATTATCTGGATAAAAAGGGAGGTACATATTTAATACATACATCAATGCATTCTATGCACACTCAAATACAATAAATATTTACCTTCGTAACTGTGAATATTTTGCAGTTTTTGGATTATCTATAGCAGTGTTTTCCAAATCATCAGACATTTCATCATCAGAATCGCTGTCTTCACCACCAGATGTCATGTAACATTTCAATTTCCCATCATGCCTCTTTCTATCCTGATTTCTTAACTCCTCATCGGCAATGTATTTTTTTAGACACTGTAGCTGTTTTTCTGCTTTATCAGCCCGATCAATGATGTCACTAATAAACTTTTCCAGTTTTTCTCTTGCAACAGATTCTTTTTCTGCTGTCGAAATCAAAAATTCTTTTAACGACTGTAGCTCCCTGAAATTGGAGATGACGGCAATCAAAATCCATTATACTTTTAAAAAACATAATGTGAATAATTACTTCATCTTTTAGACAATACACAACTGGAAAATATGAGGGTTGTAAATTTTGTAGTTTAAGATAAATATTGAAAAGAATGCTACATTTTGTATTCTTTGCAGCTAGTAGGAAGAAAATGGCAACCTCACGGATCAACATTGAAAGAATTAAAGCTACACGTTGGGTGTATAATATCAAAGAAAAAACAAAACTAGTAGAACCTGAATAATTCATCTGGTAAAGAAGATTTATTGTATGGCCTAT
>MJUT01021442.1:217134-261388 GCA_002080005.1 Gigantidas platifrons | reverse complement strand
CCACCAAACAAAATATTAAAACAATGTGAATAAATAAAACAAATGTGAACTTTTCTGATGTAATAAGAAAGCAAGTGAGAAGTAAATAGATTTAGTAGAATGTATTTTTCAAGTATTTTACTGCCCTAAGTTACTTGATACAGCTGCTTGCAGTCCACTTCAGGTCTTAATATCAAGCAAATTAATATTTCTCTAATAGATAATTGTTAAATTATAGGCTGATGGCCTGTTTTATTCATTGGACTCCAATTTCAATGCCTATTTCTGTTGAAATATTCACTTTAGTTGATATATAAAAAAAATATGTCAGGAGTGTAACAAAATTTGGTAAAAATACATGCGTTTTTCATTTGTCATTTGTCAATAACACAAAAATGGATAAAGCAATTTCTATGAAATTTTCAGTGAATGTTTTAGTATCGTGTATGTGTCTTCAAATGTACTTTTCATATCAGTGTGGACCTTTTTTTAAGAGAAACAGAAACTTTTGTAATGAGAAACCAAAAAATTACTTTAAAAAATGGTGAAAATACATTAAATTTTATCTCAAAATTAAAAATATTGGTTAAAAATGATCGAAAATTAATTTTTGAACTTGGTTGTATCAATAAATTAATAATGTACAATAATTTTTAGAATTACTTCTGTTGTAATTTTGTTGAGAAATATTGTTAGTGTTACAAAAATATAGATCAAAAGCTATTAATAAAATGTTGCAAATTTTTTTTTCTTAATTTCTTTCACAAACCGATGATAAATTAGTAAACTTGGACTTATGTGGGTCCTTAAAATTCAATAGGACATCAATTTCCAATTACTTTAATTTTGGTCACCTATGTCACACTTTGGGGTCATTTTTTTTTAAACAGCCCTTATAGGTAATATGTGTATGAGGCTTAGAACGGGGGAAAAGGCGAGGCTTTGCCGAGCCTTTTCCCGCGTTTCGCTCCAAATACACATATGTACCTGTATGCTTCGACAGTGCACATGTATTGTATTTATCCTGCAATTTTAAATCGTAAATAAACGTCTGCTGGACGATGATAAAAGTATTTGAAATAATTTTGTGTATGTATTTGAAAACAATATCCCCCGATGTGCCCCGAGCTTACATTTGTATGTTCTATTTATAACTGACCAATATCAAAAAAATATTGGGCAGGCTATATTGGTCGGTAAATGCTGTCATTGCAGGATAAAATTAAATGCACATTTTTGTTGCATCTCAACTTATTAATTAAAATGTAGATATCTAATTTAGTGTGAGGACATGTGTTTCTGGAATAATGTTCACAGGTATACTCAAAAGACTGGATAGCCAAATAATTAAACAGTCTTTGGAAGCAAGTAAAGCAAAGAGCCTAAACAGGATAGCCAAACTTGACTATGGTTACTTAGGACTGAGAGGTTTGGAATGATTGGCATAAGTTATGATCAATTTCATTAATTAGGAGCTGTAAATTTCAGACATAAATATTTTTTATAAACCCATGTCAGTGCTGAAGCAATTCAGAAATTGAAGAAGAAAATTCTAGGATATAGGGATAACTAGAATTGAGGACAAGATGCCCTTTATCACCCCTCACCCTTTCAATATTGGAACACATTTTAGATAGACCAATATGATGCTGTGTTGTATTTCTCTATATATTTTTCTTCTTTTTTGTAGCATAGTGCCGTCTACAGAAATAAAGAATGGCTGACGGTAAGTTACTTATTATTAAACTTTGTGGTCGTGATAATTTGGTAGTTGGATTATGGTCTACCAGTGAAGTCAAGGCCTATCATCTTTAAGTATATTTTAATGCAACTTAAGCCAACATAAAATGCATTAATTCCATGTACATGTGAGCTTTACTTAAATATGTGGTAATGTCTAAATGATATTTCATTGTCATTCTGAGTTCTGGAATGAAGAATACAAGATTATTTGAATTGGATACCCTACAACACAAGGTAGACAATAATCCCATGGACATAATATTCATGATATTATATACATGTTATTAAAAGTTAGTTGTCAGTACCAGAGCTTTGACTTATGGATGATCTACATACCTAACTTACCATTTATATCTGAACACTCTTCTTCTTCAAGTAAAATTAGTCAACATGGTGATGTAGAAAAAATTGTGGTGATGAAAAAAATATTACCATCTGGAAATAAGAATATTTTTCTGTTATATATAGGTGGAGAAGATAAAGAAAATGAGGCAAAGAAAGATATGCAGATTGCTACAGCAAAGCTGTTTGAGAAAAGGACTAAAGCAGCTGAGATAGTCCAGACAGATTCCGCTAGGATACCAATGCCTCTGTCACGTAAATGGCAGACAATTATAGATGACACAATCAGTAAGTAATAAATATATATTGTCATTGAGTTGTTTTGTGAGAATGGATTTCTCAGAGCAATGTGACATCAAAGGTGAAGCCTGAGTTGTGAGATGCCATGAAAAGTCCATTTTGAGCAAAGCATATCAATGATAGTATGTTTGACGAGGATTTGGTGAGATTATGTCAGTTTTTTTGTTTTGTTTTTTTCTCTCAATGATTTGAGATGAGAGGTATTTGGTGGTTTTGTTGACATTGGTCAGATTGTTGATCATCACATCATAAAAAGGGCCTGGGTACCTCAATGAGTTAGGTAGTTGGATTACTTAACAACTCATACAAGCCTATTACCAATACGGCATGGGTTCACACCCAGCTTTGAAAATTACAAAAAAGGATGCACTCGACTCACAGCCGCAAGTGATAAAATTTACCAGTTACTTGCCCATGGTCGGTGGTTCTCTCTGGGTACTCTGGCTTCTTCCACCACTAAAACTGGTCGCCATAATATAGCTGAAATATTGCTGAAAGTGGCATAAAAACACCAAAAATCAAAATCCAAATCGACATCATAAAACTACTGATTTTTCTCAAGATTTATATATCCGTTTTCATAAAACAATAGGATTTTATAATGTTGAATCCTTCAGAATTTTTAGAAATATGGTACCCATTTGTACCTTGGCATATCTAAATTAAATAATAAAGTTTGATTCCATTATTATTTAATTTGAATTATTAATGTGTTTGGTAAACACTTTAGGTCTGTGTTGAAGGAAAAGGTATAAAGATAACTCACTTAAGATTTCTCTTTTGTTTCTGATGTATCTCTTGATAAACCCAAAGAATGGAGGGTAAAAGTGAAAATCATAATATTTAGATCACCTGGTGTTGATTGTCATTAGCTTATCACACATCACATTTTAAACTTACTTCTTAAACCACAATACTAAATTTAGCCAAACTTCCGGGAATACTCCTTATATATATGTATATTTCCTTTGACAACACTATATGAAAAGTCATCCTATACAGTGTAAAATCTAAAATGAAGAGTTAGATTGCTTTCACATTAATAAGAATACATGTGTATATATACCATTGCCACATGTTAACATATGCACAATAGTGTCCATTATTTTCACCTTACGTGACAAGCTTTCGGCAGATACCAAAATGATTCTTCATAATACTAAATCAATACATGTACACGTACAGTGTAGGTGCTGATGTGTACCAATGATTTGGGTTAAATCTTGCTGAAGGAAGAACAAAAATACTCTAAATTTGTCAACTAAACAATTAAACACTAGGAATGAATATTCAGATACATGATATAGATACAAAGAAACTATTATTGACAGAACATTTTTTAAGCATTTATTTTCAGATTATTCCTTTACTGATCCCTTCTACTGTTATATTTACTAATGGCATCCATCATTTTGATTTGGGGATTTTAAGAATTACATTTTAAGATTTCAAGGTTTGAATAAATTATGAATTTATTTGGAGTTTTATACAGTTTGTATGAAATTTTAATATATAAAGAGCAATGCCAATGATAAAGTTATTCGAACAAATTTGTCACAAAATTACCCTTTTTTTTAGCACACCTGACACAAAGGGTCATTTGACCTGATGCTATCATTGCGTATCCTTTGTCATCTGTCATTGATATAATCATTCCATATTGCAATCTTTTTATACAAAACCACTGAACTAGTTGGAACCAAATATTCATCAGATGATCCTGTACACAGTTTGTATTAATAAGAATTTCAATATGGCACTAAGGAATAGCAACATATTTTGCTTGGCTGAAATTTCAAAAACCTTTTATTTTTTATCAAAAGCCACATACAGGAATGAACATACATTATGGGGCTGGTCCTTGGATGGTCTTCTGATTGCTCTACCAAATTTAGTCTATGAGATAAATGTTTTAAAAATCTTCTCTGAAACCGGTGAATAATTCCATGTATGGACCTCTAGAAAATGTATGTTTTTGTGTTGATTAGATGACTACTAGTGCAGGGAATGATTTAACAATACAATGAACTATATGGGAAAATTGACAAAACAAAACAAAAACGCAATGATATAATGAAATATTGATGAAAGTGGCATTAAACACCATAAACTAAACCAAATGATAAAAAAAAGTTTTTTTTTCTCATAACCTGGGACTATTATATCAGTATAATAGTCCCAGTCATAACCTACAAAGCTGATTGAAACACAACTGTAAATAAATCATAATTGTTAACCGGCAATACAGGCTCAAGTGAGTTTCTAGTTTTATACTCACAGAACACACAATGTATATAGGAGTAGTACAAACTTATAGATAAATAGTCAATTTTTTATTCAAGTAAAAATAAATGCTGTGGTGGTCATGATCGTATCGTAGTTGGATTTATAACTACCTATGCAATCAGTGCCTATCACAACTAACATTGTGAGTTCAAATCCCACTCAGGCGGTGTGTACTTGATGCAACATTATTTGATAAAGTTTGTCAGCGACTTGCAGCAGGTCGGTTGTTTTCTCCAGGCACTTCGGTTTCCTCCACCAATAAAACTGACCGCCACGATATAACTGAAATATTGTTGATAGCGACATTAAACACCCTAACCCTATTCAAGTAAAAAATAGGTAAGTAATTAATATTGAATATTGCACAATGTCTGCTAATTTAATTGTACATTGTATTCTTAATTTACTAACTCTTCCTTGCTTTAACATTTTAGTACCTCGAATGTACAAACAGTATGAACATCGTAAGTATAGGCCAACAAGACTTCAAAGAATGTAAATGTTGAAATAAAACCTAGTATACCGCTTATAAAACTCAATTCAATTTAACTGGTCATTTTTATGCTATAATATTTTCTGTGATATTTAGAAATACTTTTACTATGTTGAAGTTCTTGACACATATCTGGTTCCAATGACTACATATATATATAGATCCTTCCAATTTTGCATATGTATATGAGTGTGGTAAATATTAATCTTATATTGTTTTTTTAAATGCTTATTTAAATGCTTATACTAACATCAAGAACTTTGTGCTAGAATAGAATAGAAATTCTATATTTTGAATTTAAGCAGTTCTATGTGTCAAATTCGTCCTCTATTATGACAGTCAAATCTGTCTAAGCTGAACCATTAATAAACCAGAACCCTCTATAAATCATAGTTTAGATAAAGTCACAATGTAGGAAACCTTTGTTAATTTAACCTGCGTAACCCCCAAACACCTGTCTATTCCGAAGACAAAAGTTGGTCTCAATGATGTTCTGTTTAGACTGGTTTCACTGTATGACAGTATTAAGGATTATTGCCACATTCTACAATATTTTTCCTGTATCATGAAGGTCATTTCTATTGGTGAAGGTAACTATAGTAAAGAAGTACTCAAGTACCCTCCCACAAATAAAACTAATCATCACGATATAACTGAAATATCTGTGACAGTGATGTTAAACACCAATATACTGATAGTATCCAAAATACCTCTCGCCTTCCATATCACTGACAAAGTTTATCACATAAGATTGTTTTAAGCCTTAAAAATCATATGAATTTATAGAATGTGAATCCAACTACCATACAATTAGATCCATAGATATCGTCTGTGCTACTTCATAATACCAGTAGCTTCATCATGGACAACATATATTACTACAATGTACTACTTTGTTTATTAAGTATTTGTTGTATTGTCTTAAATGATAAGGTCACATACTATTTATAGTCTTCAATAGCATAATTCAGTTAAGGAATAGTGATTTAATTTCTCTGTCATAATTAAAATGTATAACTCTGACATTCCCTAATAGTAATGTTTAAAAGATACATATTCTATAATGGTACAATGTACCATGAATGATCATTACAACATCTGGGTGTACCATGAATGATCATTACAACATCTGGGTTTACCATGAATGATCATTACAACATCTGGCTTTTTCTCCTTAACGTGGGATCTTCAAGTAGATTGTAATACTCTGTCTGTGGCCAAATGAAAGAACAACATAAAACATAGTGTAAATGGACGAAACAAGATTGTCTACCATTACTAAAATAGAATTATGAATACAGGGTAAAACAAAATGTGTGTGAATTTAATTTTCCTCTGGTATGTTGTAGCTTTGATGCCTATAATATTATTTGTGGTTTAACTCGCCAATAATCACTAAGATTGGCAGGGAATAGAAATGAGCAGAATGTATATATATAACTACAATGTGTATTACAATACAATCATGCATATTATTTGTTAGGTAATAGAAATAAGAAGAATGTACATTGTTAATGCATTGATGTTGTTTATAATGTCAGATGATTTATTTTGTAACATTTACTCAAGTATTAACAGAAATGTCACCTTATAGATGCATGCAGTTGACATATCCATTGATGTTTGTTCTTCACAAAATGCAATTTTCTCCTTACATTTTGTCACTTATACAGTGTACATGTACAGATAGTGTTTTATATCAATAATTAAAAAAATCAAGTTTAAGAAATATTCTTGTTGGTAATATATTTGAAAAATATTGGAGCTCCCGAGTTGTTCTTTGAGATTGTAGGTCACTTTTAGAACTGTAAGCTTTAGGTTAGTTTTTGGAGAGGTAATGTATTACTTTTAAATGAAGGTTGATTTTAATACCCATGTAATTGTATGGTAACTCACACTTCAAAATTGCTAGTTTTTCAGTTTAGAAATTTCCATTCTGAAGTCACATATTAGGTACATGTATTATTGCATTTGCCTGCTGCAATTGCATCATCTTGCACAGATATCTTTAATAAAAGTTATATATCATGTCCTATGAAACATTCATCATATCTGTGCAAGGATCGCCTAAATTTATCAAGAATTTGACTCAAACTGATCACATTTTTGACATCATTTTCAACTTAGTTTTCTACCTTTTTGCCACATCAAATTCACATTTTAGAATACCTAAAGACATGATTTGAAACTTTATCAAAATATTATCTGGCTTTTTGGCATTCAACATTGGCTACTGCTCACTTGCATAGAAAGGCCACATAAAAAATAATGCTTAGAAATCTATTACACATTTACTCTTCAGTATGCTTTATGCTTTGCCTTTCAGGATGCTTTAGATATATTAATTTTATACAACCACGACCTGGCTGTAACAGATTGGTGGTTTTCTCTGAGTACTCTATACAATATTATATGATAAAGTTTGTCAGTGACCTACGACAGGTTTGTGGTTTTCCCTGGTTATTCTATGGATTGATATATAATAAAGTTTGTCTATGCCTTGGCATGTCAATGACATGTGGCAGGTTGATGGTATCTCCCTGTTTCCCCCTGCATTATTATTTGATTGAGTTTGTCTGTGACCTGGTTTGTTTTCTTCTGTTACTCTGTACATGTACAATATTATATGATAAAGTTTGTCAATGACCTGTGGCAGGTAAGAGGTTGGTGGTTTTCTTTGGGTACTCTATACAATATTATATGATAAAGTTTGTCAGTGACCTGCAGCAGGTTGGTGGTTTTCTTTGGGTACTCTATACAATATTATATGATAAAGTTTGTCAGTGACCTGTGGCAGGTAAGAGGTTGGTGGTTTTCTTTGGGTACTCTATACAATATTATATTATAAAATTTGTCAGTGACCTGTGGCAGGTAAGAGGTTGGTGGTTTTCTTTGGGTACTCTATACAATATTATATGATAAAGTTTGTCAGTGACCTGTGGCAGGTAAGAGGTTGGTGGTTTTCTTTTAGTACTCCTTTTTTATCACCACCAATAAAATTGACTGCCAGGATAAAAGTTGTGTTAAATTCCAATTTCCCAATCTAACATACCATATAAAAATGTATCTGTGTCATAAACATATAAAATCATCATCTTTCAAAAATATTAAATTGTTATTGCAGCTGCAGTAAGGAAAAGATCAAAGTCTATTGCACCAGAGGATGAGGATGGGGAAAGAAGACCTAGACCCTTATCTATGCCTAATGTTGCATCACCAATACCATTTGATATGTATGGTAAGATAAATTAAGTTTGGAAAAGAAAATCTTCTGTCAATCATATTTGTATTAGAAATAATACATACAAATCCGTATTGGCCGACTTTGTCCTGTATTGTCCGAGTTGTACTACCTGTATCATCTATTTATGTAAATATAACAGTAGTTAATTAATAATGTCCTTTATTTATCATATGCTCCCATAAAAAAGCTAATAACTTTTCTAATAAGCAAGGATTAGTTGGGTTTTCTTAAGGTGGTAGTACATGTAGTATGTTACATTTACAATACAAAGAAAGAATTTTATTGCTTTATGGGTTTATATATGTATTGTATCATTCCTGTATTTATTGTACCGATACATGTTTATTATCTCCCTTTTCAGAAAAAGATGCAGACATTGTGATAATAGTGATACTCCTGTGTAAAGGAAGGTTTGGTACTGGCATATCTCAATGGTTATAAAATGGTAATATTTCATAAATTTTTATTTTAGATGATGATGGTCAAAATGTACAACCAACAGAAATTGTAGAAGTAGAAAGGGATGAAACTGAAAGTCCAAGAAGGACAAGATCTCCAGTTAAACTCCTACCACTAGGAGCACCTCCTCCTCCTCCACCATCTTATGAAGAAGCAATTCATATGGAGGAAAAGAGTCAATTACCAAGGACACTTCCATTTTATGGACGGCTATGGCAGATGAGTAGACGTTGGCATAAAGAAATACCTTCTAATCGTGACATTGAGGAGACTCCTCCTACTGATCCATCATTAGAATCAAATGGTACCAGATCATTTCCATCTAATGCACCTCAGTCATCAATTGATAAAGGTGCTAGAGGAAGTGGCTTCGTGGTAAGATATTAAATTCAGACCTGGGTGGAAGAATGATTCATGTAAAATTATTATTTCAAGTTTGACAGTGTTTACAATAAATGTGGTGGTTGGCGGGGGAATTAACATAATGGTCATAATGATATATTCCAGCTGCATTCCTGAGATTTTAGTCTTGTCAACCAAACATCAAACATCCTGATGAGTGTAGTTATTGGTGACCTGTAAAAGACAAACAATTTAGACCTTATCTATTATCTTGTCTGTTACTGGTAGTACCACTAAACCTGGTACCAAATATTTACTTCAGTGTTGATTTATTATTTGTAAACTTGTTCTCATGAATACAACTTAAATATTTCTCTCTTGACATAAAACAACAACAAATTAATCAATGTTGACTTTTTTTTCAGATGGAGACATCTTTTACTAACATTGATACAGCTCCATCAAGACTTTCACATTACTCGGAAAATGTAGATAGTAAGTAACAACTGCCCAACATGTCCCAAGGTGGCACTCTTGATGTGAGGTGGGGGATGTCAAGTTACAATATTGGAAAGTTTGACCTTGTGTAGATTTCTCAAGAGAGTAAGCATATTGCAGCGACTACAAAAATGTTTCGTCCCTACCCTATTCCCCATACTTTACTAGTAGCAGTCAAGAGTTTTTGCACCAGTTGTCCCTTTTCTCTGCCATTTCTATATAATTTTTATCTATTATTGAACTTCTTCTTGTCTTGTATATACATGCAATATTTGTGCAGCTGGATGTTAAGCAACCAACAATCAATTAATCATATTTGATAAAAATATTTGTTGTCAAGGACATAGAAACCATTTTACTATGACCTTAGGTAGTATTTAAGAGTTATAACATGTGATATGATAGAACCCGTTTCTAGATGAAACCATTTTACTATGACCTGAGGTAGTATTTAAGAGTTGTACATAGTCAACTGTGTGATAATGTTCCAGAGGAATTATGCACACTAATGGAAGAAGAAGAAGAAGTGATATGATAGAACCTATTTTTAGATGAAACAATTTTACTATGACCTGAGGTAGTATTTAAGAGTTGTAACATGTGATATGATAGAACCTCTTTTTAGATGAAACAATTTTGATTCTTAGTTTGCATTATTTTTGGAGAAAACAGACTGGATATATATTTTTTACATCTGGTGGAAATCATGGTGAATTAATACCGGTACATATACAATATACGTACATTGTCGGTAAATATAAAATTTATTTGTACGAGCTTTAGAAACAGGCAGAATAGCGAGCTTTTGGCGAGCTTTTCATTCCTGTTTCGCAGCGAGTAGTCGAGTACAAATGAATTTTATATTTAACGACAATGTACATATTTTGTGTTTATCCTGCAATGTCAAAAAAGTCAGAAAACTTGTCAGATTTAAAAAAAAAAAAAGGACAGAAACAAGTGTTATTCCTCGCCTTTCATAAATGTTGTCAAGGGTGTCTTCTTCGTGGTCTGTGTTACATTAGTACCAGTTTCATACTTGTCTGCGCCCTCCGCTGTACATAGCTACAGGGTACCAGGAAAGTTTATTCGTATAGTACGAAAAGTTTATTCGTCTAGTACGAATAAAGCAAAAATTTATTCGTATAGCATATTTGTACAGCAAATGTACTGATTGCAGGATAAACCATTTTATTTTACAATGTATCTTAATAAAAAATGAGATACCAAATTCAGTGCACATGATGCGTTTCTGGAATAACCATCATCAGGTACGCTCAAAATTGAAAGATTGGAAAGACAAATAATTTAAAGGTTTGGGAGCAATAAAACCAAAGAATCAAAGCAGGATAAATTTAGCTAAGGTCACCTATGTCTGAGGGAGGAGAATCTTAGTTTTGTAAATTTGCTATGTTAATTTCATGCTCAATACATATATATATTAATTGCAAAAAAATCTGTCACTCAAATAGAAATTTTATCCTACCCAATTTACTTCCTTATCCCTGCAAAAATATTTAAGCAAAACTTTAAATTATGAAATAAAAAAATTCCTCACTCATTTTAAACAGTACAAGATATATAAATAGGACATAGTGTATAGAAAACTTATAATACACCCAAATAATATAACTATGTAATGTCAAGAGAAATTATAGTATATAAGATTTTTCTTACTCTACTTAGAGATTAAAATTTTACTCACGTTGTCTCGGTCCTTTCCCGATTCATGACTTATGACTTCATCAACAGGTTTGTAACTAGATTAACACAAGGTACCAGTAGTAGAGCAGGAACTGATTACCCTTTCGGAGCACCTGAGTCCCCCCACCCCCGGTTTTTAGTAGTGTTTGTGTTACTCGATCTTTAGTTTTATGTGTATGTTTTGTAGTTTGTCCTTTTGTGCTTTTTCTTTTGTCCATTGTGTTGTCTGTTCTTCGACGTACAGATTCTGATTACCCCTTTGGTATCTTCAAGTTCTGCTTGTCTCCCTTTGTATTACCACTTTGGTATCTTCAAGTTCTGCTTGTCTCCCTTTGTATTAAAACAGCATGTTTTTGCTGTATCTGATGTTTCGTCATAATATATTAAAAAGTGAAATTTTATGAAAATAACATCTTTATTACGGCAGTTGATAGTTATAATTGCCTCTCGAACCTTTAGGTATGTAGTTGTATTATAATATATCTGTTTCACCAACTGCTGGATTGTATAATCTTGTACAGTTGAAATAATCAAGAAAGAAATACAGTTGACTCTCGTTATCTCGAATTCGATGGGACCATGGAAAAAATTCGAGTCAACCGTAGTTCGACTCAAGAGGAGTTACGAAAACCGGAAGTGTAGTTTGTTTAATGACGAAAGGGAGACAACTCGAGCGAAATTTTGAAGAGCTAACACCAGCATCACATGTCTCGATTCTCGGAACGATTTAAAACTTATTCGATGTTTTGTTGCTGTTTTTTTCTCTCTGTTAAATTCGTTGAATCTTGTGGACCAACTGATAACTTCTAGATATCTTTTTTGTGTGTATGATTATGTTTTTCAGCTGATGCATTGTCATTAAACTTCACCATGACGTATTTTTCTTTGTGCAATATTTACAATAAATTGTGTTTTTATGATTCAATAAAATTTCCCCTTTTATTACAACTGTTAATTAATAGTAACATTTTTTTTTAAATCTCTCAAAATTGAGAAATTATACATCAAAATTAATTTCCTACAATAGATAAAACGTTTCCGTTGTGTACTTTTCATAATCATTGATGTATGCTGACCCAAGCGCACTTATAATGTTATGAATCGATAATTTTTGATTGTACCCATCTAACTTGTGTCATAATACCAAGCCAATTCAAATATTACCACTAATTAATTTGACAGATTGTGAAATAGCCTAAGGTAAATATGTCAAAGCCTGATGTTTCACCTGTGATCCGATTTTAATCCCAAGGTAATTATAGTCATGTTTTGACAGGTAAACTCGATTTAACGAATGTAAATAATATGGCTTTCTACATCTCTGGACCAAAACTTTTATTCGAGACAACCGAAATTACGACTCATCCGAATTCGACTCAACAGGAGTCAAATTACATATATTTATACACAACGAAGTTCGGGACTTCGATAAAAATTCGAGTCAACCGAGTTCGAGACAATGAGAGTCAACTGTGTGTGTATGTTTTATTGCTGTTGTGTTGATACTCTATCAGCTCTTAGCTTTAATGATATATCTCTTGTTAAGTCAATAGAACAAACCAAATTATTGTAATGTCAAAATTTGTGAAAAGTATATCATGTTTGATAGACAACCAAATGAAATATTAATCCCTGTATTGAAAGGACATTTAAATTTAATAATTTTAAAACAATATTTAATCGGATGCGTTCAGTTCAGGTTGCATCCAATGAATTATGGCATTATTTAACCAAAATTATAGAGCTGAAAATTAAGGAAGTGTATTTTGATCTGTCTAGATAGTTTGTAAGTAAGATTTGACTATTCTCTTTATAGCAACAAGAAGAGATGTACTTGATATAGAAGAAGGAAGGACAGAAGCAAAGAAAAGTCCGTAAGTTTCTATAGAAATATGTCAAAATAAACTAATTTTAATTAAACATGAAGTTTCATTTTAGGGTAATGAGTTATTATTTTAAGCCTAATCTTTGTTATAATCAAGTGATGGTATTAAATTATTTTAGTATTTGTTTAGTGTTCAACTCTATGGAATTAAACTAACAAGTATAGTAAAACCTGTCTTAACAGACCACACAAGGGAGGGGGAAAAAGTGGTCTTTAAATACAGAGGGTGTCTTACTGAAGGTCCAAATTGCATAAAATGCAATGGAAGAAGAACTGAAAATGAAGGTCCTTTAACAGATTTTGCTTAATACAGGTGTTTTTTAAGGCAGGTTTGATTATAGATACAATATTCTCCCATTATTGCGGTGTTTAACCCCGCTGAGCCAGTGGTGGAAATATCTGTAATCCTCTAAGAGGATTAAGATGTCTCGTGCCTTTCCCCACATTAATTTCAAACACATTAATTTCAAATTTTGAAATAAAGTTCGTGTTAAATAATGGGAGAAACAAATTCTCTTTCAGTTGCCCATGTGGGTTACAATATTTCTCCACTCTCGAGAGTTAAATTTAAAATTTTAACACCTCACCTGACAGCTTGTGGTTAAAATTTTTAATTTAACTTTCTCGAGTGGAAAAATATGGTAACCCATGGGCAACTGAAGGAGAATCTATATTGATCTAATTGGTGGTCTTTAAGTCAGGTTTGACTGTACATACAAAATTATCTAAATGATTATCTTCTTCATGAAATCTTAATTTTCTGATGTATTTTTCAAATCTTTTTTAGGGAATGTGACAATTGGTTTGGTAACAGATTTCCTCGTGTTGTACGATACTTGCAGTCATTGACACATGAGAAGATGTTAATTTTGGGTGCTGTAATAATAGTTATAATAGGAGTGATCATTTTCTTAGGTGTGTTTCCAGCAAGTTTTGTTTACGTGGAATATCATGAGGTATGTCAGCTCAGTAAAAACTGTTGAAATTTGTTCCTCTGCTTAAATTTAAAGTGTATTGTCTTTGTGCATGTATGCCTTCTCCTTAATTTAAACAAAAATACTTTTTTAACATGAGTATTTAAACACTCATGTTAAAAAAAGTATTTTCAAAATTTAAAAAACTTTACTTTGACAGTTTGAACAGATTTTTTTCATGGAGTTACTGTTTTATTGAATTGAATTTAAGGAATATTTGAAGGAAATACAATTTTTGTCCGATGAAATGGGAAATAAACAGAGATATAGATTTGACTGATTCTTTGTTATAAGAAATAACAACAAACGTGACCACTTTTATATCTTTGATCAATATACTGTATATGACATATATTAACAGGGAGATTTTGTAAACCAATGTATATGTGGACCAAGTGCCTCATCATAATTTACATTTTATTACTATGTAAATGTTCAGGGTTAGGATTAGGGTTTAACCGGTTATGGCGTTTAACAAATTTTTCAACAATATTTCATTTATATCATGGCGGTCCGTTTTATTGGTTGAGAAAACTACCAACCTGCTGCAAGTCACTGATAAACTTTATCACATAATGTTAAAGGTTAACCAATGTTCAGAGTAATTCGTTGAGAGTAGATCACTGATTATAAATATTTGTGAGGGCCCGGGTGGCTCAATGAGTTAGGTAGTTGGGTTACCTAACAACTCATACAAGCCTATCACCATACAGCGTGGGTTCATGCCCGGCTTTGTAAATTACAAAAAAGGGTGCACTCGACTCACAGCCGCAAGTGATAAAGTTTACCAGTTGCTTGCCCATGGTCGGTGGTTCTCTCTGGGTACTCAGACTTCTTCAACCACTAAAACTGGTCGCCATGATATAGCTGAAATATTGCTGAAAGTGGCATTAAATCAAATTAAATATAAATATTTGATCAAATGTTGATAAAGAGGTTTAATACTGTGCATTCCACTTAATTGCATAACTTATTTGTCAGAAAAAAAATATGCAAGTCAGGGAAAATGTTAATAAATTTAATGAATGAATTTGAATTTTTGGTGTTTAATGCCACTTTCAACAATATTTCAGCTATATCATGGCGACCAGTTTTAGTGGTACCCGGAGAGAACCACCGACCCTGGGCAAACAACTGGTAAACTTTATCACTTGCGGCTATGAGTCGAGTGCACCCTTTTTAGCTCACTTGACCCAAAGGGTCATGTGAGCTATTGCCATCACTTGGCGTCCGTCGTCCGTCCGTCCATCATCCGTCGTCCGTCCGTTAACTTTTTCATATTTTAATCTACTCCTCTGGAACAACTGGGCCAAATGGAACCAAACTTTGCAGAAAACATCTATATAAGGTCCTCTATAAAGTTTCTTCATTTCATCCCATTCCGCCAACAAATATGGCCGCCATGGCCAATTCTTGTTTCTGATTGGCTAGTGTTAAAAAAATCTTCTCCTCTGAAACTGCTTGGCCAAATGGAGCCAAACTTGGCAGGAAGCATCTATGTAAGATCCTCTATAAAACTTCTTCATTTGGTTCCATTCGGCCAACAAACATGGCCGCTGTTACTAAAAATAGACCATAATGGTAAAATTGCAGGTTTTTGGGTAATAACTCAAAAACCGTTAATAATATCAAAATCTGACATGGGGTAAAAATTATTGGCACAGCAAGATCTACCTACCCTGCAATTTTGAAGTAAATCTGATTACCCATCTTGGAGTTATTGCCCTTTTTTCATCAAATTTTTAAAATTTTAATACTTTTCGTCCTTTATTTCAAAAACTATAAGAGATAGATGTTAAGTTTAAACTGCAAACATGTTCAGCATGTCCAGATCTACCTACCCTGCAATTTTGAAGTAAATCCCATTACCCATTTTGGAGTTATTGCCCTTTTTTTTTTATCAAATTTTTAAAACTTTAATACTTTTCGTCCTTTATTTCAAAAACTATAAGAGATAGATATTAAGTTTAAAATGCAGAAATGTGCACCATGTCTAGATCTACCTACACTGCAATTTTGAAGTAAATGCTATTACCCATTTTGGAGTTATCACTCTTTTTTCATCAAATTTTTAAAATTTTAATACTTTTCGTCTTATATTTCAAAAACTATAAGAGATAGGTGTTAAGTTTAAATTGCAAAAATGTGCAGCATGTCACTATCTACCTACCCTGCAATTTTGAAGTAAATCCCATTATCCATTTTGGAGTTATTTACCTTTTTTCATCAAATTTTCAAATTTTAATACTTTTCGTCCTTTATTTCAAAAACTATTAGAGATAGATGTTAAGTCTAAACTGAAAACATGTTCAGCTTGTCAAGATCTACATGTCCTGCAATTTTGAAGTAAATCTTATTACCCGTCTAGGAGTTATTGCCCTTTTTTCATCATTTTTTAGCTCACCTGGCCCAAAGACATTATCTTTTATTCATAAATATAGAAAACAGTTAAGGTAATGATTATCTCCCTTTGAAATTTGCTTCAGTATCATTCTATTGTCAGGTGAGCAATACAGGCTCAGTGGTCTGAGCATCTAGTTTGTAATTTACAAAGCTGGGCACAAACCCACTCTGTATTGGTGATAGGCTTGTATGGGCTGTTAGATCCAACGACCTAACTTATTGAGCCACCCGGGCCCCATTATTGAATTTATTATAACTGAAATAGAACTATGTGTAAATTTGCATGTTAATCATTACCTTGATCAAATTGTTACGTCAAAAATATTCTCATTGAAAGCAGAGTAAGCATTTGATTTCATTATTGTGTGACCAAATTCTGTTACAAAACGACAAAAATTCAAAAATTTCATGAACAACTGTACACACAAAGTCATTAATGTTCTAAAACAACAACACAAATTTCTGCAATGTATTAACAATCTGAGGGAAAAACCAAAAATATACAAGTTACTTGGAAACCACCAAACCCTGTCATGGGTGACTTTCTGAACCAATTACATATGCAAGTATATATACACATATTTATATCCTTTATAGATGGCTTTGTTGAAGAATAAAGTAACAGGGACCGTGTATAGAGATGATGTTTACTTCACTGGATGTTATGTACTTGGACCAGACAAAGAATTTGTACGATATCCTAATTACGCCAACATTATATCAGAGAAAACAGAAGTATTCACTGTGGACAGACTAATAATAGATTTAACTTTTCACTTACAGTATTACATAAGGTTTGTACTAAATATCTCACATACTAAAACAGTACTCACATTACAGGTGAGGGGCTGTCGTGGTCGTGATCGTATGGTAGTTGGATTTACAACTACCTGTGTAGTGCCTATCATCATTAAAGTTGTGAGTTCGAACCTTTTCATGGCGAGCTGTACTTGGTACAATATTATGTAATAAAATTTGTCAGTGGTTTTTTCCAGGTACTCCGGTTTCCTACACCAATAAAACTGATCCCCACGATATAACTGAAATATTGTTGAAAGTGGCATTAAACACCATAAACCAAACCAAACCAATACATATGAATTACACTAACCCACATACACTACCTAGCTGTAATGGCAGATATGATAAAAATTTATGTGTAATAGCATGACAGACAGATGTTGGTATGATTGGGTACTTGTGTGTAATAGCATGACAGATAAGTGTTGGTATGATTGGGTACTTGTGTGTAATAGCATGGCAGATAAGTGTTGGTATGATTGGATACTTGTTTGTAATAGCATGACAGATAAGTGTTGGTATGATTGGGTACTTGTGTGTAATAGCATGACAGATAAGTGTTGGTATGATTGGGTACTTGTGTGTAATAGCATGGCAGATAAGTGTTGGTATGATTGGGTACTTGTGTGTAATAGCATGACAGATAAGTGTTGGTATGATTGGGTACTTGTGTGTAATAGCATGGCAGATGAGTGTTGGTATGATTGGGTACTTGGTAAGATAAGATTTCCAGCTACTATGACAAAGTAAAGAAAATAATTGAGAAGCATTGAATCAACTTGATGAATACTGTATTTACGTTGTCCTAATATTGCCACACATGAGGTTTGAGGAAAAACTAAGAATATTTATTGAAAGACAAAACATTATTGCATGATTTTCATTTATGGTTGAAAACAATTAATAACTCATAAATCATTATAAAAACACTCCAACATTACAAAGCAACCAGGTTTGACTGTATGTGAATTTTGAAATGTATTGGTATTTTTAATGAGTATGTAATGTCAATCTTATCAGAATATATTATAATATTTCTTTAGGAGTAATGAACTTGGAGATCTTCACAGAGAATATGAGAAAGATTACAACAGTGTGATACGGAATGTGATTATTAGTGAGATAAAGAATAACGTTGGCACATTTAACCTTGATTACTTTAGATTATCAAGACCTTACCTGGAAAAACACATCTTTAACTTGCTTCAAAAAAGATTAGAAGGTAAATACCAAAGACTAATCTACTTTTGTGAAGGGGATACATAGTATTGTATATCTACTGTTGTTTTTAGTCTGATCTACAGAAAGGACATGTGAGCTGTTGAGATCATACAGAATCTATTGTTCATGTCTCAATACATTTTCGCATTTCATATTAAGCTATCAGAACAAAGTAACATGGAATCGCATCAGTGGTGTAATGGTTAGCGTGGTCACCTCGAGTGCGTTAGATCATAGGTTCAAGCCCCGGTCGGGTCAAACCAAAGACTGTGAAATTGGTATTTGTTTGCTTCTGCACTGAGCATGCAGCATTAAGGAGACAGAGCAAAGACTGGTTGGCTCTGAATCTGGATAATGTGTCTGAGTGGAGCGAGATATCTGTTTCAGTGAGCTATCACTAAAAACATCCAACTCAACATGTTGGTCTAGTACCAAGCAGACCTCATCATCATCTCATTGAAAATTAACTTGTTCTCGCCATGATATAGCTGAAAAATTGCTAAATTGGCATAAAACAATAATCACTCACTCAATGTAACATGGGATGATCCTTCATTGGTCAAAATTGTATCCTGAAGTCCCATTACAAAAAATAGAAATTTCATCAAATAACTGAAACATCTCTATATTTAAGTGGAATTGGCTAATTTTTTTTTAAGCTGCACTACATAAATATGTTCTGTTGATATATATTGTGTTTTTTTCTGCAATTTGTTTTTTATTAAGACTTGGATTTGTAAGTGTCCAAGTTTTTCCCTGAAATTGAAGTATCTTTAAATGTTTATAAGGTACTTTTTATCCACGATTGATCAATACATGATCTTCACTCTGTAAAGTATAACATATCTCTTCTATAACACTGATAAACAGACATTATTATTCTTTTAACAGAATATAATCATAGTATTGTTTTGTCAGGTAATTGCTGTAAGACTTGTTGTCCTAGCAACTGTGTAAACAATACAGCATGTGTCACATGTCAACCAGCACCTTGTCACCCAGGTTACCATGTAGATATCAAGTACTTCCAGCTGACACAAATAGATATACCTGCACAGGTGTCAGATTTATATGTCCAGAAACTAGTTCTTCAGGTAAGACTTCCAATTATAACTACAGTCAAACCTGTCTTATGTGACCTTCCAAGGGTACATTGAAATAAGGTGACATAAGACAGGTGGTCACTAAATACAGGTTTATTTTGTACTTAATTACACCTTATATCAGAATACTGTCTTTTGATTGGTTGATGAAAGGGGTATTTTTTTACCAATTCTTAGTTTTTTCAGCTTTTCCGCCATTGCCGGGGTATTTGCCTAATAATTACCCTTCACCGAGACGCTTGTAACACAATTTGTAAAACGTTATCAGTTGTGCTTTTTATTGCAAAATCATATTTGCCATTTTTACTCTTCACCGAGATGCTTGTAACAAAATTTGTAAAAAAATTATCAATTGTACGTTTTATGTAACATCATTCGGTAGAATTAAACAGATACATCATGTTAGGTCCTGAAAACGACAAACAAGGTATTATTTGTTTAGCCAGTGTTCTAAATAATATTCGGTTTAATTAAACAGATATATCATGTTTGGGAGGGGTATTTGCGAAAAATACCAGTCTTGAGACTAAATTTCACTCAGGAAATTTTTCATCTCTTGACTGGTATTTTTTGCAAATACCCCTCCCAAGCATGATATATCTGTATAAAATCCACTGGGAAGAGAAATTAAAATTAAGATCACATAACACAAGTTATTGCTTAATAGAGGTTGTCACTAATGCAGGTTTGACTGTAACATTATATCCCCTTCATGTGATATGCTACCACTCAGTATCTTTCATGAGAGGTAAAAAAAGCTGCTGTATATCACATACTTATTGGTATATTGTAGATCTTAATACATCAGAGGGCCCAGGTGACTCAATTAGTTAGGTAGTTGGATTACCTAACAACTCATACAAGCCTATCACCAATACGGCGTGAACCTGGCTTTGTAAATTACAAAAAAGGGTGCACTCGACTCGCAGCCACAAGTGATGAAGTTTACCAGTTGCTTGCCCATGGTCGGTGGTTCTCTTCGGGTACTCCGGCTTCTTCCACCACAAAATCTGGTCACCATGATATAGCTGAAATATCGTTGAAAGTGGCATGAAACACCAAAATTCAAATCAATCAATCAGGGACCTGGACGGTCAAATTGCTAATGTTTTTTTACTTCTGACCACAAGCCAAGCATCACTATCCTGAATTAACACCCAAATATCCACCTCGAGTATTAAGTTTTACAGACACCTACCTAATGCAGGTGCAGTCGTGGCCGTGATCGTATGGTAGTTGGATTTACAACTACCTGTTCAATCAATGTCTATCACTACTAAAGTTGTGTATTTTAATCCCGCTCATTGTGACATGTAGAGTTGGCTCTCCTTATCTCGAATTCGATGGGGCAATGGAAAATATTCAAGTCAACCGTAGTTCGACTCAAGAGGAGCTACGAAAATACCGGAAGTGTAGTTTGTTTAACAATGAAAGGGAGACAACTAGAACAAAATTCTGAAAGACATGTTGGAAGTGAAAAAATTTCCCCTTTTATTACAACTGTTAATTAAGAGTAACATTTTTTCAAATCTCTCAAAATTGATAAATTATACATCTTTAATCAAAATTAATTTCCGACAAATAATTCAATAGATAAAACGCTTCCGTTGTGTACTTTCCATAATCATTGATGTATGCTGACCCAAGCACACTTATTATGAATCGATAATTTTTGATTGTACACATCTAACCTGTGTCATAATACCAAGCCAATTCAAATATTATCACTAATTAATTTGACAGATTGTGAAATAAACATGTGAAATAGCTTAAGGTAAAAATGTCAAAGTCAATGACCGGATGTTTCACCTGTGGTCCGATTTTAATCCCAAGGTAATACACATGTTTTAACAGGTAAATTAGACTTAACAAATGTAAATAATATGGCTTTCTACATCTCGGGACCAAAACTTTTATTCGAGACGACCGAAATTTTGACTCATCCGAATTCGACTCAACAGGAGTCAAATTGCATATTTTATACACAACGAAAAATTCGACTCAACCGGAAATTCGAGTCTACCGAGTTCGAGACAATGAGAGTAAACTGTACTTGATACACATTATGTGATAAAGTACACCTCGCAATGAGTGGGATTCAAACACAGTTTTAGTGGTGATAGGCATTGATTGAACAGGTAGTTGTAAATCCAACTACCATGCGATCACGACCATGACAGCCCCCTCTACTATTCTGGCTTTGAGTGTACCTGATGAAGGTTATTCCAGAAACGTGTTGTGCACATTATATCTGATATCTACATATTTATTTTAAATTAACAAAATACGAGAAAAAAAATTAAATCCAGTACATATTATAACTTATTTTTAAGTTTGAATATCAAAATGCAAATGTGAATAACACATTTTCTTAGGGGGAAGGGAGCGTAACCTGGTGTAGTTTTTACAAATTGGATCTTTTTTACCACACACAATGATATGGTCCCTTTTAATACAAAACTGTTAAGAATATTTTGATGTATTATATTATTATTATATCTACAATGTCTTTAACATTTAGACATTATAATATGCCTGTATGCTTCATTTATTATAGGTTAATGCCGAAAAAGAATACCTGTTACAGAACCATGCTGTGGTTACCAAGGAAACATCTCGCTTGACAAAATATATTCAGAATGAAGGTTAGTTTAATAAATCTAGGTAACACCAATACATACAGTCAAACCTGTCTATAGCGACCATTGAAGGGAGTTCTGAAAAAAGGTCACATAAGACAGGGAGTCTTTGAATAGAGGTTATGCTATTTGCTCTCAAAATCTCGAGAGGAAAAACCTAGTTCAGGTATATAATCCACGTCAACTTTTAACCCGTTCGTGTGGAGGACAAATGCATGAATAGAGCTTAAATTCTGGCAAGAAAAAGGTATAAAAATGAAATAAAAAATATGTTCAATTAATATTGTTAAATATTTCCATCCTTTGTGGGTGAAATGTAGAAAAAAAGAATAATTATATTAAATGATCAAGTTTTTTACTTTCTTTCAACAGCTATTGTTATCTTAATTGTCATCGTAATTAGAATCAATCGTTATGATTAGAAGAATGAAATTTCCTGACAAAACGTTAAAATTCAACTGCAATCACTCGCCGAAAGCTATAAATAGCCTAATCACACAATCAGCATGTGTTTACCTTGATCTATCACCGCACGTTAAGCGAATGTTGACAGAAATATATGCTGGGAACCAGTACTTCATAATTTAATAATTTTCAAAATCATGATTATTTCAATAATTTTCAAAATCATGATTATTTATTTATAAAACTGAAAGATTAAAACAGTATTTTCTATAGTAAAGCCATTTTAAATATTTAATATAAATAAGAAATAAACCCAAATAAACCAAAACAACAATAATAAATCATCACTTGAATAACTTATATTTTTTACCTCTAAAATAAATGGCGGTCTTACACAATAACGCTAATCGTGACTTCATTTAATATGAAAATTCTATTAATATGAACTATAGTAACAGGTATAGACTTTGGAAGTGAGATGTTGTCAGTAGATCATACAGATATCAGCAATTATGAAAGTTGGTTAACACAGGATTTACCTTTCAAACAGCTGAAAAAAGACGGTCGTTAGTCGTGTAAGGCAGGGGATCATTGAATACAGTTAAAGTATATAGTAAAATTCGTTGGGAGGAATGAAAATGGTCGGATAAGACAGGAAGTCGCTGAATACAGTGGGTCGTTAAGAGAGGTTTGACTGTATTTGAAAAAAACATACATATAGTATAATACAACCTGTCTATAAACACTTATCTGACAAATTTATTTATAGATTAGACAGATTCAATTTACCTGTAGATTTTAAATGTTCAGACTAAATTTTATAATCTATATTGATGAAAGTTTCTGCTTTATGCAAAATATAATGTAAACATGTTTGACTGAGCAAGTTTTATACAAAATGTGTTGAAATATTGTGGAATTTAAAATCTTTACTGTATATTCAATTTCAGCCAAAGAATTAAAAGAAGATGCAGAGGCTGTTGCAGCCAAAACGAAAGCATTAGCAGAAGCAGACCGTGAAGCCAACATTACCTTAGCCTATGTGCGTGGATTACAGTATATGTATCTGACACTGGGTGTCAATGATGAGGATCACAAACTTTCACTGATGATGATGAGAGCATTAGAGAATTTGAACGTAAAAGGGAATCTATATAGAGGATATGGTTATAATATCTCTACAATAGCTTCTTCGCCATAAAATATTAAGTTATCTCCCCCTTATAGTCATGATATTTGGCCGGACTGCAGTATCGAGTTCTCTTCCCTTATGGTAATGATATTTGGCTGGAGTACAAATACAGATTATAGTATAGTGTATGGCAGTTGTGGAATAGGAACTTATTTTGTATGTTTATCTTCCTTCATATAGCAATGTTCCACAATTTCTTTCAAATATTTCCATGCTTTGAAACATAAGTATAATAATGTACCTCTTATTGTAGAGTGTTGATAATGCAACCCATCATTTGAACCTTTGAGCCATGCATGGTTACTCCTATGTACCAAATACATTTTTTTAATGATGACTTCATTAAAGCACATACAAGTTGGAGGAAAAAGGAGTCTGCGATTAAAAATAATTAAACCCATCTCAAAATAAATCAAATGTAATTTTTGAAGGTCAAATTATGATTTTATGTTAAAATTTAGAAGAATCATTTTAATTCATATTTTCAGGAAGCATGTACATTTTATTTGCATTTAAAATGTTGATGGTAATAATAATTAATGAAGTAATTGTCAAAACCAATGGCTACAAATTTTCAAGTTTGGAAAAATGTGCTTGTCGCTGAAATTAATGTTAATATGATTAAGAATAGTTTTGGGCATTTAATTTTAAATATAATACAGATAAATCTTTCTCTTTTAAATTTCACTAAAATTGGGGGATCTGATGGGACTTATACTGTATGTTAACTAGTACAGATAATATTTGTTAAATAATTTCTATTGTAAATTGTTATGTTACGTGCCTTCGATCATCAGGGTAAATGTCATGTTATATGTATACCAAAAGCATTGTTTTACTTCTGCCCATTCATCCATTTTCATATAAAGTATATGTTTTGTCTGCTTAATTTCTCTTACAATTTTCAAGCTAGACGTTTTTTTATTTTACAGGATATTTGTACATATACCAAAAGAGCACGTATCAGGATTTTTATTTCCTTCAATTTTTCACAAGGGGCATCATATGTGTTTTACATACACAGTCAATGTACGAGTAACAAATCATTGTTTGCACTTAAACCTCCGGTGTCCAAGTTCTGTACAGGGGCATACTTCAGTCTATTTTTGGGGTTTTAAAGAAATCCAGTTCTATTATTTATTTGCTATTAGTTAAAGTACATTGTATTGTGATTGTGTTATATGCAAAAAAAAAAGTGCAATTTTTTACATTTACATTTTTTATATGAGATTATTTCTTGACAATAAGTGATTTAACATATGTTATAACAAGCCAGTCATTCTATTAATGATTTGAACAGCAATGAAATCAGGACATGATTGTTATTGTGTAGATGTTATTACATAACTGACCTGGTCAGGAGCACCATGTGAGCCTTTTCCATGTTTTTGGTGTCCGTCATCATCCTTCCATTTATTAATTGTTCACCATTTAGAAAGACATGTCTGAAACCGGTCCTATATAAACCAAAGTCAAGATCTAAGTTATCCTTAGGGTGTATACTTTCATAATTGTCTAATAACCAACTAACCAAACAAAATGGATACCATTACTATAGATAGAACATACCGTCTCCTATCCAGTTAGCTTGTATTATAACAGTTGATGCATGACAATTAGTTGTTAAGCATGTGGGTTTTGTCAACAGATATTCTGCTTTACAGAATATGCAAATTCATATGGTTTTTAAAGGTCAACAGATATTCTGCTTTACAGAATATGCAAATTGAACATTTTTGTCCAAAAAAAACATTATTAGAATTTCCTCTGAAACCATAGTAACATTATTTCTGAATATTGTTTTGTTTATTTATCATGATATTAATTACATTATATATTGTTATTTATTTATATCTGTTTTTTATCCACCAGTCTCAATTTTTACTTTGTAATAAATCAGTTTTCCATAACTATTTCATTTCTTATTTAAGAAATAAATCATGGAAACCAGAATGTGTTTTCTGCCTTCCATGAATTATTTAGATTCTGATATGTTTAACAGTACAAATACGGTAGTATACTTTGATTGGAAGACGGCAATTTATATTTACGTTTGCAGACCATGTCGCGCACAATTTATACTGCCAGATTTGAGCAGACGATAACTTATCAACATGTACTTTCACGATGGGAACGTGTACTTTTTCGACAGAAAAGTCAGTCGTATGGATGGAGCATCTGTAACAATAATATTGTGTTTGCATGTTTTCATTGCATGTCGCATCCTTCTACTGATGAAATGATTTAACCTGGATGGATAAAATAGAGAATTGAAGATGACTGGTATTTTTTGTTGGCTCACTTAACCCAGATTTATTTGAGTTGTCATCATTTTGTTTTCGTTGTCTTGTCACATTTAATCATAAGGCCTTTGTACTTGATACAACATGAAGTTACCTGCAGCAGGTCTGCGAGTTTCTACAGGTACTCTAGTTTTCTCCATCAATAAAACTAACCATTGTGACATAGCTGAAGTATTTTTGACATAACCCATACAATCACACCCTTCAATAATCTTCTCCAAACCACTTTGCAGGAGTGTTCCTAGGTCATCATTCAAACATTGATTTTTCTGCCAGACTGTTTAAGTGTTCATGTTTGACTAGCTATAAACAAATATAAGTCTGAGAAGATAGTGTTTTAGTGCTACTGCTTGTAAATCCATGATTGCAATGATAGATAACATAGTACCTGCTGGCAAAATGTTCAAAATTCTTTGTGACTGCAACCACTGAAAAATTGCCTATGCCAAATATGGCATGAATGTTCCTTAGTCTCTATCAAGTGTGTGATTTTTATGCTAATCAGAAATCTAAGAATGCTGCCATCACAGGATACAAAAAACTATGGAGGGCATTTTGGTAAAAAGTAAACATGTTTTCTTAGGAACTACTAAACTGTACATTAGACCAACATGCTGGGTTGGATTTTTACAAAGCTAGCTCACTCTTAAACAGTCCATACAGACACATTACCCTGATTCAGAGCCAACCAGTCTTTGCCCCTACTCCTTAATGCTGCATGGTTAGCAGAGAAGCAACTAATACCAATTTTATAGTCTTGGTTTGACCATACCAAGGCTTAAGTTCACGATCTACCACAATTGAAGTGATTACACTAACCATTACACCTCTCTTGCAGATCTATGAAAAGTGAACAAAAAATTAATTAGGGCATATGCAATTCAAATAAATATATTGTCAGGTCCAGCTGTCAATTAAAGTGCCTAATTGAACCTTTATAAACTGACGACCTATAACATCTTGGTTACTTCCTGTGGTAAATAATAACATAAGAATAACATTCAAATCTGAAATGTTTATTTTCATTTTTTAATGTTTGAGTCAAAGATATAATCTATAATATCTTTTACTTAAAAAAAAAATACAGATTTAAATTTCTAACATTTTTTCTTTAACAACAAAAAAAAAAACAATTTTCAGATGTTCACACCTCTGCCCTTCAAAGATGATATGGAGAACTTAAAAAAAAAAATTCTCTTAATAATTTGAAATAATTTTTAAAAAATTAGATATATATTAAAATATTTAATATTTCACAAACCTTGAAAAGTAATATGGAAATCAATGAACAATATTTTTTTGGAGAAAAATCACACAAATATTTGAGAGCAGATATAAACATCAAACTTAAAAGGACAATTCACAAAACCATATTTTTTCAGTTCAAATAAATAAGTTCTTGCATTAAAATATATAAATTGTACAAGCATTAAAATACAGTTTACTATTTAGACTCATTTCAACAATGAATTTAAAAGCAAAATTAACAACTTGTTCAATTAACAAATCTGAAATGTTTTATGAGTATGTTGTAAATATTATATATACACAAAAAATATATTTTAAAATTTACAATTCACTGGATATGATGGGAAAGTATTCCTGTTAATTTATAAAAATGTATACATTTAAAGACAATTTAAAAACTGGGAATAAAAGCTTATCATCTCCATACAACTTAGATTTAGTCCACAAAAAATTACTCTTTCAACTCAACTTTCTGCATTCATTAGCTACATTATTGTGTGCTTACACTGTCAAATTTCTCTTTCAAATTCACATCAAACTTATCTGTGCTCCTGTTTCAAGCACAAATTTTATCAACTGAGCACAAGTCCTTCAAATGTTTGAGGGAGTTGGATATGTTTTTATCCTGCAATGACAGCATTTACCGACCAATATAGCCTGCCCAATATTTTTTTTTATATTGGTCAGTTATAAATAGAATAAAATTTTATATTTGGCAAACTCATCGGAGCACATTGGGGGATATTATTTTCAAATACATACACAAAATTATTTCAAAAAACTTTTATCACCGTCCAGTAAACGTTTATTTACGATTTAAAGTTGCAGGATAAATACAATACATGTGCACTGTCAAAGCATATAGGTAAATATGTGTATTCGGCGCGAAACCTCGTACACATATTACCTGTATGCTTCGACAGTGCACAAGTATTGTATATTAATTGGATCATCTTAAGACATTTACAATTTATCAGTGGTAGAAAAAATTTGAAGTGAATTTTAAGGAAAAAATTGACAGTGTACAAAAGTAAATGCTCCTTTAATCCCTGTTATCAGGAAAAGGCTTAGGTGTATGGTGTTTAATGCCACTTTCAACAATATTTCAGTAATATCGTGGCGGTCAGTTTATTGATGGAGGAAACCGGTGGACCCAGAGAAAACCACCGACCTGTCACAAGTCACTGACAAACTTTATCACATAATGTTGTATCGATTACACCTCGCCTGGGTGGGATTCCAACTCATAACATTAGTGGCGATAGGCACTGATTGCATAGGTCAATGTAAATCCAACTACCACGATGGCTCCTGTTACATTAATACAAATAGTAAATACTAATAGCATTCAGCCAAGTATAAAATACAAGTATTCTGACACTATATTATCTTAATCCTCATGGATTAAAACTGTCAAACATCTGGGCTGTTCTCATAATGGACATTTACCCGAAATTACAACCGTTCAATCAATTGGAATTTCTCGTCCATTCTAAATAAGCTAATTTAGACTGGGATAACCACATTCACAATGGTTGTTTTTTTCTGGACTAAATTCTCAATGGCTGTTTTTTTCTGGACTAAAATCTAAGTTGATGGCATAGTCTAAATAAAGTATTATAATGGAAAACAAGCTTTTTTGTCTAATTAAATACATTTTGTACTTAGTAAATGAAAGATATGGTAATTCTAAAAATAGTATCAAGTCTCTTGGAATTTAACATAGCAATGCTTGGTTTTATTTAGAATACCGAAAACACATTTAACTTATTATTGAGGATAACAAGCAAAAAACATCTGAGAGACGAAAAAAATATATCTAGTATAAGAAAATCTCCATGAAACATGTCTTAACAGTTCCCTGTGATTAACGAAATAATACAACTTTTCAAAAATAAAAATTGATGGAACCTCTAAAACTCTCAATGAAAAAATGAAAATGTAGTTTGTGTTTATAGAAATGGTATGACTGCGTATTTCCATGCTTATATAAAATGTGAAGACAAAATCTTCTTGAAAAACATCTGTCAACAAGTGCAAATAAAGTCAACAGTGACTGATAAATAACAACTTCAGATTAATTATAAATCAGTGCTACACTAAACCATGACACTAATCTCTGTGATCATATGGTGCTAGTTGCGTCAAAACGTAAAAATAAGCAATTCACATGGCACATAACTTTATTGGGGGGAGAGGGTGGGGGTTTACAACATAATACAAGACAATAAGCTATATAAACAAATTCAATTCAGTTCATCTTTGCATCATTAAATGAAAATGACTGTTTTAAACTTTATATATTACAGCTTCCAATTCTCAGTCAATTTTTGAAGACATTGGAATTGTTCATTTCAGCTATGACAAAGCTTTGGTTTAAACACAAAATTACAACTAATTATTTTGACTAAGTTGAATTTGTATCACATTGTGAAATGTTGTTTTGTCTTTATTTCATGAGTCTGATTAACACACTTTACCGTTGAAGTTTATTAATCATTTTTATGTGTAAATAAAACAGAGATGAATAAATGTTTTGGATTTAATATGTTAATCATTGTAAACTCAGTCGTTACCATGGTTACAATTTATATTTTACATTTTAAATGTTGATTATATTGTAGTATTTTTTGGCAGAAAACATTTCTTCATTGTTGGTCTATAGAAGGTAGTATTTGGTTAGTCAGACTTATATGGAAAGAAACAGATACAATAAAGAAAAGAACAAAATCTATAGGTGTTCAAAATGTGTTTAGAAAAATCAATAGGTGTTCAACATGTGTTTAGAAAAATCTATAGGTGTTCAAAATGTGCTTAGAAAAATCTATAGGTGTTCAAAATGTGTTTAGAAAAATCTATTGGTGTTCAAAATCTGCTTAGAAAAATCTATAGGTTTTTAGAGAAATGTGTACCTGTCCACAACTGAGGAATAAAATGATGAAGTTGAAAGGGAATTAACTCTGATAGGTATGTGTAAATATAAAAAAAACTTTGCAAAGGAAAATAAAATGGGAGATGCAGATCACATTATAAAAGGAATATGATAAAATTTGATTAAAATACATCATGTATGGTCAGAGGAGATAGGAATAACACAGACGTGGACGGTGGCACAAGTTGAAGGATCTGTGTCTCAACTCTGGTATGCCAGAGATACAATTATGCATATTATTATTTTTTTTTATTAGGTTTAATACTGATTAAATAATGATTTATAAAGTTTATCTTGTAATGCAGTAATCTGAAGCAATTAATGAGATAACATTGAAACAATTTTTTTTTCAAAAAAGCTTATAATTTGACATAAATTGTTAAACAGACATTGAGATTTATCATTACCAATAAATGATTCAGATACACAACTGATCAACAATAATATATACTGAGGCATTAATCTGATACCAAATTGTGAAGTTAAACATGAAAAGATATATTATTATATACCAGGACCAAACTTGCAACAACTGATTAACAATGTATTGTTGATAAAATAAGATGGGTTTCCTACAATGTACAACTAGATACTAAATGTACTAAGTGATATCTATGCTGTTACAAAAACAGTAGTTTCTATGGTTACTAATAAAGTGAAAAATATTTACAATTTGATGTGAAAATATATAAAATTGATAATCTCTGTACAAAAAATTATTAATTTGATTGCACTTAAAATATACTGTATGATAATGGAGTAGAAATAAAAAAGAATGAAATTTGTTTTATGACGGACAAATACATTATCAGACATAACATTACTCTTCCAGTTCAATAATCCCTTTCAAATATGAGGCTTCAGAACAAAAAATCTTCATCATCCTGATTTCAATATTGTCTTCAGCTCAAAATCAGTTTGTTTTCACCATTCATTTGCTATCAAAAGTCCTCTAAAAAGATTTTCATTTATTCTTCAAGTTGCATCACCATGGTAATATAAAACAGCACTTTTATATTGTGTAGACAATTTCCATTCTCAGCACTTGAAATTTTGAAAGAATTGACTATTTGCATTTTGAACAACTCTCAAAATCAAAACACTTCTTACATATCTCATTCATAATGTATTTCATACAACACGATGAACACGTATTCCAAAGTTTTTTTTTACAAACAAGTGAATTAGTATCATGCTTCATCAGGTAAAATTGTCACAATTAATCGTCTTTCTGGCCAGGAATATGTTTTTGGAAACTCAACCTAAAATATAAATATCATAAATTTATAACATAATATTGTTGAAGTGGTTTGCTTTATTTTTCCAGCTTCCATTAAATCTTTTTTTTACATCAATCTGAATATCTTTATCCCTACTTCATGTTTAATTCTATTGAAGTCAAACAACTATAATTAAAAATGTAATTATGTCCAATTTATTCTTATTTTCGACATAGTGGTCCGGAATTGATTTGGCACTCAAAATGAATTATAAAACTTGTATTAAAGCAGTCATATATATTACACTGCCCTGTGGATCAATAGAATAGAATTCAAAGGTATCGTCTGTTCATTCATTAGAAAGTTTAATTTAACTGAGAAGACCTGTCACAATTCTCAAAAACAGGATTAGAGACATAGATAGATGGATTCTAAATATTGGTTGTTTACCAATAGTCTGAAAAACTATGGAAAACTGACAAACCGACGGGGTGCAATCTTTTGTGCTCTTCTTGGTAAATAGTGGATTAAAAAGTCCCTAGTTTTTGTTAATTAACACCAAGAACAAAAAGCAATATATTTCTCTAACCAACTTTTACAATATCTTTCCTTGTAACAATGCTTTGGAATTTAATATATATCTTTATTGTTTTTCTCATTACCAATTTACAAAAATACCTAATATATCACAATTGAATGAAGTTTTACCTGCCAATATTTTAACTAGAATTTCTTAATTTTCTTTCATGGAAATTCTCAATAAAATGGAAACTAGAGAAAGTTGATCTGGTGATCACAGATACCCCCGCATTCCAAATTTTCATCCAGAAACCTTTAAAGCCCCTATCTTCTAAGAGAAAAGGGCCCATAATTCATGAACGGTAAATGTCAATTTCACCATAATCGAATTTAATCTGTATTTTATGGTACATTGCATTGTGTTAAAGTTTGAAAAGATTTGTTTGAGCCATACTTTAAATATCATCCGGAAACCTAAAAAGTCCCTTTTTTCTAAGAGAAAAAGGGCCATAACTCTGGAACGGTAAATGTGAAATACACCGTAATCGAACTTAACCTGTATTTAATGGCCCACAGCACTGTGTTATAAAGTTCGAAAAGATTTGGTTGAGTGGTACTTTAATTATTATTCGGAAACCAAAAGTGTGATGGACGAACAGACGAACGGACATGAGGATCCCTATATACCCCTGTCGAGCGGGGGTATAAAAAGACATACATATTAAATTAATTAATTTTCAATGACTTAAATATACTACTGACCTCTTCAGGATTTAATAGTTCTTCAATATCCATAATCATTTCTTCAATAAAATCATCTGTTAACAATACCTAAAATTAAACACATTAAACATTAATCAAAGTACTATACAATATTAATAAATATAAAAATAGTTTTCTTCCTTAACTTTATAAATCTTCTTCTTCCTTAACTAAATAAATCTTCTGCTGATATCAGCGTTAATGGTTTGTGGTTATGGTAATGGTGTTTAGCACCACTTTCAACAATATATCAGTTATATCGTGGTGGTCAGTTTTATTGGTGGAGGAAACTGGAGTATCTCAACAAACTTTATCACATAATGTTGTATCGAGTACACCTCGCCACGAGCGGGAGCCAAACTCTCAACTTTAGTGGTGATAGACATTGATTGCACAAGTAGTTTTAAATCCAACTATCATACGACCACGACGACCCTCAGTCTTAATGGGTTTTTTAATTATACACAAATATTTTTAATTATGTAGAAAGAATCAATCCAGTACTTCGTATTTGATTAGAATATTTAGAGTGTTTATTTATACCTAGTACTCTATAATTGTAACTTATAATAAATGTTTCGCCTAGGTATAAATTTTGAACCATGTCTTAATTTCCAGTATTTTGTACACTGCTAAAAGTATTTATATATTTATATATAAACGTAGATATCTAATTTATACATGTTTCCACAATAACCTTCATAAGGAATGCTCATAGTGAAAAGATTAGAAATACTAACAAAAGTCTTCAGGAGCAAGTAAACCAAAAAGACAGGACATCCAAAATCAGCTAATGTTACTAAGTAAACCACAAAGACAGGACATCCAAAATCAGCTAATGTTACTAAGTAAACCACAAAGACATGACATCCTAAATCAGCTAATGTTACTAAGTAAACCACAAAGACAGGACATCCAAAATCAGCTAATGTTACTAAGTAAACCACAAAGACAGGACATCCAAAATCAGCTAATGTTACTAAGTAAACCACAAAGACAGGACATCCTACATCAGCTAATGTTACTAAGTAAACCACAAAGACAGGACATCCAAAATCAGCTAATGTTACTAAGTAAACCAAAAAGACAAAACAGGACATCCAAAATCAGCTGGGGCCCGGGTGGCTCAATGAGTTAGGTCGCTGGATCTAACAACTCATACAAGCCTATCACCAATACGGCGTGGGTTCGCACCCGGCTTTGTAAATTACAAAAAAAGTTGCACTCGACTCGCAACCGATAAAGTTTACCAGTTGCTTGCCCATGGTCGGTGGTTCTCTCCGGGTACTCCGGCTTCCTCCACCTCTAAAACTGGCCGCCATGATATAGCTGAAATATTGTTGAAAGTGGCGTGACACACCAAAAATCAAATCAAAATCAAATCAACCAAAATCAGCTAATGTTACTAAGTAAACCAAAAAGACAAAACAGGACACTCAAAATCAGCTAATGTTACTTACGTATGACTGAGGGAGACTGATTTTAGTTTAATAAAAATTACATTATCAAGGACTTGTAAACTTTAAATATAAATATATATAATATAGGACACAAAGGAAGAGTAATTCACATGTAAAAATGTCCATGATTACAACAGTCAATCACATGATATTCAGAAAACTGTTTTACCTGTAACCATGGTCCATGTGCAGCAAAGGGATGGTTTTCATCTGCTATAGAACCATTAACGCTTAAAGATACCAATGTTATTGCAGTGTCATTTAAAGCACTCATAAATGTGAAATGTCGGCCATGCTTTAATCTGCCACGTAATGCTAAGGGAAGCAACTGGCCTGCTTCTAGGTTAAATTTGAGATGAACAGCATCCAGTGATCTTGTGCGTAGTAATTCAGTTGGTCCATCTGAACAGGTACTGTCAAATGACTGTTTTCTTGACTGTCGGCTGTAAAAAGTAATTATAAGTATTATAAGTGAAATAAATGTGCATTACATTTATATAATTTTAAGGCATTCACAGGTTAGTAATATCCCTTTTATCAACTTTCCAATCAAATGTAAAAAAAATTAATGAAACATTAAAATGTTAACAATTTGAACCACATTGAAACAGATAAACATGTTCTTTCACACCTGAATACCATATTGAAGATCAAGATAAAGAGGTGTAGAATTTCTAATATCAGTGAAATTTACAAATATTTTTAATAAAAGAACTTAATTCACTGTCAAAATATAAACAGGATCTTTTTCTTAAAAAAAAAAGAATTTTACAAGCAGAAGAAATTATGAATTATATATTAATTATAAAAGGTGTTTTTTTTAATGTTTAATTAGATAATTATAATAATAAGAAACTTGATTCTTGACAGCAACCAAAAGACTCTGTCCCACATGGATTGTCTCATATAGAAAACTTTGTGCATGCATTTGTAGAAGAATATTGCATCCAATATTTAAAATGCCTAAATTACACAAAATTGTACAATTGCAGAGAACAATGTACATATTCTTCTAACTTACAATAAAATTATCAAATATAATACTCACTCATATTCAAATTCCCTCGAATCTCTCCTTCCAAAATTACTTGGTCTTGTTAAACCTTTCTTTAAAGTTGATTTTATTTGTTCAGAATCTAGAAAGGTAAACAAACATCTTAACTGATATAGTTATTTACATGTAGCTTCCCACATCATTATAATCTATTTCATAATGGAAATCTCAATATTTATTTTATTTTTAACGTAGCATAAAATATACACATGAATACACATACTGTCTTTTTTTATTTGGCATATATCTTAAGGACTAGATCAACATAATTCCTATTTACTTAAATTATTATAACCTTTTACATCACATGAAATTTCATTTGTATTTATTGACATCCATGTAAATTCTCTTCAAAATAGATTATCTGTTGTGACATTCTACAATCATTGTCATTATATTTAGTTATGAAATGTGAATCATATCACAACATTTAGTTATGAAAATGTCAATCATGTCATGACATTTAGCTACATAAATGTGAATCATATCATGACATTTAGCTAAGAAATGTGAATCATGTCATGACATTTAGATACAAATATGTAAACACGTCATGACATTTAGCTACGTAAATGTGAATCATGTCATGACAATAAGATACAAATATGTAAACATGTCATGACATTTAGCTACGTAAATGTGAATAATATGACATTTAGCTATGAAATGTGAATCATGTCATGACATTTAGCTATGAAATGTGATTCATGTCATGAATTTAGTTACGAAATGTGAATCATGTCATGACATTTAGTTACGAAAAAAAGGTGAATCAAAGTGCATTAAATATACATTTTGATCCAAAACATACAATACACATTTCAATATATAATGTTATGATTAAGGGGGGGGNGGGGGGGGGGGGGGGAGTAATGCCACTTTCAATAATATCTCCATTCCATTATGGCAGCCAGTCTTATTGGTGGAGAATCATAGTACCAGAAGAAATAGACCTACCTGTGTCAAGTAACTGACAAACTATATCTAGTACACCTCGTCCCCTGGTAAGAATAGAACTCTCAATAGAGGTGATATAATATATAATGCAGTTTATTCTCATCATTCTTACCGAAATCTGATATTCTTGGTCGTTCTAAGTCATTACTATTCCTTCGTTCCTCATGCATATGGTTACCATCATCATTAAAGAAGTCATCAGTTCCCTCCCCTGGTTCCTCCCAGGAACATCTACTATTTACACCAGACAAATTAGATCCCTCACTTTCTATACCCTGGTCTACTCTATCTTGAAGGTGAGGATCAATTTCAAATATAGTTTCTCCTCGTCTCATATCAGTTATCAACCAGGGTCCACCAGCACTGAAAAGATTAACACTTTTTCTTAATATATATAATTTTTTATATACACTCAAGTTCCATATTTCTAATGCCATCGTTAAAAATAGTTGGTTTGGTGTTTCCCAAGCCACAATTTGAGCAGTGAGCAGATAGGTGGGCAATTTTTTTTTCTTAAATTTTTTGCAAAAAAAAATGTTTGTAGTATATAACATGCATATAATAGGGAAAAAATTAATACATATATATATATATATATTTTTTTTTTTTTTTGATAAATCAACTTTGAATTGGTTTGTAACGTAAACAAAACCAACTATATTATGAATGGCTGAAATATAAAATATTTAAATGTGTAAGATCAGAATACAAAAATAGCTATTATTTGGTTTTCCAAACATTTGTCTTTGAGCATGCCCGATGAAAGTTATTCCAGAAACGTGCACACTCAATTAAATATCTACGAGGTTTTTTTATAAATCACAAACTTGACGATTTACTTATATTTTAGAAGCAGTCTACTAGTTTTACGTCACATTCCTGTACATATCTAAGCTAAGATTTAATGACATAACTGGATTATGCCCCTTTATACACCTCTAGAGCTGGACTACTGAAATAACAGACATGTCCTTTTTGTGTGACAAGATTGATTGTTGATCAACATTGTTTGTCCTTTCTGTTTCAATTCAAAGGATCAGAGTCACACCATGGCATGGTTATGATCTGATAAGTTTTGTTTTTTAACATACTATTTATAGTATTGATCTGGCAAGTTCCATACACCAGACTGATTTAATAGGTGTACTGTATGCAATCTATGTAAACCTGTAAAAATTTACATTGATCTAACAAGTTTTACAATCATGGGGACCATTCAGTTACAGAGCTGACCCCTAATTAATGAAAATAAACTTACCATGGTATTGATCTGACAAGTTCTATAACACCAGGACCATTCCAGTGCTGAGCTGCCCGTAATTCTTCTTCACACACACCAACAATCTACAATAAACAGAGATGTAATGTTTTGCAGTCATTTTACAAATTGTCTATTGTTCAAACATAAACAATTGTCAAATACAGTTTGTCTGCTTTAATTACTGCATTCAGCGAAGATGGACATATTTTATCATAATGCAATACCTAAAACCATTTTTGCAAAAAAAGTTTATTTTGTACAACATATTTTCATGTAAAAGGAATCGCAGCCTTTTACAAGTTTACAAGTAAACAAAGTTTATTATTAAATTACTATAAAAATCAGCTTTCTTGATTGGTCAAAACCATACAAACATTATGATCACAGTGCACTCTTGCAAGAGAGGTAAACAATTAGTGTTAAGTATCCAATTATAGATCGGGGAAATCCTGATGACGTTTGCTTTAAATCAAATGTTTTGATTGGACAGTGTATTTTTATGAACCAATCACAACTCCTTTAACATTAACAAGTCATTAAATAAAACAATTATTGACAGTTGAATTGGTTGACACCATATTTTATTTATCAACTCAAGAAGTGATAATAACCTTGGCTGTTGGCCTCAGTCGTTATCACTTCTTCTGGGTTGATAAATCATTGTGTCAACTTTATCAAAAGTCATTAATTGTATAGGATCTTACTGTAGCTTTAAACTTATTTAGGATCATGTTACTGGGAATATGTATCCTACAATAACACTTACTTGTACAAAATTAACACTTCCAAATGGTGTACTAATGGGTAATAACTGTGCATCTTCTGCCATTAACATGTGTTGTACCCGTGATTCACTTCCATCTAAAGGCATATTCCATGGCACATGATCTCCACTGTATAATACATTTTCTGAAGAAGAAAAATTTCATTGATAAAATGATAATCTTTTTTCCTAATCTTAATTATCATCAGACACAACTAAGAAATAGCATAGAAATATACTTCATTACAAATAAACTTTAAAACAAATACCCTTAAATTTCTTTTTCATTTGGAAATTAGAATCCCTCAAATGACAGCACAAGTGGGGATGCAGATCTATATGTCTTGTCTGTCCAAACCTCCCAACCCCCAAAACAATACAAAAAACAACAAAAAAAGACAAAAAAGGTACAATAAAAATCATATTTTCACTATGTAATAGATGGAAGTCAATTTGTTTAATATACAATGTATACACAATGTATTTGATACAAATTTCAGAAATTTTTATTTCATGATTACACTGCAAACATTAAGTAAATGAAAGGTTCCCCTCAATGCATCTTCATATATTTAACTCTTAATTAAACATCAACAGAACATTTAATACCTGTTTGGAACACATATCTAGCCAAGGCTTGCATCAATGTAGCAGGCCAGGTTGGTGGGTTTGTTTCACCCTGTTCACGTTTAAGTCTGAAAGTCAGTTCAAAACCAAAACCACTTGGTCCTTCGTTTCCATTCATCCTGAATGTATGGCTGAAAAAGATTGTACTATGATTATTACTACTTGTTTTCCTCATATAGAGTGTATGTAAATTATTAATGTGACTCATTCCGTTTCAATTCAATCTTAACTTATCAACTTCTAAACTTGACACCTAAAACTTTCCCCCAATCTTGAATACTCTCTCAAGGCTGGTAGAAACCCCCTATTTGATACATTTTTTTTGTATTTGTTAACATTTTACAAGTACATGTGCCTATATCTTAATTTTGAAATTTCAAACAAAAACTATTTTTGTCAGAACTAATAAAAAATTACAAAAATGTGCATTTTTTTAAATTTTGTTAGAGAACTTACTCGTGTACTCTGCCATCACCATGTAAGTCAGAGAGTCCATAGCTTATATAATGCCAATGTGGGGGAATTCCTCTGTTTTCATCTCCAGGATTTGAGTACATACTAATATAATCTAGAGGATCTGGCCCTCCCAGCCTGAAATAGAAAGATTTGGTAATTAATTACAAAATGTACTTACATTGTATATATAAACACACTGTATACTTTAAAAAAAATTATATATAAACACACTGTATACTTAAAAAAAACTAACAGAATATTGAAGATGTCTAAAAAAAATTATACATTGTAACATATTTTAAAAGCACATACATTGTAGATTATATGAAGATACATGTACATGTATAAGCACAACATTTTTAAATATATTGTGGGATCCCTAATTTAATATGAAGTTATAAAAACATAAGATTGTTCAGACATATACTGTGGGATGCTTAATTTAATATAAGATACAAGAACATTGTCAAATATATACTGAGATCCTAAATCTTAAATGATGATACAAGAACTTCAGATTTTTCAGACATACAATATCAGTAGTACAAACTTGAGCCTAAACTTGGTCAAGAACTATCAACCTATATTTGTGATATCAGGGAAGGGTCAAGTGAATAGATAGTGATTTTTTTTACACAGAATGTCACTCATTTGATTTCATACGAAACATATGAAAAGTCCTTTATTATTTTACATACCTAATACATGAATAGCCAGAGATTTTCATTGGGAAATATTGTTTTTTAGAAGATTTGTCTGGCAAACTATATTGCTTTTAATGTTTACAGGAAATATATGGGAATATGACTGTATTTGTGAGAAAAAAACTAGGAAAGAAAATATATTTTTTCTGAAAAAGATAAAATATATGAATAGGTGATGGTGTAAGGGGGGGGGATCAAGTTAACAGCTGCAAATTCTTAATAATTTTATTTAGAAGTTAAGGTAACACTAAAACAATTTGTTGTTACAAAAGAACATTTTAATGTACTTTTTTAATTTAAAAAACATGATAATATAATTTAATGACATATAACATATTTAATGTTTATTGTATGATGTATACATGGTTTTATAATATTTCATATATTAATACATTTTTTATGAGTCTATCAATTATTAAATCAATAAAAAGTACAGCAAATTTTATAAATAAAATTGAAAATGAAATACATCTATACAATTAAAAAGAAAAAAATCCTTCCAAAGATCAGGTGTATGTCATGTATTTGGAAGCTTTTTTAAAGGTCTTCAAATTTAACGTTTTCTTACAAAGATGACTAGATTTATAATATTCTACTTTTGTACAAAAATGTACTGCTCGACATGATCATTTTGGGAACTCAAAATTCATGCAAAATATATCACAACACGAAACACATTTTTTCCCTATTAAAATTATAATGTATTCATCAACAAACTGTTCAAATGTGTTTTGATATTTTATATTTACAATTGTACATGATTTAAAAAGTTATCATTTTATAACATACATGTATTTTTATTTGATATAATCAAGAAAATAACATCAAATTCCTTCAAAAATGTTAAATTCTAAACTTACTCGCATCGACATAACTCCCTCATTTTAGCAAATTGCAAAAATGAATCGTAACAGATATACAAATCCAAACAATACTCAACACAGTATTGTTCTTCGTATTTGTAATAAAAGTGTGTTATAATTCCCAACAAAACAGTCTATATATATATCATCAGACAGAAAAACATAATAATGTTACACCAAGTTACTCAATCCAAACAAAATATTTATCATAGTCATGATAATCTTGGGGTCAGGTGTTAAAATTCTTGCCATTACATGTATTTTTAAATATTTGTCTCATCTTCCATTTGGAACGCTAATGTTTAAACTTGGTATTTAATATCCCGTAATTCCCCCCACACAAAGCCACCACTGTTCACCTCTGGCAGAAATTACTATTGATTTAACGACTCATGTTGTAATATTTATTTATCCACCTTAAAAGGACTTAGATAGTTGTCCTAGAAACTATATACCACCCAAGGTCTCCGCTGATGAGGATCACCCCCTAGTGTTTATTGGTGTCAATAAAATAACTCTCCTAGAGGCAACGCCTCAGACCCCCTGCTATCAAATAAACAAAAGTCTAATGATAGTCTCTTAATATGCTCAATAGCATGAGTGTTTTGAATGCAATCAAGCAAGACAACTTTAGATAAACAAACGCAGTGGGATTTAAATCTCCAATTTACCTGGTCAATCAAATATCACTCCAATGTATCTTTAATTGCCCCAAATTAGAATATAAATTAATAAATAAAACAGATATGAAAAACTGCAGGTAAAGAAAAATAGTTTTCACCACAATACTATTATAAAGGTATTGGCCCCATGAGAGTTAAGAATCAATACATTTAGATGTTATTTAAACATTTATTTCCTACCACATACAGTCAAAATTACCATACCAGCCCTCCTGTGTGAAATTATAGCTTACATTCCTACAATCATTACCATGTCCTAAGAAACATTTTAATAACCAAGATTTTATCCCACTTTAGATTTTTTTAAAGGATAAACCATCAACAAAGACATTCAACGCTTTAAAAGAATGTAAAGATATAATTTAGGGAAAGAATCCCTTTACAAAAATATTCAATAAAATGTTCATGCATGCATAAAATAAATAAATGAAAAACAAAAATACCACACTTGACGGAACAGTTCCAAAATTTAATCGGGAAAAGAAATAAACAAAATTGTGCAGATATAATTTTATTTACATGTATATTAATTGTATGTTTCTTAAGGTCCAACAACAAAAAATAAAATAAAACCTTTTTTAGAAGACAAAAAACATTAAACAAATGATCAGTGTATAAATCTCTAATGATTCTGTAAATGTTTGCAGTAAAATATTCGAACAAATGATTACTTTTTAAGTTAAGTCCTCAATGACCTTGACATTCTATACATGGACTATATATCCAAACAAAAAACAGAGTAGGTCGCCAGCAACATTCAATAGTTGTGAAGATATCTGCACACACACCGTGTGATTAAGTCAACAAAGGTCATCAATAAAGAACAAGAAAAACATTTCAGATAAATCGTCATAAATGTAACTATTTGTCAATTCCATAATGATAGGTCTCCCTGCCTTAATGACAATGTTTAATTTATTTACATCAAAAATATCATTAAACTTAATTGGTCCAATTAAAAATCTCCTTTTGTGATATTAAGACTACGCGGAGGCCGATCAAAATGATCTTTTTATCTTCGCAGGGGACATCTGAACGATAATCTTTTAAACAGTCCTGACTGGGAGGTGTAATAAATATTGAATTCTCAGTTTATTTAATATTTAACTTTGGTCTAGAATTCCATCCTTCAGTTAATCTTTAAATGATTTAATACTAGTGTACAATAGAGCAGATTATATAAAGTTGTAAGAAGTATATCAAACAGAATAGATTGATGAGACACAAGTTTTTAATGTACAATAGAAATAATGGAGTGTTTTTTTTAAAACAATGGTGATAAGGCTAGAAAATAAGCTAAAACACACCGTCACCATATCAATTTATACAGACTAGTATACTTTTTTTCTGTAATGTGGAAACAATTTACAGTACAAAAAATATACAAATTTCCATGTGAAAAATAATTGTCTAAAAACACTTAAAACAGGCCAAATTTTAAAAACGCTTAAAAAATGAATTAACCAGAACTAAAATCCACTTATTTCCTTGAACACCATGGTGAAATGCTTTGTTTTATCTACGAAATATCTTCAATAATGTGCATGAGACTTAAAAGAGAATCAGAAAAGGGACATTCCTGTCAAGTTCATTCCAAATAGTTAATACATTGTAGTTCAGCGACGATTTCTTTAAACTTTTTCCCTATAGGCAGGACACAAATTAATGCAAACTTTATAAAAGCCATTCAATTAAATTTAGTGGTCTACATCATGACATATGATGATAGCCATGTTCAAGTTGGAATTACAATCTGCAGAATAAAATGTTTCGTAGAGTATGCCACCAATGGCCATCCCTACCAGGTTTAATTTGCTTTCAGTGGTTTCAAGGAAGATAAAAGTGTGAAACCATGGAAATGGAGAAAATAGCTCACATAGCTTTACAGGCCAGAAAATGGTTGAGCAACTTCAAGTTCATGTATCATTTTCTTTGAATCATTGCATTTATTTCAACTATGCATATGTATCATCTTCGTTAAATTGTTGCATTTATTTTTTCTATGTAGTACATTGTATTTTACATTTATAATACATGATGTAAAAATCCAGTGTTTTTATTGGTTTAGACATGTGTAACATTCTACTCTAGCACATGGCTGAGGGTAACATTTTACATTGTTATCCTCTCTTTCTGACTATACATGTACAATTGTACATCACATGGAAGTTTATAGATTTTATGTCAGAAAATCATATATTGTACAAAAAGGAAGAAAATACCAAAAAATATGTCAGCAAATCATAATATAAAAAGAAGAAAAACAAGGGAAAAAAACATTCAGTAAAAAAATATATAACACATAGATAACTAAAACTAGAGGCTCTGGAGAGCCTGTCATCGCTCACCTGGTAATAATTGGCAGGGTAAATCCTTAGGAACGTGAAGTCTAACAAAGATTCATATTTTCTTGCGACTTAAGACACAATTTG